>JAXIVJ010000100.1:154405-341905 GCA_036785665.1 Chirona hameri | reverse complement strand
TCGTGATCTGCGGCATGTGTCGGTCAATAACAGGTGACCATACAGCCCGCCAGCAGACCACTTTTCCTCCACTCCGGTCGCCTCTCTCACTCCGCTCCAGTCCGCCAGCAGGAGATCGAGGCGGAGAGCGTCTGGTACCAGCGAACGGGTTGATCTGATGGTAATCTCCTTTACCTGTCGTTTCTCCCGCGTCATAGCCAGACGGGCGGCAACCATGTGATGGTCGCTGCAGTGAGTGGTGGTGACCGTGACGGTGGTAGTCGAATCCAAGACCGGAACTATGACGTGGTCAATAATCGTTCCAGATACAAACACCGCAGTGCCCCATCAGTCACTGCGGTGTTAGGTCTCGTTGTTTGTGTGACGATCTGTTTCAGGTTCATGTCTTCTGGGAGCTGCAAATAGCTTGCAACCTCTGGCTTTGTCGGTTGTGACTTTGTCGGTTGTGACACACACACACACACACGCACACACACACGCACACACGCACACGCACACGCACACGCACACGCACACGCACACGCACACGCACACGCACACGCACACGCACACGCACACGCACTCGCACACGCACACACCAATACGACGCAGACGATCCAGGTAAATACAAACTGTTATTGCATAAAAACGTCACGAAATTAGAATTGCGCCTGAAATAAGCCCTTCATATCACAAACATCACCAATGTAGAACAGTTTCAGCCCATATTTCACTACGTCGTCGGCGCTAAGTACGGAGCACCGCACATATATGGCACTGAACAATGGCGCCGACTGCATCCAACATTCCAATTTCCAACGGCAACTGAATGCGAAACTGCGCATGCTAGACCAATCACGCTGCGACTGACAGTCTATGTGCGGCCTAGACCAATCAGGCTGCGACTAACAGCCTAGACTATAGGTACTCTGTCCTAGACCAATCAAAACACACACACGCGCGCGCCGATTCGCCGCCGCCTCCGACTCCGACGCGGACAAAGCCGTAGCCGAGCCGCTCAGCGTCCAACCGCAACAGCTGACGAAAACATACCCGTCTATGCCGAGTTGAAATACCCTGTGCAAATAATGTGATACCCGCCGGTATAGAGTACAGTGGATGATACAGTTCTCCCTGCCTGCGTATGCCGTGTACGTGCTTTCAACGTACGAGTATAAGGTCGACCTCCTTGTAGCGAGTCGTTAAATACACGACGCTAGCGATCCGTGTTTCTGCGTTTAGAGTGTATGCAGATTCGGTCACCACAGGTATCACCGTTGTTTGCAGGTTCAACAAGCAGGTAGCCAGCATACCTGGAATGTTCTATCTGCACTTTGCGGGTGGACCTGCTTGTACCACCCTTGTGCAAGGGCTAACCCCCGTGGCCAGACCGAATTATTTTCGGGGTAGGTTAATGTTGCAAGTGCCCGTTGTATGCTCATCTAGGGGACACCTGCACAGTCAATCTACCCTGCAGGAAAACAGTCACATTAATTTGGAAAAGGATGAAAACACATTTCGTAATATGGTTACAAAGAACACCACACCACATCCACAAGACCGTCACGTGCGGCTCAACACTTACTCCAAAACATCCAGAACAGCATTACTTTTCAATCGCTACAAAAAGACAATACGGAACAGGAAGGCAACTCTGCACGCCATTGTTGTTTTTTTCCTCACAATATCTCAAATATCCGAGTTACCTAGCGACGAGCTGTCAACATCACTATTGCCCAGTCGCAGGCTAGCAGCATCAGTAATCTCCTTTCTAGCTACCCAGTGGAACCAGGTCAACTCCAGAAACAAGATGATACCACTGGCGACAACACCCAATGGTATGATCATAAGCAGAGCGAGAGAGTTTCCAAGGGACAGCGGCTCCCAGCCTCGATGGTACACGCATACATTCTTGGGTTTAATCCACCTCTTCTTCATTTGTGACAGGACCCCCGCCTCGTTAAGTTGTTTCATTATCTGGTTCATTTCCTGTCTTAGTTTGCCCTTTCCCTTCCTTATCACGATATAGCTGCTGATTCCTTGTATAGGCTGATCAAATAAGGGAACCATGCTGCAAGCTTCATCTCCCAGTAGATAGAACAGTTCATTAAGGTCAATGTACGCCAATACCTTCGGCTCGACGAGACGAAGTGCGGTTCTGCTTGTTCTGTTGTCGAATGAAATGAGTTGTTTTCTGCGCATAACCCGTTGATACAGCTCTCGTTCATATGGGTTCCTGCTAACCCTCCAATCACTGACAACAATGTGGCCAGGGTTCACTGCAAGCATCCAGTCTGACTGTTCGGAGAACTCCTTCAGGTTTCTGATGGGCCGGTCAACGGTGACGACGGTCAAGTGGGAGATCAGGTTGGCCGTATAGCTCACGTAGATGATGATGCACAACATCCAGGTGAATATGGTGACGGTACGACCAGACAGAGAGTTGGGCATCGAGTGCCAGCCCTGACTCACGAGGGACATGAAGCTGGAGAGCAAACACGTTGCCCAGGTCATCTCGCTCGCATCTCGTCTGCCTTCGGTCCGGCTGAGATGCGCAGTGGCCTTGAGTGTCAGGGAGAGCGCCAGCAGGGTGCCGAACAACACCCACCAGACGCTCATGTGCAGCGGCTTCAGCAGCGAGCTGAACATGTCACCAGTCAGGCTAGGCGTGTCCCCCAAGTCCTTGGAGAAGTAGAAACTGTCTTCACCTTTGGCCATCGGTATGGCGTCGACATAGTCAATCACTGCCGAGCGATCCGTTCTGTAGTATAGCCAGGACAACGCCACATCGGCTCGACCATAGGCTAGCTCCCCCACCATCCCAGTCCACGTTCCGTTCTCATCTAGACGTCCAAAGCCACCACCCAGAAGCGGCACCAGTCGGTAGCGAAGGTGCAGTGAGTGGGCTATGATTTTCCAGACATTTCAGATATCCTTCATATCTGTAGGAGCCATCGGGCAGAGGATGTATCGCGAGGTACGGAGGATCGTGAACAGCGGTAACACGCAGTTCTGACCCAAGGTCAGGACCGCTGTCAGTTTCTACTGACCAATTTCTGCCGACAAAAAGGAGGCTGGCAATCTCCATGCTAAAGCATGTAGAGGTCATTAACTTACAGACCGTCTGATCCGGGTCCTGGTAGCACACTGCATCTAAAGTCAAAGGACCGTCTGCTTCGTGCGCTGGTAACACACTGAGTCTTTATCCAGCAGACCGTCTGCTCCGGGCGCAGGTAACACACTAAGTCTATAGCCAACAGACCGTCTGCTCCGGGCGCTGGTAAGACACTGAGTCTATAGCCAACAGACCGTCTGCTCCGGGCGCTGGTAAGACACTGAGTCTATAGTTAAGATACCGTTTGCCCCGGGCACCGGCACCGTGGTATCGATCAATAGCGGTCCGGCTTATTTGTTTCCAACGTTGCTTGACAACCTTCCAGTCACACAATTAGTTGTCGTCCTTCGGCTGGAGAAATGTCGGTATTCGCCGACAACTCATGATCGAGTGTCTTTGATGTTCTCAATGTCAGTTGTTTATAACCCTTATTGTTCTAGCAGCGTCCTTTGGGCTTCTGCGAGATATTCTCCTATTACGCAGGCGGACCAGTTCGGAGTTGGGACCCCTACAGCCCAATTTCGAGCTTTCTGGAGCCTTTCAGGGCAATTACAGACAGATCACCAAGGCATGGTAACCACACCCTTAGTTTTCGCTCCAAAATGGTGTATACATAGGGTTATCCTTAGCGCCGGTTTCGATTTTTGAATTTGTACGATCGTCAGGTCACGGGGTCACAAGAACGGTTCAGCGAAAATTGCGGTAAAGATCAAACATCCAACTAGGTTTCCCATTAATATACATGATTAAAATAGATATCAGGGTATAATTATACATCATTAGAAAGAGGAAGAAAAATATAATGTGATGACATACAAATTTAACCCATAAGGATAAGGCCCTAAGGCTTGACCAGATGACATTTATTTCAGGTCGAGGTCAAACAATGTTTGCCCGCTCCGATTTGCATGATTTTTTTTAAAAGTTTGGCCATGTATTTGGTAACATTCATGCGACATTTCGCGGTGCAACTCAAGCTCCTTGGGGGTCCCCAAGGAGCTTGGGGGAAGTATTAACACGCGCACCGACGTGGGGGGCGGATATCCGCCCACCTGAAGTTTGCGTAAATATTGGGAAAACGGCGGTGTGCAGTGCCGCCAAACTTAGCATAGCTATTCGGGCATAAATTATCCACATTGTGTGTATTTTGTTAACTCGAGTCATCTCAGGTCAGGTCAACAGTTCATGTTAAGGGACTCCACCTCCAAGCAGGTTTTTGAAAGTTTGTGGCCGTGCCAAAGCCACAGTGATTGACCGAGCGGTTTCAAACTCACAACACTTAATTAGGCCATAAGTATCTACAATTCGTTTATCTTAATTTTTAAATATCGGTGACCTAAGGTCAGATCGATTTCGTGACTTCATCATGATAAGTAAATGGATAAGAATTAAAACAAGTATAAATCCACAGTAAATTTAACCAGTTTTCACCAGATACACCATTATTGTGTGGTATGCAAAGACCCAAGTCACAGTTTTGTTCTGTGACCTCTACGAGGTCAACTTAGGTGACCCAAAGGGGCTCAAGGTCACGCGTGTTTTTTCTTCAATAACTCTTTGCCAAATCAAGGTAGAATATTGGAGTTCTCAACATTGTGTTTGGCTCGTCAAGACGCGTTGATTGATGTAAAATGTGAACTTGACCTGACCTTGACCTGCCCACAGGTCAGGTAAATTTTCGGATATTACCCAACTAGGTCATGGTCATACGATTCGATGCGACATACCATTCGATGCGTCTCGACGGAGAAACACAATGGTGAACACTGTAGGCATCACTTTAGCATGCGTATCTCAAAAGCTATTCCCTAAAACAATTCCGCGATTTTTAAAATGTTTCAAGTTTAATGGCCTCCCCTGAGCTAACTATTGACCTGAGATGAAATATGATGGAGCCTCAGTGACAACAAAAACAAATATTTCGGACGTTTATTTTTCGCGCGTCGCTGGCTCTTTTTGTTTTCAAGATATAGACGGTTTTTAGTAAGGATACCATATATGGTCCACGATTTACCTTTGTTCATCTCTGGTGACCTTAATAATGACCTAACCTAAAACATGACCTTGGTACTTTCATAATACCTTGCTTCGAGCTATTTAACGTTTTTTATGTTTGTCGCTATGCTGCATTTTTGTAAATATTAGAGGGCAGGTATCCGCCCGCCCCCCCCCCCCCCCCCCCCCTGTCGGTTCGAAGTTTGCGCGGACCCCGTTCGTGCGCGGGTTAACCATTTTAGTTGCACACACAAAGCTCCGTGAAGGTCCCAGCAGCAACACAATGAAGAAGAGGCAACGCGAAACTTCGGGCCCTCAACATTTTGCGTTGCCCTGATTGCTCACGTTTGTGACAAATTACATTGCAAACACGTAAATTCGAGGTAATTCACTGACGTATAGACTATGGAATGTGGAGGCGCTTTATGCGACACGATCCGTCATAAGTTTGCAAAGACAACATCAGAAAACAGCAACGTATAAAACTTCAGTCGAACATTTTGAGCGCTCATGGGCTTATCAAGAAGCTTGTCTTAGTTTAAAGGGACTATCCCACCTTTTGTTCTAACCGTCACCCAATATCAGGTAACCAGGAGTGCCCCTCCCTCAGCCCAGGGACGCACAAAACCATACGTTAACAAACATGAATTCGAGATATAAACATAAAATCGAGACACCAACAAACATAAAAAACAATGTCGCCGCACTCCCTGCTAAGAAGAGGAAATAAAACGTAAATAGGCGTGTAAAGCAAGCAGTGCCAATGTTATGCATACCAAAAACGACCAGGGCTGAAAGTAGTCATAGCCAAAGAGAGCATATGACTGTCCGCTATACCATCCCAGTCCCCAGACATACTCTTTCATTCGATGTTAGTAAGGTGAATCAGTCACGAATCAGTCACTAGGGGTCGGAGGGGCTAAATCTGGTCGTTTCAAGCAGTCTTATGCCGATACTCCATGGAGTCACTCTGCTAAGCAAGTTTGTTGCATGCAGAGTGAGCTCCAGGAGCCAGCGCCATCGATTAGGGTGTACACAATGATTATGGATAAAGATCAGGAGTAATAATGTTATATATGATTGTGATTATGGATTATGATAAAAAGTTACATATGTTGTGAGTGATGGTAATTATGCATCGTGATGCAAGGTTACATATGAAGTTATCATGATTGTGGACCATGAGAGATACATATTGTCATAGATATATATGATTGCGTGATTGGCATGTAAATATATAAGCTACGTTATATATCCCCTAATATATTTAATTTAGTTATTCCATAATATATATTGTTGGCAGTTCTATTTAGCCAAGGTAGGTATTGTAAGGTATTGTATTAATCATATGTTTGTTTACTGATATGTTTCAATGAAGTATTTTTTTATAATCTTTTTTACCGCAGTCTTGGAATGAGGTACTTCATTGCGAGTCAACCTGCTGGCCATTTTGTCGTTCCAAAGCTTGGGACCAAGACACGCTATTAGCCGTTTTCACGAAGGATTTTGCGTTTGGGGCGTTTGGGGTAAATGGGTCTATAGCTTGTAAGAACACGGCCTTTTCCGGTGATTGTTGGTATCAATCACAATTTTATGAATTAATGTATAAGTATATGCTCTTACAATGCAATATGTACCGTTAGTTTGCTTTGAATGTTCACATTCATGAGCAAATCTGGCAATTTTGGGTTGTGTTAGTTCCTTCTACAAAACATACTAAAAACGCCCCAAAAGAGGCTAAAAAGTATACTAGATAATCAGCTTCGATTATATAAAATACGCAATTGACAGTTAGTTCGGGCAAAACTGAAGATATTAATGGCAAAGAAATATAACATTATGATGAAAAACGCAATCAAATATCAAAAGCATAGACATACCTTAATTCAACGTCGCTCCGTCCCGCTGAGATGGTTGATCTGATGGTAATCTCCTTTACCTGTCGTTTCTCCCGCGTCATAGCCAGACGGACGGCAACCATGTGATGGTCGCTGCAGTGAGTGGGGGTGACCGTGACGGTGGTAGTCGAGACCGAGACCGGAACTATGACGTGGTCAATAATCGTTCCAGATGCAGACGCCCCATCAGTCACTGCGGTGTTAGGTCTCGTTGTTTATGTGACGATCTGTTTCAGGTTCATGTCTTCTAGCAGCTGCAAATAGCTTGCAACCCCTGGCTTTGTGGGTTGCGACTTTGTCGGTTGTGACACACACACACACACACATACACACACACACGCACACACACACGCACACACGCACACACGCACACGCACACGCAAACGCACACGCACACGCACACGCACACGCACACGCACACGCACACGCACACGCACACGCACACGCACACGCACACGCACACGCACACGCACACACGCACACGCACACGCACACGCACACGCACACGTAATCAATCAATCAATCAATCAAAATATATTATCAAACAAACAAATATAATAAACAATACAAGTGCGATTGGCGCAAATGCACACTGCATATAGCATGGCACCTCTCGCGAACTGCAACGTAAACTCAACAAAACCGACCGCCGTCACGGAGGCATCGCCCCTCCGCCCCTCCAAAGCAGCACGTTGCTGACCCATGCTGACCGCCGCCCCCTTGGTTCACAACTTAAGAGTTGAATCTTTTTGAATATAAAAGGAATTCTTGAAATGATCGGGCCACCCTGCACCGCTCACCAGTGCTCAGATGTGTTCCGTGTAAAAGAATGCCGATCTGTGTGTCTGTTGGAAAATGGGAGAAATCTGACTGCAGAATGGATGATATTGTTGGTAAATAATTGGTGTCTACAATGTTCTTGAAGGTGGCAGTGAAGTATGAAGTAATTTGTTGTTTCGGAAGAATTGCCGCAAGCACAGTTAGGTGTTTCTACTTTTTGAATAAAATAGAGATGAGCATTCAAGTTAGACATTACTAGCTGTTCTCACCTCCGTCTCTGCCCATTCTCCAAAACGCGCCTCGCGACCCCGCTCTGTGCTCACTCAAACAGAAAATGAAAATAAAATAAAACAATGGAAAGGGGGCAGACAGTGGTATTGAGACCAGTGACATGCAGTAGTGCAGCTGCAAGCAAGCAGCAAGTCACAGTGCAGACAGCAGTAGCAGGGCAACGATGCGGTTTCTGCCGGACAAAACATGCAACATGCACCTGTTACCCCTGTTGATAATTATATGCTGTAGGCAGATATTTCCGTACACAAATTAGCGGTCAACAAACGATCATTGTTTTCTGTTACTTATTAGCTGCAGTTATGCTTAAACAATCCTTGCAACATTAACCGCAACATCATCTCAGGCTGAACACTCGGTGCTAAACCGTAACCATGAGAAATAATACTGAATGGCAGCTCTTAACCCGCGCGGCGCTGGGGTCTCCATCCGAACGCGCCGCGCTGGGGGGGTAAATTTTACCCCCCTCCCCTCTTATCTCCCGAACCAATAATCGCAGCGAGACGCGCAAGGCGGCGATCGGAAGCTCTTGATGGGAAGATTCTAAGGAATTCTTAAAATTTTATTTAAAAGGTCACATATCAGGTCAGGGTCAGGTCAAAGGTCAAAACCACCTGTTTTCGGATTATTGGCTGCAGAGACCGGACTATCAACAGCAGCGCGCCGAAACTCTGCCAAAATACTTCTAAATATAAGGAGAGGGTAATGCTTTAGTATGAATATCATACTAAGTACAGGTCAAGGTCAAAGTCAGGTCACAAAAGGTCACACTGTGAAAAAGTAATATGAAACCCATGTGACACATGTCTCATGGGTTATTTCAGACGTAGAATCCAAAAATAATGATTATTTTGACATTTGACCTCAAGGTCAGGTCAAGATCAGGCAAAAAAGGTCAAATTTTGAAATCAAAAATTTGCAATCACCGACAAATGTTTACGGTTCAGTTTTGCCACAGCAATCCAATGGTGCAATTTTTTTTTGTGTACGATGTCTAAAAATGTCAAAATTTTCGATTTTTTTAATGCGTCCATCACATTGAACACTTATTAGTGTCATTTGGGGGTCAAAAATATAGATATTTGTTTGAAATTTGGAATAGTCACTCATTAGAGATGGTTATCTGACATGTCTTCCGGTTTTTTGAAAATTCTTACAATTTTGGATTTTGTAAACTTTGAAAAAAATAAAAACGATTTTTTGCATTTTGGGGATCAGAAAATCAAAATTGTGCAAATCCGAGATAACCATCTAGTAGAGAATGTCATTTCCTTCCTTTTGAAGTGCTTTGTTTGCAATTTGCTTCAATACTCGCTGTTCTATCATCGATCAAAGTTTCGTCCATTTTGGACCGAAAATGGCGTTACATGACGTCACTAAAACGCTATTTTCGCAAAAACTTCTCAACCGATTTTATTCAAAATTTATCTGAAGACGTCAAATCGATGCCAGATAAGGTACTAAAAGTTTCGCGTCGATATCTAGTGTAGTTTTTAATCTATAGCGAAAACCCGGGAGGGGGGTAAAATTTACCCCCCCAGCGCCGCGCGGGTTAAACATGACAAGTAACGACTCCAGTTAATGACAAGTAATAGAGCAATGCAATGCCATGATGTCAATTAACATTTTCAACTAACCAAGAGAGTGTTCCCTGGCAGTGGGTTGGTGAGACAAGGAAGCCGTAGCCGGCTCAGACTCGGCTAGGTCTCCAAAGTCTCTCAGCTGGATCAGACTCAGCTGACGAGCTACACACCAAGCTCTAGGCAACTGGCTCACACTCAGTGCCTTTACAAAGTATTACAATTCTTGCACACGTCTGAAACAATCGTGCAATGGTACACTGTTAACCCGCGCGGCGCTGGGGGGTAAATTTTACCCCCCTCCCGGGTTTTCGCTATAGATTAAAAACTACACTAGATATCGACGCGAAACTTTTAGTACCTTATTTGGCATCGATTTGACGTCTTCAGATAAATTTTGGAGAAAATCAGTCGAGTAGTTTTTGCGAAAATAGCGTTTTAGTGACGTCATGTAACGCCACTTTCGGTCCAAAATGGACGAAACTTTGATCGATGATAGAACAGCGAGTATTGAAGCAAATTGCAAACAAAGCACATCAAAAGGAAGGAAATGACATTCTCTACAAGATGGCCTTCTCGGATTTGCACAATTTTGATTTTCTGATCCCCAAAATTCAAAAAATCGTTTTTATTTGTTTTCAAAGTTTACAAAATCCAAAATTGTAAGAATTTTCAAAAAACCGGAAGATATGTCAGATAACCATCTCTAATGAGTGACTATTCCAAATTTCAAACAAATATCTATATTTTTGACCCCCAAATGACACTAATAAGTGTTCAATGTGATGGACGCATTTTAAAAAAATCGAAAATTTTGAAATTTTTAGACATCGTACACAAAAACAAATTGCACCATTGGACTGCTGTGGCAAAACTGAACCGTAAACATGTGTCAGTTATTGCAAATGTTGGATTTCAAAATTTGACCTTTTTTGCCTGATCTTGACCTGTCCTTGAGGTCAAATGTCAAAATAACCATTATTTTTGGATTCTACGTCTGAAATAACCCATGAGGCATGTGTCACATGGGTTTCATATTACTTTTTCACAGTGTGACCTTTTGTGACCTGACTTTGACCTTGACCTGTACTTAGTATGATATTCATACTCAAGCATTACCCTCTCCTTATATTTAGAAGTGTTTTGGCTGAGTTTCGGCGCGCTGCTGTTGATAGTCCGGTCTCTGCAGCCAATAATCTGAAAACAGGTGGTTTTGACCTTTGACCTGACCCTGACCTGATATGTGACCTTTTAAATAAAATTTTAAGAATTCCTCAGAATCTTCCCATCGAGAGCTTCCGATCGCCGCCTTGCGCGTCTCGCTGCGATTATTGGTTCGGGAGATAAGAGGGGGGGTAAAATTTACCCCCCCCAGCGCGGCGCGTTCGGATGGAGACCCCAGCGCCGCGCGGGTTAATGACGATCGCCATTAGCATTGGAAACGTGACAAATTATTCAGATTTATAATATACACATATCCCACGAGGACAAACTTTCTCATAGGCATTCCTACACACATGTGTCTATGCCCAGTTTGTGTACTTAAGTCGCCACACTAGCCTTACTTAAGTATGCAAAATGTTGCCTGTCTTGGTCCCTAATGAATAATACACTGGCGGTATTGGAACACCCAGCCGCTTGAATAATTCTCGCGTAAAGGCTTTTGGGGAATTGCAGGTACGTGTGGATTCCGGAAGGCGGTTCCAGGTGCGGGTGGTGGCGGGGATGAAGGATCTTTGGAAAAGTGAGGTACGATTAGGCGGGAGTGATTGTGAAGATGAATTGCGTAGTGTTCTGTTGGTGTCAAGCTGACGAGCATGTGGTATCGCGGCTCTGATGTAGTCGGGTAGTGTTCCTAAGTTACTTTTAAGTTTAAAATACATTTGAAATTTGTGCATCTCGCGTCTTGTTGCCAATGTGTCCCAGCCTAAGTCGCGTCGAAGTTTGTCTGTTGAAGTCCTAAATGGTGCTCTCGTTACAAATCGTGCGGCTCTGTTTTGTATTCTCTCCAGTCGTTGTGAGTCATGAAAAGTCAAATGTCCGTCATACACTACGTCACAATAGTCAAAATACGGTCGAATGTGTATTTTGTGAGTTGAGCTAAGACTGTCCTTGGTAAATGATTAGCAATAGGATAGAGAGGGCTCAGAGCTCTGCTTACTTTTTGTATCATATCGTTAACATGAGCGTGAAATCTAAGATCATTAGATAATGTAAGTCCTAAGTGTTTATGACTGCTGGTGGGTGGTATAGGCTCACCTCCAAATGTAAGCTGTGGTGAATGCATGTTGCGCTTTGTTGTAAATGTTTGCATAACTATCTTCGTTGCATTGAACGTAATATGCCAGTTCTGTCCATAGGAAAATATCGAGTCCAGGTCGCTCACGCACACGCACACGCACACGCACACGCACACGCACACGCACACGCACACGCACACACCAATACGACGCAGACGATCCAGGTAAATACAAACTGTTATTGCATAAACACGTCACGAAATTAGAATTGCGCCTGAAATAAGCCCTTCATATCACAAATATCACCAATGTAGAACAGTTTCAGCCCATATTTCACTACGTCGTCGGCGCTAAGTACGGAGCACCGCACATATATGGCACTGAACAATGGCGCCGACTGCATCCAACATTCCAAATTCCAAGGGCAACTGAATGCGAAACTGCGCATGCTAAACCAATCAGGCTGCGACTAACAGCCTAGACTATAAGTACTCTGTCCTAGACCAATCAAAACACACACACGCGCGCGCCGATTCGCCGCCGCCTCCAACTCCGACGCGGACAAAGCCGTAGCCGAGCCGCTAAGCGTCCAACCGCAACAGCTGACGAAAACATACCCGTCTATGCCGAGTTGAAATACCCTGTGCAAATAATGTGATACCCGCCGGTATAGTGTACAGTGGATACAATGATACAGTTCTCCTTGCCTGCGTATGCCGTGTACGTGCTTTCGCCGTACGAGTATAAGGTCGACCTCCTTGTAGCGAGTCGTTAAATACACGACGCTAGCGATCCGTGTTCCTGCGTTTAGATTGTATGCAGATTCGGTCACCACAGGTATCATCTTTGTTTACAGGTTCAACAAGCAGGTAGCCAGCATACCTGGAATGTTCTATCTGCACTTTACGGATGAACCTGCTTATACCACCCTTGTAAAAGGGCTAATCCCCCGTGGCCAGACCGAATTATTTTCGGGGTAGGTTAATGTTGCAAGTGCCCGTTGGATGTTCATCTAAGGGACACCTGCACAGTCAATCTACCCTGCAGGAACACAGTCACATTAATTTGGAAAAGGATGAAAACACATTTCGTAATATGGTTACAAAGAACACCACACCACATCCACAAGCCCGTCACGTGCGGCTCAACACTTACCCCAAAACATCCAGAACAGCATTACTTCTCAAGCGCTACAAAAAAACAATACGGAACAGGAAGGCAACTCTGCACGCCATTGTTGTTTTTCCTCACAATATCTCAAATATCCGAGTTACCTAGCGACGAGCTGCCAACATCACTTTTTCCCAGTCGCAGGCTCGCAGCATCAGTGATGTCCCTTCTAGTTACCCAGTGGAACCAGGTCAACTCCAGCAAAAAGATGATACCACTGGTGACAACACCCAACGGTATGATCATAAGCAGAGCGAGCGAGTTTTCAAGGGACAGCGGCTCCCAGCCTCGATGGTACACGCATACATTCTTGGGTTTAATCCACCTCTTCTTCATTTGTGACAGGACCCCCGCCTCGTTAAGTTGTTTCATTATCTGGTTCATTTCCTGTCTTAGTTTGTCCTTTCCCTTCGTTATCACGATATAGCTGTTTATTCCTTTTATAGGCTGATCAAATAAGGGAACCATGCTGCAAGCTTCATCTCCCAGTAGATAGAACAGTTCATTGAGGTCAATGTACGTCAGCACCTTGGGCTCGACGAGACGAAGTGCGGTTCTGCTTGTTCTGTTGTCGAATGAAATGAGTTGTTTTCTGCGCATAACCCGTTGATACAGCTCTCGTTCATATGGGTTCCTGCTAACCCTCCAATCACTGACAACAATGTGGCCAGGGTTCACTGCAAGCATCCAGTCTGACTGTTCAGAGAACTCCTTCAGGTTTCTGATGGGCTGGTCAACGGTGACGACGGTCAAGTGGGAGATCAGGTTGGCCGTATAGCTCACGTAGATGATGATGCACAACATCCAGATGAATATGGTGACGGTACGACCAGACAGAGAGTTGGGCATCGAGTGCCAGCCCTGAATCACGAGGGACATGAAGCTGGAGAGCAAACACGTTGCCCAGGTCATCTCGCTCGCATCTCGTCTGTCTTCGGTCCGGCTGAGATGCGCAGTGGCCTTGAGTGTCAGGGAGAGCGCCAGCAGGGTGCCGAACAACACCCACCAGACGCTCATGTGCAGCGGCTTCAGCAGCGAGCTGAACATGTCACCAGTCAGGCTAGGCGTGTCCCCCAAGTCCTTGGAGAAGTAGAAACTGTCTTCACTTTTGGCCATCGGTATGGCGTCGACATAGTCGATCACTGCCGAGCGATCCGTTCTGTAGTATAGCCAGGACAACGCCACATCGGCTCGACCATAGGCTAGCTCCCCCACCATCCCAGTCCACGTTCCGTTCTCATCTAGACGTCCAAAGCCACCACCCAGAAGCGGCACCAGTCGGTAGTGAAGGTTCAGTGAGTGGGCTATGATTTGCCAGACATCGTACAGATAGCCTTCATATCTGTAGGAGCCATCGGGCAGAGGATGTATCGCGAGGTACGGAGGATCGTGAACAGCGGTAACACGCAGTTCTGACCCATGGTCAGGACCGCTGTCAGTTTCTACTGACCAATTTCTGCCGACAAAAAGGAGGCTGGCAATCTCCATGCTAAAGCATGTAGAGGTCATTAACTTACAGACCGTCTGATCCGGGTCCAGGTAGCACACTGCATCTAAAGTCAAAGGACCGTCTGCTTCGTGCGCTGGTAACACACTGAGTCTTTATCCAGCAGACCGTCTGCTCCGGGCGCTGGTAACACACTGAGTCTATAGCCAACAGACTATCTGATCCAGGCGTTGGTAACACACCGAGTCTATAGCCAACAAACCGTCTGCTCCGGGCGCTGGTAACACACTAAGTCTATAGCCAACAGACCGTCTGCTCCGGGCGCTGGTAACACACTAAGTCTATAGCCAACAGACCGTCTGCTCCGGGCGCTGGTAACACACTGAGTCTAGAGTCTATAGCCAACAGACCGTCTGCTCCGGGTGCTGGTAAAACACTGAGTCTATAGCTAAGATACCGTTTACTCCGGGCACCGGCACCGTGGTATCGATCAATAACGGTCCGGCCTATTTGTTTTGAACGTTGCTTGACAACCTTTCAGTCACGCAATGAGTGTCGTCCTTCGGCTGGATCCATGGTGTCTTACTAATCCATTGTGTTGTCTTACTTTCCATGGTGCTGTCTTACTAATCCCTGGTGTTGTCTTACTTTCCATGGTGTTGTCTTACTAATCCATGGTGTTATCTTACTAATCCATGGTGTTGTCTTACTTTCCATGGTGTTTTCTTATTAATCCATGGTGTTGTCTTACTAAACCATGGTGTTGACTTACTAATCCATGGTGTTGTCTTACTAATCCATGGTGTTGTCCTACTAATCCATGGTGTAGTCTTACTAATCCATGGTGTTGTCTTACTAATCCATGGTGTTGTCTTACTAATCCATGGTGTTGTCTTACTAATCCATGGCGTTGTCTTACTAATCCGTGGTGTTATCTTACTAATCCATGATGTTGTCTTACTAATCCATGGTGTTGTCTTACTAATACATGGTGCTGTCTTACTTTACATGGTGTTGTCTTACTAATCCATGGTGTTGTCTTACTTTCCATGTCGTTGTCTTACTAATCCATGGTGTTGTCTTACTAATCCATGGTGTTGTGTTACTTTTCATGGTGTTGTCTTACTAATCCATGATGTTGTCTTACTTTCCATGGTGTTGTCTTACTAATCCATGATGTTGTCTTACTAATCCATGATGTTGTCTTACTCTCCATGGTGTTGTCTTACTAATCCATGGTGTTGTCTTACTAATCCATGGTGTTGTCTTACTAATACATGGTGTTGTCTTACTAATCCATGGTGTTGTCTTACTAATACATTGTGTTGTCTTAATAATCAATGGTGTTGTCTTACTAATCAATGGTGTTGTCTTACTAATATATGGTGTTGTCTTACTAATCCATGTGTTGTCTTACTAATACATGGTGTTGTCTTACTAATACATGGTGTTGTCTTACTAATCCATGGTGTTGTCTTACTAATCCATGGTGTTGTCTTACTAATCCATGGTGTTGTCTTACTTTCCATGGTGTTGTCTTACTAATCCCTGGTGTTGTCTTACTAATCCCTGGTGTTGTCTTACTAATCCATGGTGTTGTCTTACTAATTCATGGTGTTGTCTTACTAATCCATGGTGTCTTACTAATCCATTGTGTTGTCTTACTTTCCATGGTGCTGTCTTACTAATCCCTGGTGTTGTCTTACTTTACATGGTGTTGTCTTACTAATCCATGGTGTCTTACTAATCCATTGTGTTGTCTTACTTTCCATGGTGCTGTCTTACTAATCCCTGGTGTTGTCTTACTTTCCATGGTGTTGTCTTACTAATCCATGGTGTTATCTTACTAATCCATGGTGTTGTCTTACTTTCCATGGTGTTTTCTTATTAATCCATGGTGTTGTCTTACTAATCCATGGTGTTGACTTACTAATCCATGGTGTTGTCTTACTAATCCATGGTGTAGTCTTACTAATCCATGGTGTTGTCTTACTAATCCATGGTGTTGTCTTGTGGTGTTTCGGCTTATCTTTATTTTGCAGCGTTTTACCCATCTCAGCAGTTAAAGTATTCCAGCATCATATTTGTCGCCGGAACGTTCTAGAACTTAAATAATTCGTATACTTTCATATTATTAATATGTTATTGGTTAACCATATTCATCTGCAATTTGTTTTCCGTCTTCATATTTCTCTTGTAACTCATCGTACCTGATTTTCCTATAATCAGTTTCTGTATTCGTAACTTACATTTATATTTAGAACATACTCGATGTCACACTTGGCAACGTGGCATTCTGCCCACTCTCGCTCTGCTCTCGCGCCAACCGGTTGGTTCATTCGTCGCTCGTCTCAAATATTATTAATTTGCTCTTCAAACTTAACGTAACGTATTTATCACCATATACTTACATTCACACATTATGTAGCTGTCCACTTTTCTGATCTTCGGCATACTGCCTGGGTATTTAGTTGTCGATTCGGTTGTTGTATCATGTACCCGCTGCTCTCGCTCGGGCCTTATTCATTTGTTTTGTTCTTGGGTTTTGATACCTGAAGTTAATACAACTGTGGGCGTGCATCAATTCGGTTTTCTTCCTCCAATGCTTCTCACCCCACAGTTTTTGGTGACCCCGACGTGATCATGATTCTGACTATCTTCCATCTTAATTTGAACACGCTTTCTTCAACGTGGCAACAATGTTCATTCCACCTTCGGTCTTGGTGAGATATTGGTTTGCCCTCTTCTATGGTTTGAGTCCCCTTTGTAATAGAGGTGGCACGCCTTGTCGCCCGCCCCGCCGTCAGCTGACTGATTTCACAGCTGACTGATTCCCGCAGCTGATTCTGTTTCACTGGTTTTGCTCCGTTCTGCTCGGTCGCTCCGATTCCCATTGAATGTGTATTGTCTGGTGAATATTTTGTGTGAACATATGATAATTAAACAGTTAAACATTGATATATTCTAACATTATTGAACATTTATTTGAATACTTTGTCATTACTATGCCTGACGAACCCAACATTGCAGTTATGGATTCTGTTAGTGAAGCCCCTGTTCATCGTGTCAGTATCAAGCCCCCTGCTTTCATGGAAACTGCTGTCCAGGGCTGGTTTACGGTCATGGACGCCCAATTTCACATTGCCGGAATCACTTTGGAAGCAACCAAGTTCTACCATGTGCTGTCAGCCCTCCCGCCTGACACCATCGCTCACATCCCTCAGGTCACCCTGACTAGCAGGAACTTCCAGGAACTGCAGCAGGTCGTGACCGACATGTATGAGAAAACCCAACCTGAACTGTTTGAGCGTCTTATCAGTAAGACTCGGCTGACGGGACGCCCATCTCTGTTCCTCTGCGAGCTCCGTGAAGTGGTGGACAAGGTTGGTGTCGGAGATGACCTGATTCGTCACAAATTCGTTCAGTCCCTCCCGACCAGCATCGCTCCGGTGCTGGCCTCGCAGCGGGAGCTCACTCTCTCGCAGTTGGGGAAGCTCGCTGACGAACTGGTCCCTCTTGTCCAGGGGACTCTCACGGCGGTGAACGTTGTTAACGAAGGTGAACCTCAGTGCGGCCCTGGTGCGAGTCAGCACCAGTTTCCCCGCCAGTCTCGGCCCTGTCACACCTGCGAAGCTCCCAGCGAGGCTTCCCAGCTCATGACTCCCTGCCATGTCACTTCGCTTCTCCACAGTTGAGGCAACAACAGTCGAGCTTCCACAGGTACCCCGCTCAGGTTCGTGAAGCTGGCGCGTCTGGTGCGGTCCAAGGTCTGACACCGTTTCACGAAGGACAGAGACCCAAAGTGTGTCGTGCTCACGTGTTCTTCGGCGCACATGCTCGTACGTGTAAACCATGGTGTCAGTGGCCATCCAGGTCTGCTAACCTCAGAGTGCAGCCCTCGTCGCGCTCGGCCTCACTTGCTCGCGAACCACCCTCACCTCAGGGAAACTAGAGGGGCAGGCCGGTAATGCAGCCCTTGGCCTGCCACTTTCTCGGGTTGCAGCCCAGGCTGGTTCACGGCCACTGAGATTTGTTGTCGACACAGGTGCTGGGGTTTCACTGATCCCACAGGAGTGTGTGAATGGTATCCTGATCCAGCCCACTGCCATCTCCATCACTACCGCTAGTGGTCAGCAGCTTCGTGTGTACGGAGAGGCTGCTCTTGATGTTGTCCTTCCTGACCTGAGACGCCAGTTCACGTGGACGTTTGTTATCGCTGATGTGACAGAGCCACTGCTGAGTAACGACTTCCTGTCATACCATTCGTTGATTGTCGACTGTGGTGCACAGGTCCTCCGAGATGCAACCACATCCCTCTCTGTTCTTGGAGCCCAGACGACCGAACCTGTGGTCAACCTGGTGGTCAACGACCTCTCTGCTCTTCCCGAGATAGTGCAACCTATCCTGCGTGATCACTCTTCTGTTTTGGAACCGTGCCAACCAGGTAACATGTTCAATGACTCATCTCTCACCTCCACCCACAGCATCGACACTGGTAGCACCCCGCCGATCTTTACTAGTCCGCGGCGGCTTCCACCTGACAAGCTGCAGGCTGCCAAACAGTCGTTTGATGTTCTGTTGAAGACAGGAGTCATTCGCCCGTCCAGGTCTCCCTGGGCCTCCCCGATCCACTTGGTTCCCAAACGTGACCCCGGTGAGTGGAGAGTCACTGCTGACTATCGTGTTCTGAACGCAGTGACCAGACCAGATCGATATCCTCTCCCCCACATCCAGAGTCTGTCCACCAAACTGCATGGTATGACTTGTTTCAGCAAAGTGGACCTGCTTCGAGCCTACTACCAAATCCCCATGAACCCTGCTGATGTGGAGAAAACCGCAATCACCACGCCTTTTGGGCTGTTCGAGCACGTGTTCATGCCCCTAGGTCTGCGCAATTCTGGCGCCACGTTGCAGCGTGTGATGGATGGAATCTTCAGAGATGTCCCCTGCGTGTTCATCTATCTGGATGACATTCTGGTGTTTTCCGAGAACGAGGTGCAGCACGTCGCTGACCTGCAACTTGTGTTCAGCAAGCTGGCTGAGCACAAACTCCGGATCTCCCTCAACAAGTGTGAGTTCATGCACACATCACTCGTGTTCCTCGGGCACCAGGTGTCCGAGAGGGGGCTCAGCCCTCCCCAGGCCAGAGTAGCGGAGGTTATTGACCTGCCCAGACCCCCTGACTCAGCGGCTCTGCGCCGCTATCTCGGCCTCCTCGGTTTCTACCGGCGCATGATCCCTTGCTTCGCTGATGTGGTGTACTCCCTCACTGAGCTGATTCGTCTGAACCCAAAGAGTAAGGAGCTGCTTTGGGACGAGTAGCAGTCCCAAGCGTTCAGCGACAGTAAGGCAGCGCTGGCCGGGGCCTGTCCGCTGTCTCACCCACTACCACAGTGCCATGAGTATGAGTTGGTGACCGATGCCTCACAGGTCGCTGTCGGAGCCGTCCTTCACCAGATCGTCGATGGAGAGTCGATTCCTGTCGGATTTTTATCCAGGAAACTCAGCCAGCCACAGCAGAGATACGCGGCCTACGACAGAGAGCTCCTTGCAGCTTACCTGGCCACGTTACACTTCCGTGACGTCATCGAGGGTCGGCGAGTCACTCTCCTCACCAACCACAAACCCCTCGTGAGTGCGTTTCGCAGTCAACACGTGGCGAAGTCTGATCGCCAGCAGCGCCACTGGTCGGTGATTACCGAGTATATCATGGATGTGCGGTACATCCGTGGCCGTGATAACGTTGTCGCCGACTGTCTCAGTCGCCCTGTCCTCGCTGTGTCCCTCGACTCGTGTGACCTCCACTTTATCGCAGAACAGCAGGAGCAGGATGAGGAGACCTCCCGTCTGCGAGACTCCCTCGAGCCAGTATCCCTCGCAGATGGTGTGACGGTCCTCTGTGACATGACGACCCCTCAGCCGCGGCCGTTCGTACCTGAGGCGTGCCGTCGCTCAGTCTTCGGCAGGTGTCACAACCTGTCTCACCCCGGTCGTAAAGCCACAACTCGCTTGTTGACTTCTCGGTACTTTTGGCCTTCTATACGCAGGGATATTCATCACTGGGTGCGTGAGTGTCTGTCTTGCCAGGAGGCAAAAGTCCACCGCCACACGAGGTCCGCTCCGGGATCATTTGACGTGCCTTCTGCGCGTTTTGAAACGGTACACATTGATATCGTTGGACCCCTACCCCCGTCTGTACCTCATGGTCAACCGTTCACTTCTCCATTTCGTTATTTGTTAACCTGCATCGATCGTGCCACCCGCTGGGTAGAAGCTACGCCCTTAGTTTGTATTACTGCAGAAAGTGTCGCTTCCGCGTTTTTGGAGACATGTGTCTCGAGATTTGGAGTTCCCCTGTATGTGGTCACTGACAAGGGTGCTCAGTTTGAATCAGAGTTGTTTCAACATTTGTCAGCAATGGTTGGACTTCATCGCTTGCGAACCACATCTTATCAACCTACATGTAACGGCATGGTTGAAAGATTTCATCGTACACTGAAGGCAGCTATTCGTTCTCGCAAACAGGAGTGGCTACGCGCACTGCCTGTCGTTCTGCTTGGCATTCGCGCAATGCCGAACGAGTCTGTTTTTCCCCTTTCACAGCCGTCACGGGAACACAGCTGCTGTTCCCGCAGTGTTCTGCCGCACGGACAAGCGTCACTTCTGGGAAGAAGTTCATCCGCGAGCTGGCTCACCACATGTCGGAGATTGATTTCGTTTCCCTATCGCGCGGTCATCATCATGCCAGTGTACCATCATATTTCGTTCCCGCCGACCGGACCACCTGTACTCATGTGTGGTTGCGCGTTGACCGCGTACGCCGCCCCCTGGAGGCCCCTTACCGCGGGCCCCTGAAGGTTGTCCGTCGGACTCAGAAGTTTTTTGTTTTGGAGCTCCCTTCAGGTGATCACGACACTGTCAGTATTGACCGCCTGAAGCCTGTATGTATGCCCGTGCCCCTTGACCTGGACTGTTCCAGGGGAGCGCAATACCCCGCGACCTCAGTGTCGAGACCTGAGGAGGAGCGAGCGCGCCGGACACTTCCGCCTACTGAGCGCGGGTCTCCGGGCGCTGGGGTGCCGCCGGGGCCGACCTCTGGCGGCGACTGCCGGCCGCCCTCTCGCGGCGACCCGCCGCATCTCGCCACGTCTCCGGCTGCTGGGGCGCCTGACCCACAGCTGCCGTGTCACGGCGACCCGCCGCATCTCGCCGCGTCTCCGGCTGCTGGGGCGCCTGACTCACAGCTGCCGTGTCACAGCGACCAGCCGCTGCTGCCGTCGTGTCGCGGCGATCCGCGGCTGCCCAGTGACAGTGATGAGACGACTGACCCAGTGACAGTGACCCCTCCCAGTGGTGATGTTCCAAGGCGACCTGCAGTGTCGGAGCAGTCGCCGGAGCCGGTGGTACGGACGCGCTTCGGCCGCGTCGTGAGATTTCGACGCCGGCCTGACTTCATGTATTATTAGTGTGATGTATTTTTTTCTCTTATGTGTTCCGTACGCTCCGCTCTGGGATGGAAAGTCATGTGGTGTTTCGGCTTATCTTTATTTTGCAGCGTTTTACCCATCTCAGCAGTTATAGTATTCCAGCGTCATATTTGTCGCCGGAACGTTCTAGAACTGAAATAATTCGTATACTTTCATATTATTAATATGTTATTGGTTAACCAGATTCATCTGCAATTTGTTTTCCGTCTTCATATTTCTCTTGTAACTCATCGTACCTGATTTTCCTATAATCAGTTTCTGTATTCGTAACTTAACACGCGCCTTAGAGGGGGGCCGCGAAATCCGCCCACCCCTCCGGTTTTTCGAGGATAGCGCAAAAACGGCGGCGCGCAGCGCCGCCGTTTTTGTATACCTGTTTAGAAATGAACTTCCCGCATTATGTAAAATTCTTGGCCTCAGGTCATCTCAGGTCAGGTCACCAGATCAGGTCACGTGATGACCTCATCTCCAAAACGTTTGCAGTAGTACCACAGCCACAGTTTTACGCTGATAGGTTTCAATCTTGCAGGACTTCATTAGGTCATAGATACCAACAATTTGTGTATCTCGGATTTCTAATATCGGTGACCTAAGGTCAGGTCAATTTTGTGACCGCCAACACAGTTTTATCAATAACTATCGACATAATGAAGATAGAGAAGAGAAAACGGTACCAATATGTTTGTCTCGTCGAGACACGTCTCCCAATATGCAACATGACCAATTTGGGTCACCACTTGACCTTGACCTGAGGTCAAATTTCACAATTGACCTAGCCCGGTCACCATGAATATGGTTGGAAGTGCCTTGACAAGACACACGCGATGGCGCAAACATTATTGCTTTATCTTTATTAGGTAAAAGGTTATTTGGGGAAAACAGTTTTGAAAACAAAATCACCTTTTGACATTAGATGACCTCTGGAGCCTAAACTATTGACCTGAGCTCAAATCTGAGGATACAAATGCGATTGCATTTTGCAATTACTTTCGATTGCTTTTTTCCGTTTGCTGTTAAATATCATAGTTCCCGAGATATTTGGGGGTGTTCGAACCGAAGTCTTGAAAACTTGAAAATCTGACACTTGATGACCTCTGGTGACCTCAATATTGACCTGAAAAAAAATGAACGAAATACTTTCGAAAGAGCTTGTCTAGAACTATCTAACGTCGTTTCTCGCTTGTCGCTACGTTGCGTGGTTTTCGAGATCATAGGGGGGGGGGGGTGAAATCCGCCCCCCCCCCCCCTCCAGAGCGTGCAATTATCAGAGGCCCTCCAGGGCGCGTGTTAAATTTATATTTAGAACATACTCGATTTCACACTTTGCATGGTGGCATTCTGCCCACTCTCGCTCTGCTCTGGCGCCAACCGGTTGGTTCATTCGTCGCTCGTCTCAAATATTATTACTTTGCTCTTCAAACTTAACGTAACGTATTTATCACCATATACTTACATTCACACATTATGTAGCTGTCCACTTTTCTGATCTTCGGCATACTGCCTGGGTATTTAGTTGTCGATTCGGTTGTTGTATCATGTACCCGCTGCTCTCGCTCGGGCCTGATTCATTTGTTTTGTTCTTGGGTTTTGATACCTGAAGTTAATACAACTGTGGGCGTGCATCAATTCGGTTTTCTTCCTCCAATGCTTCTCACCCCACAGTCTTACTAATCCATGGTGTTGTCTTACTAATACATGGTGTTGTCTTACTTATCCATGGTGTTGTCTTACTAATCCATGGTGTTGTCTTACTAATCCGTGGTGTTATCTTACTAATCCATGGTGTTGAATTACTAATCCATGGTGTTGTCTTACTAATCCATGGTGTTGTCTTAATAATCCATAGTGTTGTCTTACTAATCCATGGTGCTGTCTTACTTTACATGGTGTTGCCTTAATAATCCATGGTGTTGTCTTACTTTCCATGGTGTTGTCGTACTAATCCATGATGTTGTCTTACTCTCCATGGTGTTGTCTTACTAATCCGTGGTGTTGTCTTACTAATCCATGGTGTTGTCTTACTAATCCATGGTGTTGTCTTACTAATCCATGTTGTTGCCTTACTAATCCATGGTGTTGTCTTACTAATCCATGGTGTTGTCTTACTTTCCATGGTGTTGGCTTACTAATCCATGGTGTTGTCTTAAAAATCCATGGTGTTGTCTTACTAATCCATGGTGTTGTCTTACTAATCCCTGGTGTTGTCTTACTAATCCATGGTGTTGTCTTACTTTCCATGGTGTTGGCTTACTAATCCATGGTGTCGTCTTACTAATCCATGGTGTTGTCTTACTAATCCATGGTGATGTCTTACTAATCCATGGTGTATCTTACTAATCCATGGTGTTGTCTTACTAATCCATGGTGTTGTCTTACTAATCCATGGTGTTGCCATACTAATCCATGGTGTTGTCTTACTAATCCATGGTGTTGTCTTACTAATCCATGGTGTATCTTACTAATCCATGGTGTTGTCTTACTAATCCATGGTGTTGTCTTACTAATCCATGGTGTTGTCTTACTAATACATGGTGTTGTCTTACTAATCCAGGGTGTTGTCTTACTAATCCATGGTGTTGTCTTACTAATCCATGGTGTTGTCTTACTAATACATGATGTTGTCTTACTAATACATTGTGTTGTCTTACTAATCCATGGTGTTGTCTTACTAATCCATGATGTTGTCTTACTCATACATGGTGTTGTCTTTCTAATCCATGGTGTTGTCTTACTAATCCATGATGTTGTCTTACTAATCCATGGTGTTGTCTTACTAATCCATGGTGTTGTCTTACTAATCCATGGTGTTGTCTTACTAATACATGGTGTTGTCTTACTAATCCATTGTGTTGTCTTACTAATCCATGGTGTTGTCTTACTAATCCATGGTGTTGTCTTACTAATCCATGGTGTTGTCTTAAAAATCCATGGTGTTGCCTTACTAATCCATGGTGTTGTCTTACTAATCCATGGTGTTGTCTTACTAATCCATGGTGTTGTCTTACTAATCCATGGTGTTGTCTTACTAATACATGGTGTTGTTCTACTAATCCATGTGTTGTCTTACTAATCCACGGTGTTGTCTTACTTTCCATGGTGTTGGCTTACTAATCCATGGTGTTGTCTTACTAATCCATGGTGTTGTCTTACTAATCCATGGTGTTGTCCTGGGCATGGACGTTCCTCCGGTGGCGTTATGTGCGATTTTGCTCCGCTTTTGTTTCGTTGTTCTTGAATACGAGTCAACCCTACGTGTTATGTGGTGCTTTTCAGGACATTCTTCTCTCATAGGTGGAGTAGCCCTGTACCTAATTATGGGGTGTCTGCGACTTTCAATTGCAAATCTTACACTGCTAGCAAGTGATCGGCCTTCTGGGATGACATTTTTCTGGGAAGGACTACAGTACTGGGTTCCTCCTTGTTAACATCCGCCGGGCAGCTTGCTGTCATCTGAAGGATTCCTGAACTCGTTCATTTAAACGGCAGTTCTACTGGAAGTCACTTTTACAAACGTCTAGAAGACAGGTTGCTCTGATGCGTGTTCTCCGTGCAAATGAGGCTCCTCTAAAGCGCCACTTTGTCACCGGGTTCTCTTGAGCCCAGTAAACACCGTTCTTACCCAGCACGTCGAGCACGTTTCATTACCGAGTCTCGCCTGATTCCACCGCACGTGTATTTACAGATAACTAGACATTTCATTTGGGAGCACCGCTACAGCAGGTCAGGAGGTCGCCGGCTGCCCTCAGAGTCCGTACTTCAGATCGTCCCTGCGCGGCGCCCGCAGCTTCGCCGCCTTCGGGTCGTCCAGACGGTACACTGCAACACACGCCACACGCATGTCATAAAGTCATATCCAGCGATCGGTAAAAGTCAGGAGAGTGCTTTGATCTGCCTTCAGTGCAGAGGCACAGTCAGACCAGGAAGTGCATTTGTATTACAGTACGTTATCACTGCACAACACGGCTGAGTGAGGATACTTCGCTGTATATCCCCACATGTGACCCAAAGTTTAAACATACAGACCACGTCCATCACCTGATGTGACCAAGAGATTAAACATACAGACCACGTCCATCACCTGGTGTGACCGGAGTTTAAACATACACACTACGTCCATCACCTGGTGTGACCGGAGTTTAACCCGCCACTGACTGAGGGGTGCGTCTTAGTCTTCTTAGTCTGAGTCTTAGTCGTCTTAGTCTGAGTCTTAGTCGGCTTAGTCTGAGTCTTAGTCGTCTTAGTCTGAGTCTTAGTCGTATTAGTCGTCTTAGTCTGAGTCTTAGTCGTCTTAGTCGTCTTAGTCGTCTTAGTCGTCTTAGTCTGAGTCTTAGTCGACTTAGTCGTCTTAGTCTGAGTCTTAGTCGTCTTAGTATGAGTCTTAGTCGTCTTAGTCTGAGCCTTAGTCGTCTTAGTCTGAGTCTTAGTCGTATTAGTCTTAGCCGTCTTAGTCGTCTTAGTCGTCTTAGTCGTCTTAGTCGTCTGAGTCGTCTGAGTCTGAGTCGTCTTAGTCTGTGTCGTCTTAGTAGTCTTAGTCTGAGTCGTCTTAGTCGTCTTAGTCTGAGTCGTCTTAGTCTGAGTCGTGTTATTCGTCTTAGTCGGAGTCGTCTTAGTCTGAGTCTTAGTCTGAGTCTTAGTATGAGTCGGCTTAGTCTGAGTCTTAGTCTGAGTCTTAGTCGTCTTAGTCTTTGTCTTAGTCGTCTTAGTCTGAGTCGTCTTAGTGTGAGTCTTAGTCTGAGTCTTAGTCGTCTTAGTCTGAGTCTTAGGAGTCTTAGTCGTCTTAGTCGTCTTAGTATGAGCCTTATACGTCTTATTCGTCTTAGTATGAGCCTTAGACGTCTTAGTCGTCTTAGTCTGAGTCTTAGTCGTCTTAGTCTGAGTCTTAGTCTGAGTCTTAGTCGTCTTAGTCATCTTAGTTGTCTTAGTCTGAGTATTAGTCGTCTTAGTCGTCTTAGTATGAGTCTTAGTCGTCTTAGTCGTCTTAGTCTGAGTCTTAGTCGTTTGAGTCGTCTGAGTCGTCTGGGTCGTCTGAGTCGTCTGAGTCTTAGTCTGAATCTTAGTCTGGGGCTTAGTCTGAGTCTGAGTCTGAGTCTTTGGCTGAGTCTTAGTCTGAGTCTGAGTCTGAGTCTTATTCTGAGTCTTAGTCTGAGTCTTAGTCTGAGTCTTAGTCTGAGTATTGGTCTGAGTCTTGGTCTGAGTCTTAGTCTGAGTCTTAGTCTGAGTCTTAGTCTGAGTCTTAGTCTGAGTCTTAGTCTGAGTCTTAGTCTGAGTCTTAGTCCGAGTCTTAGTCTGAGTATTATTATAAGTCTTAGTCTGAGTCTTTGTCTGAGTCTTAGTCTGAGTCTTAGTCTGAGTCTTAGTCTGAGTCTTAGTCTGAGTCTTAGTCTGAGTCTTAGTTTGAGTCTTAGTCTGAGTCTTAGTCTAAGTCTTAGTCTGATTCTTAGTCTGAGTCTTAGTCTGAGTCTTAGTCTGAGTCTTATTCTGAGTCTTAGTCTGAGTCTTAGTCAAAGTCTTAGTCTGAGTCTTAGTCTTAGTCTTAGTCTGAGTCTTAGTATGAGTATTAATCTGAGTCTTAGTCTTAGTCTGAGTCTTAGTCTGAGTCTCAGTCTGTGTCTTAGTCTGAGTCTTAGTCTGAGTCTTAGGCTAAGTCTTAGTCTGAGTCTTAGTCTGACTCTTAGTCTGAGTCTTAGTCTGAGTCTTAGCCTGATACTTATTCTGAGTCTTAGTCGGAGACTTAGTATGAGTCTTAGTCTGAGTCTTAGTCTGTGTCTTAGTATGAGTCTTAGTCTGAGTCTTAGTCTAAGTCTTAGTCGTCTTAGTCATAGTCGTCTTAGTCTTAGTCATCTTAGTCTTAGTCGTCTTAGTCTTAGTCGTATTAGTCTTAGTCGTCTTAGTCTTAGTCGTCTTAGTCGTCTCAGTCTTAGTCGTCTTAGTCTTATTCGTCTTAGTCTTAGTCGTCTTAGTCTTAGTCGTCTTAGTCTTAGTCACCTTAGTCTTAGTCGTCTTAGTCTTAGTCGTCTTAGTCTTAGTCGTTTTAGTCTTAGTCATCTTAGCCTTAGTCGTCTTAGTCGTCTTAGTCTTAGCCGCCTTAGTCTTAGTCGTATTAGTCTTAGTCGTCTTAGTCTTAGTCGTCTTAGTCTTAGTCGTCTTATTCTTAGTCGTAATATTCTTAGGCGTCTTAGTCTTAGGCGTCTTAGTATTAGTCAACTTAGTCTTAGTCGTCTTAGTCTTAGTCGTATCAGTCCTAGTCATCTTAGTCTTAGTCGTCTTAGTCTTAGTGGTCTTAGTCTTAGTCGTCTTAGTCTTAGTCGTCTTAGTATTAGTGGTCTTAGTCTTAGTCGTCTTAGTCTTAGTTGTCTTAGTCTTAGTCGTCTTAGTCTTAGTCGTCTTAGTCTTAGTCGTATTAGTCTTAGTCGTCTTAGTCTTAGTCGTCTTAGTCTTATTCGTTTGTGACTTAGTATGTGTCTGAGTCTTAGTCTGAGTCTGAGTCTTAGTCTGAGTCTGAGTCTTAGTCTGAGTCTGAGTCTTAGTCTGCATCTGAGTCTGAGTCTTAGTCTGGGTCTGAGTCGGCTTAGTCTTAGTCCGAGTCGTCTTAGTCTTAGTCTGAGTCGTCTTAGTCTTAGTCTGAGTCGTCTTAGTCTTAGTCTGAGTCGTCTTAGTCTTAGTCTGAGTCGTCTTAGTCTTTGTCTGAGTCGTCTTAGTCTGAGTCGTCTTAGTCTGAGTCGTCTTAGTCTGAGTCGTCTTGGCCTGAGTCGTCTTAGTCTGAGTCGTCTTAGTCTGAGTCTGAGTCGTCTTAGTCTTAGTCTGAGTCTGAGTCGTCTTAGTCTGAGTCTGAGTCGTCTTAGTCTTAGTCTGAGTCTGAGTCGTCTTAGTCTTAGTCTGAGTCGTCTTAATCTTAGTCTGAGTCTGAGTCTTCTTAGCCTTAGTCGTCTTAGTCGTCTTAGTCGTCTTAGTCGTCTTAGTCGTCTTAGTCGTCTTAGTCGTCTTATTCGTTTTAGTAGTCTTAGTCGTATTAGTCGTCTTAGTCGTCTTAGTCGTCTTGTGTCGTCTTAGTCGTCTTAGTCGTCTTATTCGTCTTAGACGTCTTATTCGTCTTAGTTGTCTTAGTCGTCTTAGTCGTATTAGTCGTCTTAGTCGTATTAGTCGTCTTAGTCGTCTTATTCGTCCTAGTCGTCTTAGTCGTCTTAGTAGTCTTCGTCGTCTTAGTCGTCTTAGTCGTCTTAGTCGTCTTAGTCGTATTAGTCGTCTTAGTCGTCTTAGTCGTCTTAGTCGTCTTATTCGTATTTGTCGTCTTAGTCGTCTTAGTCAACTTAGTCGTCTTATTCTTAGTCTTATTCTTAGTATTAGTCTTATTCTTAGTCTTAATCTTAGTCTTAGCTTTAGTCTTAGTCTTAGTATTAGTCTCATTCTTAGTCTTATTCTTAGTCTTAGTCTAATTTTTAGTCTTATTTTTAGTTTTAGTCTTATTATTAGCCTTAGTCTTCGTCTTAGTCTTAGTCTTAGTCTTCGTCTTATTCTTAGTCTTAGTCTTAGTTTTATTCCTCGTCTTGTTATTAGTCTTAGTCTTAGTCTTAGTCGTCTTAGTCTTAGTCGTCTTAGTCTTAGTCGTCTTAGTCTTAGTCGTCTTAGTCTTATTATTAGTCTTAGTCGTCTTAGTCTTCGTCTTCTTAGTCGTCTTAGTCGTATTAGTCTTAGTCGTCTTAGTCTTAGTCGTCTTAGTATTAGTATTCTTAGTCTTAGTCTTAGTCGTCTTAGTCTTAGTCTTAGTCATCTTAGTCTTATTCATCTTAGTCTTAGTCGTCTTAGTCTTAGTCTTAGTCGTCTTAGTCTTAGTCGTCTTAGTCTTAGTCGTCTTAGTCTGAGTCTGAGGATTCTGAGGAGTCTTAGTATGTGTCTGAGGAGTATGAGGAGTCTTAATCTGAGTCTGAGGAGTCTGAGGAGTCTTAGTCTTAGTCTGAGGAGTCTGAGGAGTCTTAGTCTCAGGAGTCTTAGTCTGCGGAGTCTTAGTCAGAGGAGTCTTAGTCTGAGGAGTCTTAGTCTGAGTAGTCTTAGTCTTAGGAGTCTTAGTCTGAGGAGGTTTAGTCTGAGGAGTCTTAGCCTGAGCAGTCTTAGTCTTAGTCTGAGGAGTCTTAGTCGTAGTCGTAGTCTTAGTATGAGGAGTCTTAGTCTTAGTCTTATTCTTATTATTAGTCTGGGGAGTCTTAGTCTTAGTCTTATTCTGGGGAGTCTTAGTCTGAGGAGTCTTAGTCTCAGGAGTCTTAGTCCTAGTCTGTGTAGTCTTAGTCTGATGAGTCTTAGTCTTAGTCTGAGGAGTCTTAGTCTTAGTCTGAGGAGTCTTATTCTTAGTCTGAGGAGTCTTATTATGAGGAGTCTTAGTCTTAGTCTGAGGAGGCTTAGTCTTAGTCTTAGTCTGAGGAGTATTAGTCTGAGGAGTCTTATTCTGAGAAGACTTAGTCTTAGTCTTAGTCTGAGGAGTATTAGTCAAAGTCTTAGTCTGAGGAGTCTTAGTCTTAATATTAGTCTGAGGAGTCTTAGTCTTAGTCTTAGGATTAGGATTATTAGTCTCAGTCTGATGAGTCTTAATCTTAATCTTAGTATTAGTCTTAGTCTTAGTCTGAGGAATATTAGTCCTAGCCTTAGTCTTAGTCTTATTATGAGGAGACTAAGTCTAAGGAGTCTTAGTCTGAGGAGTCTTAGGCTGAGGAGTCTTAGTCTTAGTCTGAGGAGTCTTAGTCTGAGTCTGAGGAGTCTTAGTCTGAGTCTTAGTCTTAATCTGAGTCTGAGGAGTGTTATTCTGAGTCTGAAGAGTCTTAGTCTGAGTCTGAGGAGTCTGAGTCGGAGTATGAGGAGTCTGAGTCGGAGTCGGAGTATGAGGAGTCTGAGTCGGAATCTGTGTATGAGGAGTCTGAGTTGGAGTCTGAGGAGTCTTAGTCTGAATCTGAGGAGTCTTAGTCTGAGTCTGAGGAGTCTTAGTCTGAGTCTGAGGAGTCTGAATATGAGTCTGAGTCTGAGTCTGAGTCTGGGTCTGAGGAATCTGAGTCTGAGTCTGAGGAGTCTGAGTCTGAGTCTGAGTCTGGGTCTGAGGAGTCTGAGTCTGAGTCTGATGAGTCTGAGTCTGATGAGTCTGAGTCTGAGTCTGAGTCTGAGGAGTCTGAGTCTGAGTATGAGTCTGAGTCTGAGTAGTCTGAGTCTGAGTCTGAGTCTGAGTCTGATTCTGAGTCTGAGTCTGAGTCTGAGGAGTCTGAGTCTGAGTTTGAGTCTGAGTCTGAGTCTGAGGAGTCTGAGTCTGAGTCTGAGTCTGAGTCTGAGTCTGAGTCTGAGTCTGAGTCTGAGTCTGAGTCTGACTAATCCATGGTGTTGTCTTACTAATCCATGGTGTTGTCTTACTAATCAATGATGTTGTCTTACTAATCCATGGTGTTGTCTTACTAATCAATGGTGTTGTCTTACTAATCCACGGTGTGGTCTTGCTAATCCATGATGTTGTCTTACTAATCCATGGTGTTGTCTTACTAATCAATGGTGTTGTCTTACTAATCCATGGTGTTGGCTTACTAATCCATGGTGTTGCCTTAATAATCCATGGGCTTGTCTTACTAATCCATGGTGTTGTCTTACTAATACATGGTGTTGTCTTACTAATCCATGGTGTTGTCTTACTAATCCATGGGGTTGTCTTACTAATACATGTGTTGTCTTACCTTCCATGGTGTTGTCTTACTAATCCATGGTGTTGTCTTACTTTCCATGTTATTGTCTTACTAATCCATGGTGTTGTCTTACTAATCCATGATGTTGTCTTACTTTTCGTTGTGTTGTCTTACTAATCCATGATGTTGTCTTACTTTCCATGGTGTTGTCTTACTAATCCATGGTATTGTCTTACTAACCCATCGTGTTGTCTTACTAATCCATGGTGCGGTCTTACTAATCCATCGTGTTGTCTTACTAATCCACGGTGTTGTCTTACTTTCCATGGTGTTTTCTTAATAATCCATGGGCTTGTCTTACTAATCCATGGTGTTGTTTTACTAATCCATGGTGTTGTCTTACTAATCCTTGGTGTTGTCTTACTTTCCATGGTGTTGGCTTACTAATACATTGTGTTGTCTTACCAATCCCTGGTGTTGTCTTACTAATCCATGGTGTTGGCTTACTAATCCATGGTGTTGTCTTACTAATCCATGGTGTTGTCTTACTAATCCATGGTGCTGTCCTACTTTACATGGTGTTGTCTTACTATTACATGGTGTTGTCTTACTAATACGTGGTGTTGTCTTACTAATCCATGGTGTTGTCTTACCCTCCAGGGCGCGTGTTAAATTTATATTTAGAACATACTCGATTTCACACTTTGCATGGTGGCATTCTGCCCACTCTCGCTCTGCTCTGGCGCCAACCGGTTGGTTTATTCGTCGCTCGTCTCAAATAGTATTACTTTGCTCTTCAAACTTAACGTAACGTATTTATCACCATATACTTACATTCACACATTATGTAGCTGTCCACTTTTCTGATCTTCGGCATACTGCCTGGGTATTTAGTTGTCGATTCGGTTGTTGTATCATGTACCCGCTGCTCTCGCTCGAGCCTGATTCATTTGTTTTGTTCTTGGGTTTTGATACCTGAAGTTAATACAACTGTGGGCGTGCATCAACTCGGTTTTCTTCCTCCAATGCTTCTCACCCCACAGTCTTACTAATCCATGGTGTTGTCTTACTAATACATGGTGTTGTCTTACTTATCCATGGTGTTGTCTTACTAATCCATGGTGTTGTCTTACTAATCCGTGGTGTTATCTTACTAATCCATGGTGTTGAATTACTAATCCATGGTGTTGTCTTACTAATCCATGGTGTTGTCTTACTAATCCATAGTGTTGTCTTACTAATCCATGGTGCTGTCTTACTTTACATGGTGTTGTCTTACTAATCCATGGTGTTGTCTTATTTTCCATGGTGTTGTCGTACTAATCCATGATGTTGTCTTACTCTCCATGGTGTTGTCTTACTAATCCGTGGTGTTGTCTTACTAATCCATGGTGTTGTCTTGCTAATCCATGGTGTTGTCTTACTAATCCATATTGTTGCCTTACTAATCCATGGTGTTGTCTTACTAATCCATGGTGTTGTCTTACTTTCCATGGTGTTGGCTTACTAATCCATGGTGTTGTCTTACAAATCCATGGTGTTGTCTTACTAATCCATGGTGTTGTCTTACTAATCCATGGTGTTGTCTTACTAAAACATTGTTTTGTCTTACTAATCCATGGTGTTGTCTTACTAATCCATGGTGTTGTCTTACTAATCCATGGTGTTGTCTTACTAATCCATGGTGTTGTCTTACTAATCCATGGTGTTGTCTTACTAATCCCTGGTGTTGTCTTACTAATCCATGGTGTTGTCTTACTTTCCATGGTGTTGGCTTACTAATCCATGGTGTTGTCTTACTAATCCATGGTGTTGTCTTACTAATCCATGGTGATGTCTAACTAATCCATGGTGTATCTTACTAATCCATGGTGTTGTCTTACTAATGCATGGTGTTGTCTTACTAATCCATGGTGTTGCCTTTCTAATCCATGGTGTTGTCTTACTAATCCATGGTGTTGTCTTACTAATCCATGGTGTATCTTACTAATCCATGGTGTTGTCTTACTAATCCATGGTGTTGTCTTACTAATCCATGGTGTTGTCTTACTAATCCATGGTGTTGTCTTACTAATCCATGGTGTTGTCTTACTAATCCATGGTGTTGTCTTACTAATACATGGTGTTGTCTTACTAATCCAGGGTGTTGTCTTACTAATCCATGGTGTTGTCTTACTAATCCATGGTGTTGTCTTACTAATACATGGTGTTGTCTTACTAATACATTGTGTTGTCTTACTAATCCATGGTGTTGTCTTACTAATCCATGGTGTTGTCTTACTAATACATGGTGTTGTCTTTCTAATCCATGGTGTTGTCTTACTAATCCATGATGTTGTCTTACTAATCCATGGTGTTGTCTTACTAATCCATGGTGTTGTCTTACTAATCCATGGTGTTGTCTTACTAATACATGGTGTTGTCTTACTAATCCATTGTGTTGTCTTACTAATCCATGGTGTTGTCTTACTAATCCATGGTGTTGTCTTACTAATCCATGGTGTTGTCTTAAAAATCCATGGTGTTGCCTTACTAATCCATGGTGTTGTCTTACTAATCCATGGTGTTGTCTTACTAATCCATGGTGTTGTCTTACTAATCCATGGTGTTGTCTTACTAATACATGGTGTTGTTCTACTAATCCATGTGTTGTCTTACTAATCCACGGTGTTGTCTTACTTTCCATGGTGTTGGCTTACTAATCCATGGTGTTGTCTTACTAATCCATGGTGTTGTCTTACTAATCCATGGTGTTGTCCTGGGCATGGACGTTCCTCCGGTGGCGTTATGTGCGATTTTGCTCCGCTTTTGTTTCGTTGTTCTTGAATACGAGTCAACCCTACGTGTTATGTGGTGCTTTTCAGGACATTCTTCTCTCATAGGTGGAGTAGCCCTGTACCTAATTATGGGGTGTCTGCGACTTTCAATTGCAAATCTTACACTGCTAGCAAGTGATCGGCCTTCTGGGATGACATTTTTTCTGGGAAGGACTACAGTACTGGGTTCCTCCTTGTTAACATCCGCCGGGCAGCTTGCTGTCATCTGAAGGATTCCTGAACTCGTTCATTTAAACGGCAGTTCTACTGGAAGTCACTTTTACAAACGTCTAGAAGACAGGTTGCTCTGATGCGTGTTCTCCGTGCAAATGAGGCCCCTCTAAAGCGCCACTTTGTCACCGGGTTCTCTTGAGCCCAGTAAACACCGTTCTTACCCAGCACGTCGAGCACGTTTCATTACCGAGTCTCGCCTGATTCCACCGCACGTGTATTTACAGATAACTAGACATTTCATTTGGGAGCACAGCTACAGCAGGTCAGGAGGTCGCCGGCTGCCCTCAGAGTCCGTACTTCAGATCGTCCCTGCGCGGCGCCCGCAGCTTCGCCGCCTTCGGGTCGTCCAGACGGTACACTGCAACACACGCCACACGCATGTCATAAAGTCATATCCAGCGATCGGTAAAAGTCAGGAGAGTGCTTTGATCTGCCTTCAGTGCAGAGGCACAGTCAGACCAGGAAGTGCATTTGTATTACAGTACGTTATCACTGCACAACACGGCTGAGTGAGGATACTTCGCTGTATATCCCCACATGTGACCCAAAGTTTAAACATACAGACCACGTCCATCACCTGATGTGACCAAGAGATTAAACATACAGACCACGTCCATCACCTGGTGTGACCGGAGTTTAAACATACACACTACGTCCATCACCTGGTGTGACCGGAGTTTAGCCCGCCACTGACTGAGGGGTGCGTCTTAGTCTTCTTAGTCTGAGTCTTAGTCGTCTTAGTCTGAGTCTTAGTCGGCTTAGTCTGAGTCTTAGTCGTCTTAGTCTGAGTCTTAGTCGTATTAGTCGTCTTAGTCTGAGTCTTAGTCGTCTTAGTCGTCTTAGTCGTCTTAGTCGTCTTAGTCTGAGTCTTAGTCGACTTAGTCGTCTTAGTCTGAGTCTTAGTCGTCTTAGTATGAGTCTTAGTCGTCTTAGTCTGAGCCTTAGTCGTCTTAGTCTGAGTCTTAGTCGTATTAGTCTTAGCCGTCTTAGTCGTCTTAGTCGTCTTAGTCGTCTTAGTCGTCTGAGTCGTCTGAGTCTGAGTCGTCTTAGTCTGTGTCGTCTTAGTAGTCTTAGTCTGAGTCGTCTTAGTCGTCTTAGTCTGAGTCGTCTTAGTCTGAGTCGTGTTATTCGTCTTAGTCGGAGTCGTCTTAGTCTGAGTCTTAGTCTGAGTCTTAGTATGAGTCGGCTTAGTCTGAGTCTTAGTCTGAGTCTTAGTCGTCTTAGTCTTTGTCTTAGTCGTCTTAGTCTGAGTCGTCTTAGTGTGAGTCTTAGTCTGAGTCTTAGTCGTCTTAGTCTGAGTCTTAGGAGTCTTAGTCGTCTTAGTCGTCTTAGTATGAGCCTTATACGTCTTATTCGTCTTAGTATGAGCCTTAGACGTCTTAGTCGTCTTAGTCTGAGTCTTAGTCGTCTTAGTCTGAGTCTTAGTCTGAGTCTTAGTCGTCTTAGTCATCTTAGTTGTCTTAGTCTGAGTATTAGTCGTCTTAGTCGTCTTAGTATGAGTCTTAGTCGTCTTAGTCGTCTTAGTCTGAGTCTTAGTCGTTTGAGTCGTCTGAGTCGTCTGGGTCGTCTGAGTCGTCTGAGTCTTAGTCTGAATCTTAGTCTGGGGCTTAGTCTGAGTCTGAGTCTGAGTCTTTGGCTGAGTCTTAGTCTGAGTCTGAGTCTGAGTCTTATTCTGAGTCTTAGTCTGAGTCTTAGTCTGAGTCTTAGTCTGAGTATTGGTCTGAGTCTTGGTCTGAGTCTTAGTCTGAGTCTTAGTCTGAGTCTTAGTCTGAGTCTTAGTCTGAGTCTTAGTCTGAGTCTTAGTCTGAGTCTTAGTCCGAGTCTTAGTCTGAGTATTATTATAAGTCTTAGTCTGAGTCTTTGTCTGAGTCTTAGTCTGAGTCTTAGTCTGAGTCTTAGTCTGAGTCTTAGTCTGAGTCTTAGTCTGAGTCTTAGTTTGAGTCTTAGTCTGAGTCTTAGTCTAAGTCTTAGTCTGATTCTTAGTCTGAGTCCTAGTCTGAGTCTTAGTCTGAGTCTTATTCTGAGTCTTAGTCTGAGTCTTAGTCAAAGTCTTAGTCTGAGTCTTAGTCTTAGTCTTAGTCTGAGTCTTAGTATGAGTATTAATCTGAGTCTTAGTCTTAGTCTGAGTCTTAGTCTGAGTCTCAGTCTGTGTCTTAGTCTGAGTCTTAGTCTGAGTCTTAGGCTGAGTCTTAGTCTGAGTCTTAGTCTGACTCTTAGTCTGAGTCTTAGTCTGAGTCTTAGCCTGATACTTATTCTGAGTCTTAGTCGGAGACTTAGTATGAGTCTTAGTCTGAGTCTTAGTCTGTGTCTTAGTATGAGTCTTAGTCTGAGTCTTAGTCTAAGTCTTAGTCGTCTTAGTCATAGTCGTCTTAGTCTTAGTCATCTTAGTCTTAGTCGTCTTAGTCTTAGTCGTATTAGTCTTAGTCGTCTTAGTCTTAGTCGTCTTAGTCGTCTCAGTCTTAGTCGTCTTAGTCTTATTCGTCTTAGTCTTAGTCGTCTTAGTCTTAGTCGTCTTAGTCTTAGTCACCTTAGTCTTAGTCGTCTTAGTCTTAGTCGTCTTAGTCTTAGTCGTTTTAGTCTTAGTCATCTTAGCCTTAGTCGTCTTAGTCGTCTTAGTCTTAGCCGCCTTAGTCTTAGTCGTATTAGTCTTAGTCGTCTTAGTCTTAGTCGTCTTAGTCTTAGTCGTCTTATTCTTAGTCGTAATATTCTTAGGCGTCTTAGTCTTAGGCGTCTTAGTATTAGTCAACTTAGTCTTAGTCGTCTTAGTCTTAGTCGTATCAGTCCTAGTCATCTTAGTCTTAGTCGTCTTAGTCTTAGTGGTCTTAGTCTTAGTCGTCTTAGTCTTAGTCGTCTTAGTATTAGTGGTCTTAGTCTTAGTCGTCTTAGTCTTAGTTGTCTTAGTCTTAGTCGTCTTAGTCTTAGTCGTCTTAGTCTTAGTCGTATTAGTCTTAGTCGTCTTAGTCTTAGTCGTCTTAGTCTTATTCGTTTGTGACTTAGTATGTGTCTGAGTCTTAGTCTGAGTCTGAGTCTTAGTCTGAGTCTGAGTCTTAGTCTGAGTCTGAGTCTTAGTCTGCATCTGAGTCTGAGTCTTAGTCTGGGTCTGAGTCGGCTTAGTCTTAGTCCGAGTCGTCTTAGTCTTAGTCTGAGTCGTCTTAGTCTTAGTCTGAGTCGTCTTAGTCTTAGTCTGAGTCGTCTTAGTCTTAGTCTGAGTCGTCTTAGTCTTTGTCTGAGTCGTCTTAGTCTGAGTCGTCTTAGTCTGAGTCGTCTTAGTCTGAGTCGTCTTGGCCTGAGTCGTCTTAGTCTGAGTCGTCTTAGTCTGAGTCTGAGTCGTCTTAGTCTTAGTCTGAGTCTGAGTCGTCTTAGTCTGAGTCTGAGTCGTCTTAGTCTTAGTCTGAGTCTGAGTCGTCTTAGTCTTAGTCTGAGTCGTCTTAATCTTAGTCTGAGTCTGAGTCTTCTTAGCCTTAGTCGTCTTAGTCGTCTTAGTCGTCTTAGTCGTCTTAGTCGTCTTAGTCGTCTTAGTCGTCTTATTCGTTTTAGTAGTCTTAGTCGTATTAGTCGTCTTAGTCGTCTTAGTCGTCTTGTGTCGTCTTAGTCGTCTTAGTCGTCTTATTCGTCTTAGACGTCTTATTCGTCTTAGTTGTCTTAGTCGTCTTAGTCGTATTAGTCGTCTTAGTCGTATTAGTCGTCTTAGTCGTCTTATTCGTCCTAGTCGTCTTAGTCGTCTTAGTAGTCTTCGTCGTCTTAGTCGTCTTAGTCGTCTTAGTCGTCTTAGTCGTATTAGTCGTCTTAGTCGTCTTAGTCGTCTTAGTCGTCTTATTCGTATTTGTCGTCTTAGTCGTCTTAGTCGTCTTAGTCGTCTTATTCTTAGTCTTATTCTTAGTATTAGTCTTATTCTTAGTCTTAATCTTAGTCTTAGCTTTAGTCTTAGTCTTAGTATTAGTCTCATTCTTAGTCTTATTCTTAGTCTTAGTCTAATTTTTAGTCTTATTTTTAGTTTTAGTCTTATTATTAGCCTTAGTCTTCGTCTTAGTCTTAGTCTTAGTCTTCGTCTTATTCTTAGTCTTAGTCTTAGTTTTATTCCTCGTCTTATTATTAGTCTTAGTCTTAGTCTTAGTCGTCTTAGTCTTAGTCGTCTTAGTCTTAGTCGTCTTAGTCTTAGTCGTCTTAGTCTTATTATTAGTCTTAGTCGTCTTAGTCTTCGTCTTCTTAGTCGTCTTAGTCGTATTGTATTGTATTGTATTGTATTTACATTCTTGAGCAATCCACACACGGCGTGGCGATTACCGCTCAGAGTCTGGGCCAGGTTCGCGACATGCGGGAACAAGTTAGCTATTCACACAAACCACACGGCACACATACAATTTCTCACAAACACACAATTCATGCCGCACTCAGTGATACGTATATACACTCGGTGATTTATCACACTCGGTGATTTATTTACACAAACCCGAGTCGACTGTCGACCGTCGACTGAGTCGCGCTTTTGCGGCACGGGCAAATCTGGCGGGAGGTAGCAGCGCCAGCTCTCTGGGAAGCGTGTTTAGAAGCGCCGCGGCACGATAGCCAAAACGACGCTTGCCAGTTTCGAGTCGGGGTCGTGGGAGGTGAAATAGGTTGTCCTGGCGAGTGGATCTAGGTCTAGTGTCAGAGTTTAGGGTAAACAGAGACGCTAGTGCCTCGGGTTCTCCCCGCTGGATGGCCTTTTGGGCTGTGGCTACAGTCTGATAATCTGTCATAGTTTTTGGTGTCATCCAGCCGAGTTGGTCGCGCAGGTCGGAAACATGGTCGAACTTGCGGCGGCCGAAAATGACCCTAGCGGCGAAGTTTAGAATTTTTTGGATCCGTTGGAGGTTCTTTTTGGTACCATTGCCATAGACTGTGAGGCAGTACTGAATGCGTGACATGACGAGTGCCATCACAAGTGTTTTGATGACACCGTCGGGAATATAGTGGCGGATGTGGGAGAGGCCGATTAATTGGCCCATGCAGCGGCGGCTGAGGTCAGACACGTGGGCGTCCCAGGACAGGGAGCTGTCAAAGACGACACCAAGGTTCCCCACCTGCGCGCATGGTTTCAACTCGGAGTCACGGAATGATACTGTAAAAGCGGGCATGTTTCGTAAATTTTGACGGCTGCCGAATACCATAAACTGAGTTTTGGTGGTGTTGACTTTAAGCGCATTTGCACAGAACCAACTGTCAAGTGATGCAAGAGAAGCTTCCATGCGCGAGATGAGTCCCCCGAGGTCGCTTTGCGGACCGCTCACCAATATCTGGGTGTCGTCAGCGTACTGGAAGACAGCAGCGTCTCCAGAGTACAGCGATAGGTCGTTTGAAAATACAGTAAAGAGCAGGGGACCCAGGGCTGAACCTTGAAAGACACCCATGGTATTAGGGAGAGGACGCGACAGTACTCGGCATCCGGGCCCATTCTGCAAGGAGACACTCTGTGTGTGTCCTTGTAGATAGGCGGTGAACCAGGAGGTCTCAATGCCGTGCATTTCCAGTTTGCCTATCAAAAGTTCGTGATCGATGACATCGAAGCATTTACTTAGATCGACGAGGCACAGCATTGAGACCTCCCCCCTGTCGGTGGCGGCAAGGATGCGGTCAGTGACTGACAGCAGCGCTGTCTCGGTAGAATGCCGGGGGCGGAAACCGTGTTGGGTGCAGGCCAGAAGATGGTTTTGTGAGAGATAATGATAGAGCTGCTGATGGACAACTCTTTCTACAACTTTCATGATGACAGGGACTAAGGAGATAGGTCGGAAGTTGGTGGGATCGGATGGATTTCCAGACTTGAAGATGGGGTGGACGATAGAATGTTTCCATTCATCAGGGATGTCAGATCTCATGATGCAGGTGTTTATAATATGCAGGATGACGTCACAGGTAGCTGGGAATCCGGTTTTAAGCATTCGGATGCACACCCCATCAGCACCGCGTGCGGCTGAGTTACGCATGCCGAAAATTGTACGACCGAGTTCATCGAGCGAGATTGCTCTGGGTTTAAAGCTGCAGGCACCGACACGGGGGAGGCGAATATTGAGCTTTGGGGCTGTGGTTTTGGTGCGGATCTCAGAAGCGATGCGCGGACCAATGGACACGAAGAAGGAGTTTAAGTCGTCAGCGGATACATCGGGCTGAACACTTTGTCCGTCCTTCTTGCCAGCTACAACTGACCGTATGCTTTGCCACACCTTGTTGGGACCCCTCTCACTGATCTCCCTCTGGAGTTCACCACGTCGGTCGCGCCTCAGCGCGGTACGGACAGAGCGATTTAGATCTCTGTAGACCTCCGACTGTCGACCGAAACGCCGTAGCGCGGCGCGGCGTTGGTCCATGATTTTTCGAGTGGCAGAGGAGGCCGGAGGAGCGGTGGGATTTCGGATAGTCACGTTTTTTATAGGCGCATGGTCGTCAAAAACGGGCAATAATTGGGTCAGGAAGGCGTTCCACTGGTCGCTTACAGACGTGGCACGAAACACACGCTCCCAGTTAGCAGACAACAGGTCATAGTTAAGCGCCTCTACATCTACACGGCTGATAGAGCGAGATTGGATAACGGTTGGTTTCTTACATTGTTTTGGGACATCAATAACTGCATGAATAAGTTTGTGTGGGCTGAAGTGACAGAAAGTAACACTACAATCACGTACCAGCTCACGATTTTTGACGATACATACATCTAAGAGGGACCCGGAAGTATAAGTTGGAACGGTTACTAGCTGCTCGAGGGAGTAGTCAGCTAAAAAGTCACTGAGGTGTACACGCGCGCGAAAGCTCTGGTCCTTCATGATATCACAGTTCAGGTCGCCACAGATGACAAATGGGACCTTTGGGTGGTCAATTAATACTCGTTGTAGCTGGGTCTCGAGGTCAGCGAAGTCGGCGCGCAGGGCGGCATCAGAGTGTCGAGGTGGCCGGTAGAGCGAGCCAACGATCAGCTGTCGGTTTCGCTCAAGCTTTAGCAGCGCCCACCGAGACTCGAGCAAGCTACCGGGGTACGAGGAGACGCTCAGCTTCAGCGCTACTGATGTTATGGTGGTTTTCGTGAGGATAGCGACCCCACCGTAGCCGCTGCCGTCTGGTCGGTCAGCTCGGCTGATCGAGTAGCCGGGGATCACCATCAGGCGATTTGGGGTGGTGGGGCGCAACCATGTCTCCGACAGCAGGATGACGTCAAAGTCGTGCCGACTGATCACCTCTGTCAGCTCCAGCAGCTTCGGTTTCATGCTCTGAATGTTAAGAGCGCCGATCAGGAGTCCGGTGTCAGGAGCACGCCGGCCGGTGAGTGGAATCGCCGCCTCGGTGTTTTGTTTGCCACGCCCCCGTCTTCCCCGGGCCCCGCGACGTTGGGGCCTCCGACCGCCGCTGCGTTTCTGGCCAGGCGGGCCGCCGGCCGGTGGGGGCGCGGCCGCCCGAGGGGCGGGACGATCCGTAGGCGGCGGCGGCGGCGGCAAAACACCCCTTTGTCCTTGAGAGGGTGCCAGCGGTCCGTCGCCGGTATCCACGTCTGGGGAGACACACGCGGTCGTCCGTGGGGCTCGGGCGTTTTCCACCGCTGACGGCCGGGCGGCGGACGGTGTAAAGGGTGACGGCGATGATATGTTCAGGTCCGATGGATTGTTGTCACTGGCATGGTCACGGTCACGAGGCGATTTCGGCGAGGCAGGTCGTCGGTGGGTGGTGTAGTGCCTCAGCTGGCGGTCGGCTGCTCGGCGGGACAGCGGCCTCGGTGGTGGTGCTGGGGCCGGACAGGCTACGATGGTTACAACCCGTACCACCGCGAGCAGGACCAGCAGCCGAGCGATATCTCGATGCATGATGATGTTTGTAGATCAGAAGAATGTTGACACTGATCACTGGCTTTTTGGTCTTGCGGTAATTCGCTATATAAAGTTTCACTCTCACTCACACTCACACGGGGAAGGCAAAGGGTATAACGGGGAGGAGCGAGCAGCGCTCGCGTCCGCTCTGGGCGACGCGCTCAGCTGAACTGAGCGCGTCGCCCAGAGCGGTAGTCGTATTAGTCTTAGTCGTCTTAGTCTTAGTCGTCTTAGTATTAGTATTCTTAGTCTTAGTCTTAGTCGTCTTAGTCTTAGTCTTAGTCATCTTAGTCTTATTCATCTTAGTCTTAGTCGTCTTAGTCTTAGTCTTAGTCGTCTTAGTCTTAGTCGTCTTAGTCTTAGTCGTCTTAGTCTGAGTCTGAGGATTCTGAGGAGTCTTAGTATGTGTCTGAGGAGTATGAGGAGTCTTAATCTGAGTCTGAGGAGTCTGAGGAGTCTTAGTCTTAGTCTGAGGAGTCTGAGGAGTCTTAGTCTCAGGAGTCTTAGTCTGCGGAGTCTTAGTCAGAGGAGTCTTAGTCTGAGGAGTCTTAGTCTGAGTAGTCTTAGTCTTAGGAGTCTTAGTCTGAGGAGGTTTAGTCTGAGGAGTCTTAGCCTGAGCAGTCTTAGTCTTAGTCTGAGGAGTCTTAGTCGTAGTCGTAGTCTTAGTATGAGGAGTCTTAGTCTTAGTCTTATTCTTATTATTAGTCTGGGGAGTCTTAGTCTTAGTCTTATTCTGGGGAGTCTTAGTCTGAGGAGTCTTAGTCTCAGGAGTCTTAGTCTTAGTCTGTGTAGTCTTAGTCTGATGAGTCTTAGTCTTAGTCTTAGGAGTCTTAGTCTTAGTCTGAGGAGTCTTATTCTTAGTCTGAGGAGTCTTATTATGAGGAGTCTTAGTCTTAGTCTGAGGAGGCTTAGTCTTAGTCTTAGTCTGAGGAGTATTAGTCTGAGGAGTCTTATTCTGAGAAGACTTAGTCTTAGTCTTAGTCTGAGGAGTATTAGTCAAAGTCTTAGTCTGAGGAGTCTTAGTCTTAATATTAGTCTGAGGAGTCTTAGTCTTAGTCTTAGGATTAGGATTATTAGTCTTAGTCTGATGAGTCTTAATCTTAATCTTAGTATTAGTCTTAGTCTTAGTCTGAGGAATATTAGTCTTAGCCTTAGTCTTAGTCTTATTATGAGGAGACTAAGTCTAAGGAGTCTTAGTCTGAGGAGTCTTAGGCTGAGGAGTCTTAGTCTTAGTCTGAGGAGTCTTAGTCTGAGTCTGAGGAGTCTTAGTCTGAGTCTTAGTCTTAATCTGAGTCTGAGGAGTGTTATTCTGAGTCTGAAGAGTCTTAGTCTGAGTCTGAGGAGTCTGAGTCGGAGTATGAGGAGTCTGAGTCGGAGTCGGAGTATGAGGAGTCTGAGTCGGAATCTGTGTATGAGGAGTCTGAGTTGGAGTCTGAGGAGTCTTAGTCTGAATCTGAGGAGTCTTAGTCTGAGTCTGAGGAGTCTTAGTCTGAGTCTGAGGAGTCTGAATATGAGTCTGAGTCTGAGTCTGAGTCTGGGTCTGAGGAATCTGAGTCTGAGTCTGAGGAGTCTGAGTCTGAGTCTGAGTCTGGGTCTGAGGAGTCTGAGTCTGAGTCTGATGAGTCTGAGTCTGATGAGTCTGAGTCTGAGTCTGAGTCTGAGGAGTCTGAGTCTGAGTATGAGTCTGAGTCTGAGTAGTCTGAGTCTGAGTCTGAGTCTGAGTCTGATTCTGAGTCTGAGTCTGAGTCTGAGGAGTCTGAGTCTGAGTTTGAGTCTGAGTCTGAGTCTGAGGAGTCTGAGTCTGAGTCTGAGTCTGAGTCTGAGTCTGAGTCTGAGTCTGAGTCTGAGTCTGAGTCTGACTAATCCATGGTGTTGTCTTACTAATCCATGGTGTTGTCTTACTAATCAATGATGTTGTCTTACTAATCCATGGTGTTGTCTTACTAATCAATGGTGTTGTCTTACTAATCCACGGTGTGGTCTTACTAATCCATGATGTTGTCTTACTAATCCATGGTGTTGTCTTACTAATCAATGGTGTTGTCTTACTAATCCATGGTGTTGGCTTACTAATCCATGGTGTTGCCTTAATAATCCATGGGCTTGTCTTACTAATCCATGGTGTTGTCTTACTAATACATGGTGTTGTCTTACTAATCCATGGTGTTGTCTTACTAATCCATGGGGTTGTCTTACTAATACATGTGTTGTCTTACCTTCCATGGTGTTGTCTTACTAATCCATGGTGTTGTCTTACTTTCCATGTTATTGTCTTACTAATCCATGGTGTTGTCTTACTAATCCATGATGTTGTCTTACTTTTCGTTGTGTTGTCTTACTAATCCATGATGTTGTCTTACTTTCCATGGTGTTGTCTTACTAATCCATGGTATTGTCTTACTAACCCATCGTGTTGTCTTACTAATCCATGGTGCGGTCTTACTAATCCATCGTGTTGTCTTACTAATCCACGGTGTTGTCTTACTTTCCATGGTGTTTTCTTAATAATCCATGGGCTTGTCTTACTAATCCATGGTGTTGTTTTACTAATCCATGGTGTTGTCTTACTAATCCTTGGTGTTGTCTTACTTTCCATGGTGTTGGCTTACTAATACATTGTGTTGTCTTACCAATCCCTGGTGTTGTCTTACTAATCCATGGTGTTGGCTTACTAATCCATGGTGTTGTCTTACTAATCCATGGTGTTGTCTTACTAATCCATGGTGCTGTCCTACTTTACATGGTGTTGTCTTACTATTACATGGTGTTGTCTTACTAATACGTGGTGTTGTCTTACTAATCCATGGTGTTGTCTTACCCTCCAGGGCGCGTGTTAAATTTATATTTAGAATATACTCGATTTCACACTTTGCATGGTGGCATTCTGCCCACTCTCGCTCTGCTCTGGCGCCAACCGGTTGGTTTATTCGTCGCTCGTCTCAAATATCATTACTTTGCTCTTCAAACTTAACGTAACGTATTTATCACCATATACTTACATTCACACATTATGTAGCTGTCCACTTTTCTGATCTTCGGCATACTGCCTGGGTATTTAGTTGTCGATTCGGTTGTTGTATCATGTACCCGCTGCTCTCGCTCGAGCCTGATTCATTTGTTTTGTTCTTGGGTTTTGATACCTGAAGTTAATACAACTGTGGGCGTGCATCAACTCGGTTTTCTTCCTCCAATGCTTCTCACCCCACAGTCTTACTAATCCATGGTGTTGTCTTACTAATACATGGTGTTGTCTTACTTATCCATGGTGTTGTCTTACTAATCCATGGTGTTGTCTTACTAATCCGTGGTGTTATCTTACTAATCCATGGTGTTGAATTACTAATCCATGGTGTTGTCTTACTAATCCATGGTGTTGTCTTACTAATCCATAGTGTTGTCTTACTAATCCATGGTGCTGTATTACTTTACATGGTGTTGTCTTACTAATCCATGGTGTTGTCTTATTTTCCATGGTGTTGTCGTACTAATCCATGATGTTGTCTTACTCTCCATGGTGTTGTCTTACTAATCCGTGGTGTTGTCTTACTAATCCATGGTGTTGTCTTACTAATCCATGGTGTTGTCTTACTAATCCATATTGTTGCCTTACTAATCCATGGTGTTGTCTTACTAATCCATGGTGTTGTCTTACTTTCCATGGTGTTGGCTTACTAATCCATGGTGTTGTCTTACAAATCCATGGTGTTGTCTTACTAATCCATGGTGTTGTCTTACTAATCCATGGTGTTGTCTTACTAAAACATTGTTTTGTCTTACTAATCCATGGTGTTGTCTTACTAATCCATGGTGTTGTCTTACTAATCCATGGTGTTGTCTTACTAATCCATGGTGTTGTCTTACTAATCCATGGTGTTGTCTTACTAATCCCTGGTGTTGTCTTACTAATCCATGGTGTTGTCTTACTTTCCATGGTGTTGGCTTACTAATCCATGGTGTTGTCTTACTAATCCATGGTGTTGTCTTACTAATCCATGGTGATGTCTAACTAATCCATGGTGTATCTTACTAATCCATGGTGTTGTCTTACTAATCCATGGTGTTGTCTTACTAATCCATGGTGTTGCCTTTCTAATCCATGGTGTTGTCTTACTAATCCATGGTGTTGTCTTACTAATCCATGGTGTATCTTACTAATCCATGGTGTTGTCTTACTAATCCATGGTGTTGTCTTACTAATCCATGGTGTTGTCTTACTAATCCATGGTGTTGTCTTACTAATCCATGGTGTTGTCTTACTAATCCATGGTGTTGTCTTACTAATACATGGTGTTGTCTTACTAATCCAGGGTGTTGTCTTACTAATCCATGGTGTTGTCTTACTAATCCATGGTGTTGTCTTACTAATACATGGTGTTGTCTTACTAATACATTGTGTTGTCTTACTAATCCATGGTGTTGTCTTACTAATCCATGGTGTTGTCTTACTAATACATGGTGTTGTCTTTCTAATCCATGGTGTTGTCTTACTAATCCATGATGTTGTCTTACTAATCCATGGTGTTGTCTTACTAATCCATGGTGTTGTCTTACTAATCCATGGTGTTGTCTTACTAATACATGGTGTTGTCTTACTAATCCATTGTGTTGTCTTACTAATCCATGGTGTTGTCTTACTAATCCATGGTGTTGTCTTACTAATCCATGGTGTTGTCTTAAAAATCCATGGTGTTGCCTTACTAATCCATGGTGTTGTCTTACTAATCCATGGTGTTGTCTTACTAATCCATGGTGTTGTCTTACTAATCCATGGTGTTGTCTTACTAATACATGGTGTTGTTCTACTAATCCATGTGTTGTCTTACTAATCCACGGTGTTGTCTTACTTTCCATGGTGTTGGCTTACTAATCCATGGTGTTGTCTTACTAATCCATGGTGTTGTCTTACTAATCCATGGTGTTGTCCTGGGCATGGACGTTCCTCCGGTGGCGTTATGTGCGATTTTGCTCCGCTTTTGTTTCGTTGTTCTTGAATACGAGTCAACCCTACGTGTTATGTGGTGCTTTTCAGGACATTCTTCTCTCATAGGTGGAGTAGCCCTGTACCTAATTATGGGGTGTCTGCGACTTTCAATTGCAAATCTTACACTGCTAGCAAGTGATCGGCCTTCTGGGATGACATTTTTTCTGGGAAGGACTACAGTACTGGGTTCCTCCTTGTTAACATCCGCCGGGCAGCTTGCTGTCATCTGAAGGATTCCTGAACTCGTTCATTTAAACGGCAGTTCTACTGGAAGTCACTTTTACAAACGTCTAGAAGACAGGTTGCTCTGATGCGTGTTCTCCGTGCAAATGAGGCCCCTCTAAAGCGCCACTTTGTCACCGGGTTCTCTTGAGCCCAGTAAACACCGTTCTTACCCAGCACGTCGAGCACGTTTCATTACCGAGTCTCGCCTGATTCCACCGCACGTGTGTTTACAGATAACTAGACATTTCATTTGGGAGCACAGCTACAGCAGGTCAGGAGGTCGCCGGCTGCCCTCAGAGTCCGTACTTCAGATCGTCCCTGCGCGGCGCCCGCAGCTTCGCCGCCTTCGGGTCGTCCAGACGGTACACTGCAACACACGCCACACGCATGTCATAAAGTCATATCCAGCGATCGGTAAAAGTCAGGAGAGTGCTTTGATCTGCCTTCAGTGCAGAGGCACAGTCAGACCAGGAAGTGCATTTGTATTACAGTACGTTATCACTGCACAACACGGCTGAGTGAGGATACTTCGCTGTATATCCCCACATGTGACCCAAAGTTTAAACATACAGACCACGTCCATCACCTGATGTGACCAAGAGATTAAACATACAGTCCACGTCCATCACCTGGTGTGACCGGAGTTTAAACATACACACTACGTCCATCACCTGGTGTGACCGGAGTTTAACCCACCACTGACTGAGGGGTGCGTCTTAGTCTTCTTAGTCTGAGTCTTAGTCGTCTTAGTCTGAGTCTTAGTCGGCTTAGTCTGAGTCTTAGTCGTCTTAGTCTGAGTCTTAGTCGTATTAGTCGTCTTAGTCTGAGTCTTAGTCGTCTTAGTCGTCTTAGTCGTCTTAGTCTGAGTCTTAGTCGACTTAGTCGTCTTAGTCTGAGTCTTAGTCGTCTTAGTATGAGTCTTAGTCGTCTTAGTCTGAGCCTTAGTCGTCTTAGTCTGAGTCTTAGTCGTATTAGTCTTAGCCGTCTTAGTCGTCTTAGTCGTCTTAGTCGTCTTAGTCGTCTGAGTCTGAGTCGTCTTAGTCTGTGTCGTCTTAGTAATCTTAGTCTGAGTCGTCTTAGTCGTCTTAGTCTGAGTCGTCTTAGTCTGAGTCGTGTTATTCGTCTTAGTCGGAGTCGTCTTAGTCTGAGACATAGTCTGAGTCTTAGTATGAGTCGGCTTAGTCTGAGTCTTAGTCTGAGTCTTAGTCGTCTTAGTCTTTGTCTTAGTCGTCTTAGTCTGAGTCGTCTTAGTTTGAGTCTTAGTCTGAGTCTTAGTCGTCTTAGTCTGAGTCTTAGGAGTCTTAGTCGTCTTAGTCGTCTTAGTATGAGCCTTAGACGTCTTATTCGTCTTAGTATGAGCCTTAGACGTCTTAGTCGTCTTAGTCTGAGTCTTAGTCGTCTTAGTCTGAGTCTTAGTCTGAGTCTTAGTCGTCTTAGTCATCTTAGTTGTCTTAGTCTGAGTATTAGTCGTCTTAGTCGTCTAAGTATGAGTCTTAGTCGTCTTAGTCGTCTTAGTCTGAGTCTTAGTCGTTTGAGTCGTCTGAGTCGTCTGGGTCGTCTGAGTCGTCTGAGTCTTAGTCTGAATCTTAGTCTGGGGCTTAGTCTGAGTCTGAGTCTGAGTCTTTGGCTGAGTCTTAGTCTGAGTCTTAGTCTGAGTCTTATTCTGAGTCTTAGTCTGAGTCTTAGTCTGAGTCTTAGTCTGAGTCTTGGTCTGAGTCTTGGTCTGAGTCTTAGTCTGAGTCTTATTCTGAGTCTTAGTCTGAGTCTTAGTCTGAGTCTTAGTCTGAGTCTTAGTCTGAGTCTTAGTCTGAGTCTTAGTCTGAGTCTTAGTCTGAGTCTTAGTCCGAGTCTTAGTCTGAGTATTATTATAAGTCTTAGTCTGAGTCTTAGTCTGAGTCTTAGTCTGAGTCTTAGTCTGAGTCTTAGTCTGAGTCTTAGTCTGAGTCTTAGTTTGAGTCTTAGTCTGAGTCTTAGTCTAAGTCTTAGTCTGATTCTTAGTCTGAGTCTTAGTCTGAGTCTTAGTCTGAGTCTTATTCTGAGTCTTAGTCTGAGTCTTAGTCAAAGTCTGAGTCTTAGTCTTAGTCTTAGTCTTAGTCTGAGTCTTAGTCTGAGTATTAGTCTGAGTCTTAGTCTTAGTCTGAAACTTAGTCTGAGTCTCAGTCTGTGTCTTAGTCTGAGTCTTAGTCTGAGTCTTAGGCTGAGTCTTAGCCTGAGTCTTAGTCTGACTCTTGGTCTGAGTCCTAGTCTGAGTCTTAGCCTGATACTTAGTCTGAGTCTTAGTCGGAGACTTAGTATGAGTCTTAGTCTGAGTCTTAGTCTGTGTCTTAGTCTGAGTCTTAGTCTGAGTCTTATTCTAAGTCTTAGTCGTCTTAGTCCTAGTCGTCTTAGTCTTAGTCATCTTAGTCTTAGTCGTCTTAGTCTTAGTCGTCTTAGTCGTCTCAGTCTTAGTCGTCTTAGTCTTATTCGTCTTAGTCTTAGTCGTCTTAGTCTTAGTCGTATTAGTCTTAGTCACCTTAGTCTTAGTCGCATTAGTCTTAGTCGTCTTAGTCTTAATCTTTTTAGTCTTAGTCATCTTAGCCTTAGTCGTCTTAGTCGTCTTAGTCTTAGCCGTCTTAGTCTTGGTCGTATTAGTCTTAGTCGTCTTAGTCTTAGTCGTCTTAGTCTTAGTCGTCTTATTCTTAGTCGTATTATTCTTAGGCGTCTTAGTCTTAGGCGTCTTAGTCTTAGTCAACTTAGTCTTAGTCGTCTTAGTCTTAGTCGTCTTAGTCCTAGTCATCTTAGTCTTAGTCGTCTTAGTCTTAGTGGTCTTAGTCTTAGTCGTCTTAGTCTTAGTCGTCTTAGTATTAGTGGTCTTAGTCTTAGTCGTTTGTGACTTAGTATGTGTCTGAGTCTTAGTCTGAGTCTGAGTCTTAGTCTGAGTCTGAGTCTTAGTCTGCATCTGAGTCTGAGTCTTAGTCTGAGTCTGAGTCGTCTTAGTCTTAGTCCGAGTCGTCTTAGTCTTAGTCTGAGTCGTCTTAGTCTGAGTCGTCTTAGTCTTAGTCTGAGTCGTCTTAGTCTTAGTCTGAGTCGTCTTAGTCTTTGTCTGAGTCGTCTTAGTCTGAGTCGTCTTAGTCTGAGTCGTCTTAGTCTGAGTCGTCTTGGCCTGAGTCGTCTTAGTCTGAGTCGTCTTAGTCTGAGTCTGAGTCGTCTTAGTCTTAGTCTGAGTCTGAGTCGTCTTAGTCTGAGTCTGAGTCGTCTTAGTCTTAGTCTGAGTCTGAGTCGTCTTAGTCTTAGTCTGAGTCATCTTAGTCTTAGTCTGAGTCTGAGTCTTCTTAGCCTTAGTCGGCTTAGTCGTCTTAGTCGTCTTAGTCGTCTTAGTCGTCTTAGTCGTCTTATTCGTTTTAGTAGTCTTAGTCGTATTAGTCGTCTTAGTCGTCTTAGTCGTCTCTTGTCGTCTTAGTCGTCTTATTCGTCTTAGACGTCTTATTCGTCTTAGTTGTCTTAGTCGTCTTAGTCGTATTAGTCGTCTTAGTCGTATTAGTCGTCTGAGTCGTCTTATTCGTCCTAGTCGTCTTAGTCGTCTTAGTAGTCTTCGTCGTCTTAGTCGTCTTAGTCGTCTTAGTAGTCTTAGTCGTATTAGTCGTCTTAGTCGTCTTAGTCGTCTTAGTCGTCTTAGTCGTCTTATTCGTATTTGTCGTCTTAGTCGTCTTAGTCGTCTTAGTCGTCGTATTCTTAGTCTTATTCTTAGTATTAGTCTTATTCTTAGTCTTAATCTTAGTCTTAGCTTTAGTCTTAGTCTTAGTATTAGTCTCATTCTTAGTCTTATTCTTAGTCTTAGTCTTATTTTTAGTCTTATTTTTTTAGTTTTAGTCTTATTATTAGCATTAGTCTTCGTCTTAGTCTTAGTCTTCGTCTTATTCTTAGTCTTAGTCTTAGTTTTATTCTTCGTCTTATTATTAGTCTTAGACTTAGTCGTCTTAGTCTTAGTCGTCTTAGTCTTAGTCGTCTTAGTCTTAGTCGTCTTAGTCTTATTATTAGTCTTAGTCGTCTTAGTCTTAGTCTTCTTAGTCGTCTTAGTCGTATTAGTCTTAGTCGTCATAGTCTTAGTCGTCTTAGTATTAGTCTTCTTAGTCTTAGTCTTAGTCGTCTTAGTCTTAGTCTTAGTCGTCTTAGTCTTATTCATCTTAGTCTTAGTCGTCTTAGTCTTAGTCTTAGTCGTCTTAGTCTTAGTCGTCTTAGTCTTAGTCGTCTTAGTCTGAGTCTGAGGATTCTGAGGAGTCTTAGTATGTGTCTGAGGAGTATGAGGAGTCTTAATCTGAGTCTGAGGAGTCTGAGGAGTCTTAGTCTTAGTCTGAGGAGTCTGAGGAGTCTTAGTCTCAGGAGTCTTAGTCTGCGGAGTCTTAGTCAGAGGAGTCTTAGTCTGAGGAGTCTTAGTCTGAGTAGTCTTAGTCTTAGGAGTCTTAGTCTGAGGAGTCTTAGTCTGAGGAGTCTTAGCCTGAGCAGTCTTAGTCTTAGTCTGAGGAGTCTTAGTCTTAGTCGTAGTCTTAGTATGAGGAGTCTTAGTCTTAGTCTTATTCTTATTATTAGTCTGGGGAGTCTTAGTCTTAGTCTTATTCTGGGGAGTCTTAGTCTGAGGAGTCTTAGTCTCAGGAGTCTTAGTCTTAGTTTGTGTAGTCTTAGTCTGAGGAGTCTTAGTCTTAGTCTGAGGAGTCTTAGTCTTAGTCTGAGGAGTCTTATTCTTAGTCTGAGGAGTCTTATTATGAGGAGTCTTAGTCTTAGTCTGAGGAGGCTTAGTCTTAGTCTTAGTCTGAGGAGTATTAGTCTGAGGAGTCTTATTCTGAGAAGACTTAGTCTTAGTCTTAGTCTGAGGAGTATTAGTCAAAGCCTTAGTCTGAGGAGTCTTAGTCTTAATATTAGTCTGAGGAGTATTAGTCTTAGTCTTAGTCTTAGGATTATTAGTCTTAGTCTGATGAGTCTTAATCTTAATCTTAGTATTAGTCTTAGTCTTAGTCTGAGGAATATTAGTCTTAGCCGTAGTCTTAGTCTTAGTATGAGGAGACTAAGTCTAAGGAGTCTTAGTCTGAGGAGTCTTAGTCTGAGGAGTCTTAGTCTTAGTCTGAGGAGTCTTAGTCTGAGTCTGAGGAGTCTTAGTCTGAGTCTTAGTCTTAATCTGAGTCTGAGGAGTGTTATTCTGAGTCTGAAGAGTCTTAGTCTGAGTCTGAGGAGTCTGAGTCGGAGTATGAGGAGTCTGAGTCGGAGTCGGAGTATGAGGAGTCTGAGTCGGAATCTGTGTATGAGGAGTCTGAGTTGGAGTCTGAGGAGTCTTAGTCTGAATCTGAGGAGTCTTAGTCTGAGTCTGAGGAGTCTTAGTCTGAGTCTGAGGAGTCTGAATATGAGTCAGAGTCTGAGTCTGAGTCTGGGTCTGAGGAATCTGAGTCTGAGTCTGAGGAGTCTGAGTCTGAGTCTGAGTCTGAGTCTGAGGAGTCTGAGTCTGAGTCTGATGAGTCTGAGTCTGATGAGTCTGAGTCTGAGTCTGAGTCTGAGGAGTCTGAGTCTGAGTATGAGTCTGAGTCTGAGTAGTCTGAGTCTGAGTCTGAGTCTGAGTCTGATTCTGAGTCTGAGTCTGAGTCTGAGGAGTCTGAGTCTGAGTTTGAGTCTGAGTCTGAGTCTGAGGAGTCTGAGTCTGAGTCTGAGTCTGAGTCTGAGTCTGAGTCTGAGTCTGACTAATCCATGGTGTTGTCTTACTAATCCATGGTGTTGTCTTACTAATCAATGATGTTGTCTTACTAATCCATGGTGTTGTCTTACTAATCAATGGTGTTGTCTTACTAATCCACGGTGTGGTCTTACTAATCCATGATGTTGTCTTACTAATCCATGGTGTTGTCTTACTAATCAATGGTGTTGTCTTACTAATCCATGGTGTTGGCTTACTAATCCATGGTGTTGCCTTAATAATCCATGGGCTTGTCTTACTAATCCATGGTGTTGTCTTACTAATACATGGTGTTGTCTTACTAATCCATGGTATTGTCTTACTAATCCATGGGGTTGTCTTACTAATACATGGTGTTGTCTTACCTTCCATGGTGTTGTCTTACTAATCCATGGTGTTGTCTTACTTTCCATGTCATTGTCTTACTAATCCATGGTGTTGTCTTACTAATCCATGATGTTGTCTTACTTTTCGTTGTGTTGTCTTACTAATCCATGATGTTGTCTTACTTTCCATGGTGTTGTCTTACTAATCTATGGTGTTGTCTTACTAATCCATGGTGTTGTCTTACTAATCCATGGTGTTGTCTTACTAATCCATGGTGTTGTCTTACTAATCCATGGTATTGTCTTACTAACCCATCGTGTTGTCTTACTAATCCACGGTGTTGTCTTACTTTCCATGGTGTTTTCTTAATAATCCATGGGCTTGTCCTACTAATCCATTGTGTTGTTTTACTAATCCATGGTGTTGTCTTACTAATCCTTGGTGTTGTCTTACTTTCCATGGTGTTGGCTTACTAATACATTGTGTTGTCTTACCAATCCCTGGTGTTGTCTTACTAATCCATGGTGTTGGCTTACTAATCCATGGTGTTGTCTTACTAATCCATGGTGTTGTCTTACTAATCCATGGTGTTGTCTTACTAATCCATGGTGTTGTCTTACTAATCCATGGTGCTGTCTTACTTTACATGGTGTTGTCTTACTATTACATGGTGTTGTCTTACTAATACGTGGTGTTGTCTTACTAATCCATGGTGTTGTCTTACTAATCCATGATGTTGTCTTACTAGTCCATGGTGTTGTCTTACTAATCCATGGTGTTGTCTTACTAATCCATGGGGTTGTCTTACTAATACATGGTGTTGTCTTACCTTCCATGGTGTTGTCTTACTAATCCATGGTGTTGTCTTACTTTCCATGTCATTGTCTTACTAATCCATGGTGTTGTCTTACTAATACATGATGTTGACTTACTTTCCGTGGTGTTGTCTTACTAATACATGGTGTTGTCTTACTAATCCATTGTGTTGTCTTACTAATACATGGTGTTGTCTTACTAATCCATGGTGTTGTCTTACTAATCCATGGTGTTGTCTTACTAATCCATGGTGGTGTCTTACTAATCCATGATGTTGTCTTACTAATACATGATGTTGTCTTACTAATACATTGTGTTGTCTTACTAATCCATGGTGGTGTCTTACTAATCCATGATGTTGTCTTACTAATACATGGTGTTGTCTTTCTAATCCATGGTGTTGTCTTACTAATCCATGATGTTGTCTTACTAATCCATGGTGTTGTCTTACTAATCCATGGTGTTGTCTTACTAATCCATGGTGTTGTCTTACTAATACATGGTGTTGTCTTACTAATCCATTGTGTTGTCTTACTAATCCATGGTGTTGTCTTACTAATCCATGGTGTTGTCTTACTAATCCATGGTGTTGTCTTAAAAATCCATGGTGTTGCCTTACTAATCCATGGTGTTGTCTTACTAATCCATGGTGTTGTCTTACTAATCCATGGTGTTGTCTTACTAATCCATGGTGTTGTCTTACTAATACATGGTGTTGTTCTACTAATCCATGTGTTGTCTTACTAATCCACGGTGTTGTCTTACTTTCCATGGTGTTGGCTTACTAATACATGGTGTTGTCTTACTAATCCATGGTGTTGTCTTACTAATCCATGGTGTTGTCCTGGGCATGGACGTTCCTCCGGTGGCGTTATGTGCGATTTTGCTCCGCTTTTGTTTCGTTGTTCTTGAATACGAGTCAACCCTACGTGTTATGTGGTGCTTTTCAGGACATTCTTCTCTCATAGGTGGAGTAGCCCTGTACCTAATTATGGGGTGTCTGCGACTTTCAATTGCAAATCTTACACTGCTAGCAAGTGATCGGCCTTCTGGGATGACATTTTTTCTGGGAAGGACTACAGTACTGGGTTCCTCCTTGTTAACATCCGCCGGGCAGCTTGCTCCCAAATGAAATGTCTAGTTATCTGTAAATACACGTGCGGTGGAATCAGGCGAGACTCGGTAATGAAACGTGCTCGACGTGCTGGGTAAGAACGGTGTTTACTGGGCTCAAGAGAACCCGGTGACAAAGTGGCGCTTTAGAGGAGCCTCATTTGCACGGAGAACACGCATCAGAGCAACCTGTCTTCTAGACGTTTGTAAAAGTGACTTCCAGTAGAACTGCCGTTTAAATGAACGAGTTCAGGAATCCTTCAGATTGTCATCTGAAGGATTCCTGAACTCGTTCATTTAAACGGCAGTTCTACTGGAAGTCACTTTTACAAACGTCTAGAAGACAGGTTGCTCTGATGCGTGTTCTCCGTGCAAATGAGGCTCCTCTAAAGCGCCACTGTGCTCCACTGCGCCAAGCGCCACTGTACCGCCGGGCAGCTTGCTCCCAGACGGTACACTGCAACACACGCCACACGCATGTCATAAAGTCATATCCAGCGATCGGCAAAAGTCAGGAGAGTGCTTTGATCTGCCTTCAGTGCAGAGGCACAGTCAGACCAGGAAGTGCATTTGTATTACAGTACGTTATCACTGCACAACACGGCTGAGTGAGGATACTTCGCTGTATATCCCCACATGTGACCCAAAGTTTAAACATACAGACCACGTCCATCACCTGATGTGACCAAGAGATTAAACATACAGACCACGTCCATCACCTGGTGGGACCGGAGTTTAAACATACACACTACGTCCATCACCTGGTGTGACCGGAGTTTAACCCACCACTGACTGAGGGGTGCGTCTTAGTCTTCTTAGTCTGAGTCTTAGTCGTCTTAGTCTGAGTCTTAGTCGGCTTAGTCTGAGTCTTAGTCGTCTTAGTCTGAGTCTTAGTCGTATTAGTCGTCTTAGTCTGAGTCTTAGTCGTCTTAGTCGTCCTAGTCGTCTTAGTCTGAGTCTTAGTCGACTTAGTCGTCTTAGTCTGAGTCTTAGTCGTCTTAGTATGAGTCTTAGTCGTCTTAGTCTGAGCCTTAGTCGTCTTAGTCTGAGTCTTAGTCGTATTAGTCTTAGCCGTCTTAGTCGTCTTAGTCGTCTTAGTCGTCTTAGTCGTCTGAGTCTGAGTCGTCTTAGTCTGTGTCGTCTTAGTAGTCTTAGTCTGAGTCGTCTTAGTCGTCTTAGTCTGAGTCGTCTTAGTCTGAGTCGTGTTATTCGTCTTAGTCGGAGTCGTCTTAGTCTGAGACATAGTCTGAGTCTTAGTATGAGTCGGCTTAGTCTGAGTCTTATTCTGAGTCTTAGTCGTCTTAGTCTTTGTCTTAGTCGTCTTAGTCTGAGTCGTCTTAGTTTGAGTCTTAGTCTGGGTCTTAGTCGTCTTAGTCTGAGTCTTAGGAGTCTTAGTCGTCTTAGTCGTCTTAGTATGAGCCTTAGACGTCTTATTCGTCTTAGTATGAGCCTTAGACGTCTTAGTCGTCTTAGTCTGAGTCTTAGTCGTCTTAGTCTGAGTCTTAGTCTGAGTCTTAGTCGTCTTAGTCATCTTAGTTGTCTTAGTCTGAGTATTAGTCGTCTTAGTCGTCTAAGTATGAGTCTTAGTCGTCTTAGTCGTCTTAGTCTGAGTCTTAGTCGTTTGAGTCGTCTGAGTCGTCTGGGTCGTCTGAGTCGTCTGAGTCTTAGTCTGAATCTTAGTCTGGGGCTTAGTCTGAGTCTGAGTCTGAGTCTTTGGCTGAGTCTTAGTCTGAGTCTTAGTCTGAGTCTTATTCTGAGTCTTAGTCTGAGTCTTAGTCTGAGTCTTAGTCTGAGTCTTGGTCTGAGTCTTGGTCTGAGTCTTAGTCTGAGTCTTATTCTGAGTCTTAGTCTGAGTCTTAGTCTGAGTCTTAGTCTGAGTCTTAGTCTGAGTCTTAGTCTGAGTCTTAGTCTGAGTCTTAGTCTGAGTCTTAGTCCGAGTCTTAGTCTGAGTATTATTATAAGTCTTAGTCTGAGTCTTAGTCTGAGTCTTAGTCTGAGTCATAGTCTGAGTCTTAGTCTGAGTCTTAGTCTGAGTCTTAGTTTGAGTCTTAGTCTGAGTCTTAGTCTAAGTCTTAGTCTGATTATTAGTCTGAGTCTTAGTCTGATTCTTAGTCTGAGTCTTATTCTGAGTCTTAGTATGAGTCTTAGTCAAAGTCTGAGTCTTAGTCTTAGTCTTAGTCTTAGTCTGAGTCTTAGTCTGAGTATTAGTCTGAGTCTTAGTCTTAGTCTGAAACTTAGTCTGAGTCTCAGTCTGTGTCTTAGTCTGAGTCTTAGTCTGAGTCTTAGGCTGAGTCTTAGCCTGAGTCTTAGTCTGACTCTTGGTCTGAGTCCTAGTCTGAGTCTTAGCCTGATACTTAGTCTGAGTCTTAGTCGGAGACTTAGTATGAGTCTTAGTCTGAGTCTTAGTCTGTGTCTTAGTCTGAGTCTTAGTCTGAGTCTTAGTCTAAGTCTTAGTCGTCTTAGTCCTAGTCGTCTTAGTCTTAGTCATCTTAGTCTTAGTCGTCTTAGTCTTAGTCGTCTTATTCGTCTCAGTCTTAGTCGTCTTAGTCTTATTCGTCTTAGTCTTAGTCGTCTTAGTCTTAGTCGTCTTAGTCTTAGTCACCTTAGTCTTAGTCGCATTAGTCTTAGTCGTCTTAGTCTTAATCTTTTTAGTCTTAGTCATCTTAGCCTTAGTCGTCTTAGTCGTCTTAGTCTTAGCCGTCTTAGTCTTAGTCGTATTAGTCTTAGTCGTCTTAGTCTTAGTCGTCTTAGTCTTAGTCGTCTTATTCTTATTCGTATTATTCTTAGGCGTCTTAGTCTTAGGCGTCTTAGTCTTAGTCAACTTAGTCTTAGTCGTCTTAGTCTTAGTCGTCTTAGTCCTAGTCATCTTAGTCTTAGTCGTCTTAGTCTTAGTGGTCTTAGTCTTAGTCGTCTTAGTCTTAGTCGTCTTAGTATTAGTGGTCTTAGTCTTAGTCGTTTGTGACTTAGTATGTGTCTGAGTCTTAGTCTGAGTCTGAGTCTTAGTCTGAGTCTGAGTCTTAGTCTGCATCTGAGTCTGAGTCTTAGTCTGAGTCTGAGTCGTCTTAGTCTTAGTCCGAGTCGTCTTAGTCTTAGTCTGAGTCGTCTTAGTCTGAGTCGTCTTAGTCTTAGTCTGAGTCGTCTTAGTCTTAGTCTGAGTCGTCTTAGTCTTTGTCTGAGTCGTCTTAGTCTGAGTCGTCTTAGTCTGAGTCGTCTTAGTCTGAGTCGTCTTGGCCTGAGTCGTCTTAGTCTGAGTCGTCTTAGTCTGAGTCTGAGTCGTCTTAGTCTTAGTCTGAGTCTGAGTCGTCTTAGTCTGAGTCTGAGTCGTCTTAGTCTTAGTCTGAGTCTGAGTCGTCTTAGTCTTAGTCTGAGTCATCTTAGTCTTAGTCTGAGTCTGAGTCTTCTTAGCCTTAGTCGGCTTAGTCGTCTTATTCGTCTTAGTCGTCTTAGTCGTCTTAGTCGTCTTATTCGTTTTAGTAGTCTTAGTCGTATTAGTCGTCTTAGTCGTCTTAGTCGTCTCTTGTCGTCTTAGTCGTCTTATTCGTCTTAGACGTCTTATTCGTCTTAGTTGTCTTAGTCGTCTTAGTCGTATTAGTCGTCTTAGTCGTATTAGTCGTCTGAGTCGTCTTATTCGTCCTAGTCGTCTTAGTCGTCTTAGTAGTCTTCGTCGTCTTAGTCGTCTTAGTCGTCTTAGTAGTCTTAGTCGTATTAGTCGTCTTAGTCGTCTTAGTCGTCTTAGTCGTCTTAGTCGTCTTATTCGTATTTGTCGTCTTAGTCGTCTTAGTCGTCTTAGTCGTCTTATTCTTAGTCTTATTCTTAGTATTAGTCTTATTCTTAGTCTTAATCTTAGTCTTAGCTTTAGTCTTAGTCTTAGTATTAGTCTCATTCTTAGTCTTATTCTTAGTCTTAGTCTTATTTGTAGTCTTATTTTTTAGTTTTAGTCTTATTATTAGCCTTAGTCTTCGTCTTAGTCTTAGTCTTCGTCTTATTCTTAGTCTTAGTCTTAGTTTTATTCTTCGTCTTATTATTAGTCTTAGACTTAGTCGTCTTAGTCTTAGTCGTCTTAGTCTTAGTCGTCTTAGTCTTAGTCGTCTTAGTCTTATTATTAGTCTTAGTCGTCTTAGTCTTAGTCTTCTTAGTCGTCTTAGTCGAAATAATCTTAGTCGTCTTAGTCTTAGTCGTCTTAGTATTAGTCTTCTTAGTCTTAGTCTTAGTCGTCTTGGTCTTAGTCTTAGTCGTCTTAGTCTTATTCATCTTAGTCTTAGTCGTCTTAGTCTTAGTCTTAGTCGTCTTAGTCTTAGTCGTCTTAGTCTTAGTCGTCTTAGTCTGAGTCTGAGGATTCTGAGGAGTCTTAGTATGTGTCTGAGGAGTATGAGGAGTCTTAATCTGAGTCTGAGGAGTCTGAGGAGTCTTAGTCTTAGTCTGAGGAGTCTGAGGAGTCTTAGTCTCAGGAGTCTTAGTCTGCGGAGTCTTAGTCAGAGGAGTCTTAGTCTGAGGAGTCTTAGTCTGAGTAGTCTTAGGAGTCTTAGTCTGAGGAGTCTTAGTCTGAGGAGTCTTAGCCTGAGCAGTCTTAGTCTTAGTCTGAGGAGTCTTAGTCTTAGTCGTAGTCTTAGTATGAGGAGTCTTAGTCTTAGTCTTATTCTTACTATTAGTCTGGGGAGTCTTAGTCTTAGTCTTATTCTGGGGAGTCTTAGTCTGAGGAGTCTTAGTCTAAGGAGTCTTAGTCTTAGTTTGTGTAGTCTTAGTCTGAGGAGTCTTAGTCTTAGTCTGAGGAGTCTTAGTCTTAGTCTGAGGAGTCTTATTCTTAGTCTGAGGAGTCTTATTATGAGGAGTCTTAGTCTTAGTCTGAGGAGGCTTAGTCTTAGTCTTAGTCTGAGGAGTATTAGTCTGAGGAGTCTTATTCTGAGAAGACTTAGTCTTAGTCTTAGTCTGAGGAGTATTAGTCAAAGTCTTAGTCTGAGGAGTCTTAGTCTTAATATTAGTCTGAGGAGTCTTAGTCTTAGTCTTAGGATTATTAGTCTTAGTCTGATGAGTCTTAATCTTAATCTTAGTATTAGTCTTAGTCTTAGTCTGAGGAATATTAGTCTTAGCCTTAGTCTTAGTCTTAGTATGAGGAGACTAAGTCTAAGGAGTCTTAGTCTGAGGAGTCTTAGTCTGAGGAGTCTTAGTCTTAGTCTGAGGAGTCTTAGTCTGAGTCTGAGGAGTCTTAGTCTGAGTCTTAGTCTTAATCTGAGTCTGAGGAGTGTTATTCTGAGTCTGAAGAGTCTTAGTCTGAGTCTGAGGAGTCTGAGTCGGAGTATGAGGAGTCTGAGTCGGAGTCGGAGTATGAGGAGTCTGAGTCGGAATCTGTGTATGAGGAGTCTGAGTTGGAGTCTGAGGAGTCTTAGTCTGAATCTGAGGAGTCTTAGTCTGAGTCTGAGGAGTCTTAGTCTGAGTCTGAGGAGTCTGAATATGAGTCAGAGTCTGAGTCTGAGTCTGGGTCTGAGGAATCTGAGTCTGAGTCTGAGGAGTCTGAGTCTGAGTCTGAGTCTGAGTCTGAGTCTGAGGAGTCTGAGTCTGAGTCTGATGAGTCTGAGTCTGATGAGTCTGAGTCTGAGTCTGAGTCTGAGGAGTCTGAGTCTGAGTATGAGTCTGAGTCTGAGTAGTCTGAGTCTGAGTCTGAGTCTGAGTCTGATTCTGAGTCTGAGTCTGAGTCTGAGGAGTCTGAGTCTGAGTTTGAGTCTGAGTCTGAGTCTGAGGAGTCTGAGTCTGAGTCTGAGGAGTCTGAGTCTGAGTCTGAGTCTGAGTCTGAGTCTGAGTCTGAGTCTGACTAATCCATGGTGTTGTCTTACTAATCCTTGGTGTTGTCTTACTTTCCATGGTGTTGGCTTACTAATACATTGTGTTGTCTTACTAATCCACGGTGTTGTCTTACTTTCCATGGTGTTTTCTTAATAATCCATGGGCTTGTCCTACTAATCCATGGTGTTGTTTTACTAATCCATGGTGTTGTCTTACTAATCCTTGGTGTTGTCTTACTTTCCATGGTGTTGGCTTACTAATACATTGTGTTGTCTTACCAATCCCTGGTGTTGTCTTACTAATCCATGGTGTTGGCTTACTAATCCATGGTGTTGTCTTACTAATCCATGGTGTTGTCTTACTAATCCATGGTGTTGTCTTACTAATCCATGGTGTTGTCTTACTAATCCATGGTGCTGTCTTACTTTACATGGTGTTGTCTTACTATTACATGGTGTTGTCTTACTAATACGTGGTGTTGTCTTACTAATCCATGGTGTTGTCTTACTAATCCATGATGTTGTCTTACTAGTCCATGGTGTTGTCTTACTAATCCATGGTGTTGTCTTACTAATCCATGGGGTTGTCTTACTAATACATGGTGTTTTCTTACCTTCCATGGTGTTGTCTTACTAATCCATGGTGTTGTCTTACTTTCCATGTCATTGTCTTACTAATCCATGGTGTTGTCTTACTAATACATGATGTTGACTTACTTTCCGTGGTGTTGTCTTACTAATCCATGATGTTGTCTTACTTTCCATGGTGTTGTCTTACTAATCCATGGTGTTGTCTTACTAATCCATGGTGTTGTCTTACTAATCCATGGTGTTGTCTTACTAATCCATCGTGTTGTCTTACTAATCCATGGTGTTGTCTTACTAATCCATGGTGTTGTCTTACTAATACATGATGTTGTCTTACTAATACATTGTGTTGTCTTACTAATCCTTGGTGTTGTCTTACTAATCCATGATGTTGTCTTACTAATACATGGTGTTGTCTTTCTAATCCATGGTGTTGTCTTACTAATCCATGATGCTGTCTTACTAATCCATGGTGTTGTCTTACTAATCCATGGTGTTGTCTTACTAATCCATGGTGTTGTCTTACTAATACATGGTGTTGTCTTACTAATCCATTGTGTTGTCTTACTAATCCATGGTGTTGTCTTACTAATCCATGGTGTTGTCTTACTAATCCATGGTGTTGTCTTAAAAATCCATGGTGTTGCCTTACTAATCCATGGTGTTGTCTTACTAATCCATGGTGTTGTCTTACTAATCCATGGTGTTGTCTTACTAATCCATGGTGTTGTCTTACTAATACATGGTGTTGTTCTACTAATCCATGTGTTGTCTTACTAATCCACGGTGTTGTCTTACTTTCCATGGTGTTGGCTTACTAATCCATGGTGTTGTCTTACTAATCCATGGTGTTGTCTTACTAATCCATGGTGTTGTCCTGGGCATGGACGTTCCTCCGGTGGCGTTATGTGCGATTTTGCTCCGCTTTTGTTTCGTTGTTCTTGAATACGAGTCAACCCTACGTGTTATGTGGTGCTTTTCAGGACATTCTTCTCTCATAGGTGGAGTAGCCCTGTACCTAATTATGGGGTGTCTGCGACTTTCAATTGCAAATCTTACACTGCTAGCAAGTGATCGGCCTTCTGGGATGACATTTTTTCTGGGAAGGACTACAGTACTGGGTTCCTCCTTGTTAACATCCGCCGGGCAGCTTGCTGTCATCTGAAGGATTCCTGAACTCGTTCATTTAAACGGCAGTTCTACTGGAAGTCACTTTTACAAAAGTCTAGAAGACAGGTTGCTCTGATGCGTGTTCTCCGTGCAAATGAGGCTCCTCTAAAGCGCCACTTTGTCACCGGGTTCTCTTGAGCCCAGTAAACACCGTTCTTACCCAGCACGTCGAGCACGTTTCATTACCGAGTCTCGCCTGATTCCACCGCACGTGTATTTACAGATAACTAGACATTTCATTTGGGAGCACCGCTACAGCAGGTCAGGAGGTCGCCGGCTGCCCTCAGAGTCCGTACTTCAGATCGTCCCTGCGCGGCGCCCGCAGCTTCGCCGCCTTCGGGTCGTCCAGACGGTACACTGCAACACACGCCACACGCATGTCATAAAGTCATATCCAGCGATCGGTAAAAGTCAGGAGAGTGCTTTGATCTGCCTTCAGTGCAGAGGCACAGTCAGACCAGGAAGTGCATTTGTATTACAGTACGTTATCACTGCACAACACGGCTGAGTGAGGATACTTCGCTGTATATCCCCACATGTGACCCAAAGTTTAAACATACAGACCACGTCCATCACCTGATGTGACCAAGAGATTAAACATACAGACCACGTCCATCACCTGGTGTGACCGGAGTTTAAACATACACACTACGTCCATCACCTGGTGTGACCGGAGTTTAACCCGCCACTGACTGAGGGGTGCGTCTTAGTCTTCTTAGTCTGAGTCTTAGTCGTCTTAGTCTGAGTCTTAGTCGGCTTAGTCTGAGTCTTAGTCGTCTTAGTCTGAGTCTTAGTCGTATTAGTCGTCTTAGTCTGAGTCTTAGTCGTCTTAGTCGTCTTAGTCGTCTTAGTCGTCTTAGTCTGAGTCTTAGTCGACTTAGTCGTCTTAGTCTGAGTCTTAGTCGTCTTAGTATGAGTCTTAGTCGTCTTAGTCTGAGCCTTAGTCGTCTTAGTCTGAGTCTTAGTCGTATTAGTCTTAGCCGTCTTAGTCGTCTTAGTCGTCTTAGTCGTCTTAGTCGTCTGAGTCGTCTGAGTCTGAGTCGTCTTAGTCTGTGTCGTCTTAGTAGTCTTAGTCTGAGTCGTCTTAGTCGTCTTAGTCTGAGTCGTCTTAGTCTGAGTCGTGTTATTCGTCTTAGTCGGAGTCGTCTTAGTCTGAGTCTTAGTCTGAGTCTTAGTATGAGTCGGCTTAGTCTGAGTCTTAGTCTGAGTCTTAGTCGTCTTAGTCTTTGTCTTAGTCGTCTTAGTCTGAGTCGTCTTAGTGTGAGTCTTAGTCTGAGTCTTAGTCGTCTTAGTCTGAGTCTTAGGAGTCTTAGTCGTCTTAGTCGTCTTAGTATGAGCCTTAGACGTCTTATTCGTCTTAGTATGAGCCTTAGACGTCTTAGTCGTCTTAGTCTGAGTCTTAGTCGTCTTAGTCTGAGTCTTAGTCTGAGTCTTAGTCGTCTTAGTCATCTTAGTTGTCTTAGTCTGAGTACTAGTCGTCTTAGTCGTCTTAGTATGAGTCTTGGTCGTCTTAGTCGTCTTAGTCTGAGTCTTAGTCGTTTGAGTCGTCTGAGTCGTCTGGGTCGTCTGAGTCGTCTGAGTCTTAGTCTGAATCTTAGTCTGGGGCTTAGTCTGAGTCTGAGTCTGAGTCTTTGGCTGAGTCTTAGTCTGAGTCTGAGTCTGAGTCTTATTCTGAGTCTTAGTCTGAGTCTTAGTCTGAGTCTTAGTCTGAGTATTGGTCTGAGTCTTGGTCTGAGTCTTAGTCTGAGTCTTAGTCTGAGTCTTAGTCTGAGTCTTAGTCTGAGTCTTAGTCTGAGTCTTAGTCTGAGTCTTAGTCTGAGTCTTAGTCCGAGTCTTAGTCTGAGTATAATTATAAGTCTTAGTCTGAGTCTTTGTCTGAGTCTTAGTCTGAGTCTTAGTCTGAGTCTTAGTCTGAGTCTTAGTCTGAGTCTTAGTCTGAGTCTTAGTCTGAGTCTTAGTTTGAGTCTTAGTCTGAGTCTTAGTCTAAGTCTTAGTCTGATTCTTAGTCTGAGTCTTAGTCTGAGTCTTAGTCTGAGTCTTATTCTGAGTCTTAGTCTGAGTCTTAGTCAAAGTCTTAGTCTGAGTCTTAGTCTTAGTCTTAGTCTGAGTCTTAGTCTGAGTATTAGTCTGAGTCTTAGTCTTAGTCTGAGTCTTAGTCTGAGTCTCAGTCTGTGTCTTAGTCTGAGTCTTAGTCTGAGTCTTAGGCTGAGTCTTAGTCTGAGTCTTAGTCTGACTCTTAGTCTGAGTCTTAGTCTGAGTCTTAGCCTGATACTTATTCTGAGTCTTAGTCGGAGACTTAGTATGAGTCTTAGTCTGAGTCTTAGTCTGTGTCTTAGTATGAGTCTTAGTCTGAGTCTTAGTCTAAGTCTTAGTCGTCTTAGTCCTAGTCGTCTTAGTCTTAGTCATCTTAGTCTTAGTCGTCTTAGTCCTAGTCGTATTAGTCTTAGTCGTCTTAGTCTTAGTCGTCTTAGTCGTCTCAGTCTTAGTCGTCTTAGTCTTATTCGTCTTAGTCTTAGTCGTCTTAGTCTTAGTCGTCTTAGTCTTAGTCACCTTAGTCTTAGTCGTCTTAGTCTTAGTCGTCTTAGTCTTAGTCGTTTTAGTCTTAGTCATCTTAGCCTTAGTCGTCTTAGTCGTCTTAGTCTTAGCCGCCTTAGTCTTAGTCGTATTAGTCTTAGTCGTCTTAGTCTTAGTCGTCTTAGTCTTAGTCGTCTTATTCTTAGTCGTAATATTCTTAGGCGTCTTAGTCTTAGGCGTCTTAGTATTAGTCAACTTAGTCTTAGTCGTCTTAGTCTTAGTCGTATCAGTCCTAGTCATCTTAGTCTTAGTCGTCTTAGTCTTAGTGGTCTTAGTCTTAGTCGTCTTAGTCTTAGTCGTCTTAGTATTAGTGGTCTTAGTCTTAGTCGTCTTAGTCTTAGTTGTCTTAGTCTTAGTCGTCTTAGTCTTAGTCGTCTTAGTCTTAGTCGTATTAGTCTTAGTCGTCTTAGTCTTAGTCGTCTTAGTCTTATTCGTTTGTGACTTAGTATGTGTCTGAGTCTTAGTCTGAGTCTGAGTCTTAGTCTGAGTCTGAGTCTTAGTCTGAGTCTGAGTCTTAGTCTGCATCTGAGTTTGAGTCTTAGTCCGAGTCTGAGTCGGCTTAGTCTTAGTCCGAGTCGTCATAGTCTTAGTCTGAGTCGTCTTAGTCTTAGTCTGAGTCGTCTTAGTCTTAGTCTGAGTCGTCTTAGTCTTAGTCTGAGTCGTCTTAGTCTTTGTCTGAGTCGTCTTAGTCTGAGTCGTCTTAGTCTGAGTCGTCTTAGTCTGAGTCGTCTTGGCCTGAGTCGTCTTAGTCTGAGTCGTCTTAGTCTGAGTCTGAGTCGTCTTAGTCTTAGTCTGAGTCTGAGTCGTCTTAGTCTGAGTCTGAGTCGTCTTAGTCTTAGTCTGAGTCTGAGTCGTCTTAGTCTTAGTCTGAGTCGTCTTAATCTTAGTCTGAGTCTGAGTCTTCTTAGCCTTAGTCGTCTTAGTCGTCTTAGTCGTCTTAGTCGTCTTAGTCGTCTTAGTCGTCTTAGTCGTCTTAGTCGTCTTATTCGTTTTAGTAGTCTTAGTCGTATTAGTCGTCTTAGTCGTCTTAGTCGTCTTGTGTCGTCTTAGTCGTCTTAGTCATCTTATTCGTCTTAGACGTCTTATTCGTCTTAGTTGTCTTAGTCGTCTTAGTCGTATTAGTCGTCTTAGTCGTATTAGTCGTCTTAGTCGTCTTATTCGTCCTAGTCGTCTTAGTCGTCTTAGTAGTCTTCGTCGTCTTAGTCGTCTTAGTCGTCTTAGTCGTCTTAGTCGTATTAGTCGTCTTAGTCGTCTTAGTCGTCTTTGTCGTCTTATTCGTATTTGTCGTCTTAGTCGTCTTAGTCGTCTTAGTCGTCTTATTCTTAGTCTTATTCTTAGTATTAGTCTTATTCTTAGTCTTAATCTTAGTCTTAGCTTTAGTCTTAGTCTTAGTATTAGTCTCATTCTTAGTCTTATTCTTAGTCTTAGTCTAATTTTTAGTCTTATTTTTAGTTTTAGTCTTATTATTAGCCTTAGTCTTCGTCTTAGTCTTAGTCTTAGTCTTCGTCTTATTCTTAGTCTTAGTCTTAGTTTTATTCCTCGTCTTATTATTAGTCTTAGTCTTAGTCTTAGTCGTCTTAGTCTTAGTCGTCTTAGTCTTAGTCGTCTTAGTCTTAGTCGTCTTAGTCTTATTATTAGTCTTAGTCGTCTTAGTCTTCGTCTTCTTAGTCGTCTTAGTCGTATTAGTCTTAGTCGTCTTAGTCTTAGTCGTCTTAGTCTTAGTATTCTTAGTATTAGTCGTCTTAGTCTTAGTCTTAGTCATCTTAGTCTTATTCATCTTAGTCTTAGTCGTCTTAGTCTTAGTCTTAGTCGTCTTAGTCTTAGTCGTCTTAGTCTTAGTCGTCTTAGTCTTAGTCGTCTTAGTCTGAGTCTGAGGATTCTGAGGAGTCTTAGTATGTGTCTGAGGAGTATGAGGAGTCTTAATCTGAGTCTGAGGAGTCTGAGGAGTCTTAGTCTTAGTCTGAGGAGTCTGAGGAGTCTTAGTCTCAGGAGTCTTAGTCTGCGGAGTCTTAGTCAGAGGAGTCTTAGTCTGAGGAGTCTTAGTCTGAGTAGTCTTAGTCTTAGGAGTCTTAGTCTGAGGAGGTTTAGTCTGAGGAGTCTTAGCCTGAGCAGTCTTAGTCTTAGTCTGAGGAGTCTTAGTCGTAGTCGTAGTCTTAGTATGAGGAGTCTTAGTCTTAGTCTTATTCTTATTATTAGTCTGGGGAGTCTTAGTCTTAGTCTTATTCTGGGGAGTCTTAGTCTGAGGAGTCTTAGTCTGAGGAGTCTTAGTCTCAGGAGTCTTAGTCTTAGTCTGTGTAGTCTTAGTCTGATGAGTCTTAGTCTTAGTCTGAGGAGTCTTAGTCTTAGTCTGAGGAGTCTTATTCTTAGTCTGAGGAGTCTTATTATGAGGAGTCTTAGTCTTAGTCTGAGGAGGCTTAGTCTTAGTCTTAGTCTGAGGAGTATTAGTCTGAGGAGTCTTATTCTGAGAAGACTTAGTCTTAGTCTTAGTCTGAGGAGTATTAGTCAAAGTCTTAGTCTGAGGAGTCTTAGTCTTAATATTAGTCTGAGGAGTCTTAGTCTTAGTCTTAGGATTAGGATTATTAGTCTTAGTCTGATGAGTCTTAATCTTAATCTTAGTATTAGTCTTAGTCTTAGTCTGAGGAATATTAGTCTTAGCCTTAGTCTTAGTCTTAGTATGAGGAGACTAAGTCTAAGGAGTCTTAGTCTGAGGAGTCTTAGGCTGAGGAGTCTTAGTCTTAGTCTGAGGAGTCTTAGTCTGAGTCTTAGGAGTCTTAGTCTGAGTCTTAGTCTTAATCTGAGTCTGAGGAGTGTTATTCTGAGTCTGAAGAGTCTTAGTCTGAGTCTGAGGAGTCTGAGTCGGAGTATGAGGAGTCTGAGTCGGAGTCGGAGTATGAGGAGTCTGAGTCGGAATCTGTGTATGAGGAGTCTGAGTTGGAGTCTGAGGAGTCTTAGTCTGAATCTGAGGAGTCTTAGTCTGAGTCTGAGGAGTCTTAGTCTGAGTCTGAGGAGTCTGAATATGAGTCTGAGTCTGAGTCTGAGTCTGGGTCTGAGGAATCTGAGTCTGAGTCTGAGGAGTCTGAGTCTGAGTCTGAGTATGGGTCTGAGGAGTCTGAGTCTGAGTCTGATGAGTCTGAGTCTGATGAGTCTGAGTCTGAGTCTGAGTCTGAGGAGTCTGAGTCTGAGCATGAGTCTGAGTCTGAGTAGTCTGAGTCTGAGTCTGAGTCTGAGTCTGATTCTGAGTCTGAGTCTGAGTCTGAGGAGTCTGAGTCTGAGTTTGAGTCTGAGTCTGAGTCTGAGGAGTCTGAGTCTGAGTCTGAGTCTGAGTCTGAGTCTGAGTCTGAGTCTGAGTCTGAGTCTGAGTCTGACTAATCCATGGTGTTGTCTTACTAATCCATGGTGTTGTCTTACTAATCAATGATGTTGTCTTACTAATCCATGGTGTTGTCTTACTAATCAATGGTGTTGTCTTACTAATCCACGGTGTGGTCTTACTAATCCATGATGTTGTCTTACTAATCCATGGTGTTGTCTTACTAATCAATGGTGTTGTCTTACTAATCCATGGTGTTGGCTTACTAATTCATGGTGTTGCCTTAATAATCCATGGGCTTGTCTTACTAATCCATGGTGTTGTCTTACTAATACATGGTGTTGTCTTACTAATCCATGGTGTTGTCTTACTAATCCATGGGGTTGTCTTACTAATACATGTGTTGTCTTACCTTCCATGGTGTTGTCTTACTAATCCATGGTGTTGTCTTACTTTCCATGTCATTGTCTTACTAATCCATGGTGTTGTCTTACTAATCCATGATGTTGTCTTACTTTTCGTTGTGTTGTCTTACTAATCCATGATGTTGTCTTACTTTCCATGGTGTTGTCTTACTAATCTATGGTGTTGTCTTACTAATCCATGGTGTTGTCTTACTAATCCATGGTGTTGCCTTACTTTCCATGGTGTTGTCTTACTAATCCATGGTATTGTCTTACTAACCCATCGTGTTGTCTTACTAATCCATGGTGCGGTCTTACTAATCCATCGTGTTGTCTTACTAATCCACGGTGTTGTCTTACTTTCCATGGTGTTTTCTTAATAATCCATGGGCTTGTCTTACTAATCCATGGTGTTGTCTTACTAATACATGGTGTTGTCTTACTAATCCATGGTGTTGTCTTACTTATCCATGGTGTTGTCTTACTAATCCATGGTGTTGTCTTACTAATCCGTGGTGTTATCTTACTAATCCATGGTGTTGAATTACCAATCCATGGTGTTGTCTTACTAATCCATGGTGTTGTCTTACTAATCCATAGTGTTGTCTTACTAATCCATGGTGCTGTCTTACTTTACATGGTGTTGTCTTACTAATCCATGGTGTTGTCTTACTTTCCATGGTGTTGTCGTACTAATCCATGATGTTGTCTTACTCTCCATGGTGTTGTCTTACTAATCCGTGGTGTTGTCTTACTAATCCATGGTGTTGTCTTACTAATCCATGGTGTTGTCTTACTAATCCATATTGTTGCCTTACTAATCCATGGTGTTGTCTTACTAATCCATGGTGTTGTCTTACTTTCCATGGTGTTGGCTTACTAATCCATGGTGTTGTCTTAAAAATCCATGGTGTTGTCTTACTAATCCATGGTGTTGTCTTACTAATCCATGGTGTTGTCTTACTAAAACATTGTTTTGTCTTACTAATCCATGGTGTTGTCTTACTAATCCATGGTGTTGTCTTACTAATCCATGGTGTTGTCTTACTAATCCATGGTGTTGTCTTACTAATCCCTGGTGTTGTCTTACTAATCCCTGGTGTTGTCTTACTAATCCATGGTGTTGTCTTACTTTCCATGGTGTTGGCTTACTAATCCATGGTGTTGTCTTACTAATCCATGGTGTTGTCTTACTAATCCATGGTGATGTCTTACTAATCCATGGTGTATCTTACTAATCCATGGTGTTGTCTTACTAATCCATGGTGTTGTCTTACTAATCCATGGTGTTGCCTTTCTAATCCATGGTGTTGTCTTACTAATCCATGGTGTTGTCTTACTAATCCATGGTGTATCTTACTAATCCATGGTGTTGTCTTACTAATCCATGGTGTTGTCTTACTAATCCATGGTGTTGTCTTACTAATCCATGGTGTTGTCTTACTAATCCATGGTGTTGTCTTACTAATACATGGTGTTGTCTTACTAATCCAGGGTGTTGTCTTACTAATCCATGGTGTTGTCTTACTAATCCATGGTGTTGTCTTACTAATACATGGTGTTGTCTTACTAATACATTGTGTTGTCTTACTAATCCATGGTGTTGTCTTACTAATCCATGGTGTTGTCTTACTAATACATGGTGTTGTCTTTCTAATCCATGGTGTTGTCTTACTAATCCATGATGTTGTCTTACTAATCCATGGTGTTGTCTTACTAATCCATGGTGTTGTCTTACTAATCCATGGTGTTGTCTTACTAATACATGGTGTTGTCTTACTAATCCATTGTGTTGTCTTACTAATTCATGGTGTTGTCTTACTAATCCATGGTGTTGTCTTACTAATCCATGGTGTTGTCTTAAAAATCCATGGTGTTGCCTTACTAATCCATGGTGTTGTCTTACTAATCCATGGTGTTGTCTTACTAATCCATGGTGTTGTCTTACTAATCCATGGTGTTGTCTTACTAATACATGGTGTTGTTCTACTAATCCATGTGTTGTCTTACTAATCCACGGTGTTGTCTTACTTTACATGGTGTTGGCTTACTAATCCATGGTGTTGTCTTACTAATCCATGGTGTTGTCTTACTAATCCATGGTGTTGTCCTGGGCATGGACGTTCCTCCGGTGGCGTTATGTGCGATTTTGCTCCGCTTTTGTTTCGTTGTTCTTGAATACGAGTCAACCCTACGTGTTATGTGGTGCTTTTCAGGACATTCTTCTCTCATAGGTGGAGTAGCCCTGTACCTAATTATGGGGTGTCTGCGACTTTCAATTGCAAATTTTACACTGCTAGCAAGTGATCGGCCTTCTGGGATGACATTTTTCTGGGAAGGACTACAGTACTGGGTTCCTCCTTGTTAACATCCGCCGGGCAGCTTGCTGTCATCTGAAGGATTACTGAACTCGTTCATTTAAACGGCAGTTCTACTGGAAGTCACTTTTACAAACGTCTAGAAGACAGGTTGCTCTGATGCGTGTTCTCCGTGCAAATGAGGCCCCTCTAAAGCGCCACTTTGTCACCGGGTTCTCTTGAGCCCAGTAAACACCGTTCTTACCCAGCACGTCGAGCACGTTTCATTACCGAGTCTCGCCTGATTCCACCGCACGTGTATTTACAGATAACTAGACATTTCATTTGGGAGCACAGCTACAGCAGGTCAGGAGGTCGCCGGCTGCCCTCAGAGTCCGTACTTCAGATCGTCCCTGCGCGGCGCCCGCAGCTTCGCCGCCTTCGGGTCGTCCAGACGGTACACTGCAACACACGCCACACGCATGTCATAAAGTCATATCCAGCGATCGGTAAAAGTCAGGAGAGTGCTTTGATCTGCCTTCAGTGCAGAGGCACAGTCAGACCAGGAAGTGCATTTGTATTACAGTACGTTATCACTGCACAACACGGCTGAGTGAGGATACTTCGCTGTATATCCCCACATGTGACCCAAAGTTTAAACATACAGACCACGTCCATCACCTGATGTGACCAAGAGATTAAACATACAGACCACGTCCATCACCTGGTGTGACCGGAGTTTAAACATACACACTACGTCCATCACCTGGTGTGACCGGAGTTTAACCCACCACTGACTGAGGGGTGCGTCTTAGTCTTCTTAGTCTGAGTCTTAGTCGTCTTAGTCTGAGTCTTAGTCGGCTTAGTCTGAGTCTTAGTCGTCTTAGTCTGAGTCTTAGTCGTATTAGTCGTCTTAGTCTGAGTATTAGTCGTCTTAGTCGTCTTAGTCGTCTTAGTCTGAGTCTTAGTCGTCTTAGTCTGAGTCTTAGTCGTCTTAGTATGAGTCTTAGTCGTCTTAGTCTGAGCCTTAGTCGTCTTAGTCTGAGTCTTAGTCGTATTAGTCTTAGCCGTCTTAGTCGTCTTAGTCGTCTTAGTCGTCTGAGTCTGAGTCGTCTTAGTCTGTGTCGTCTTAGTAGTCTTAGTCTGAGTCGTCTTAGTCGTCTTAGTCTGAGTCGTCTTAGTCTGAGTCGTGTTATTCGTCTTAGTCGGAGTCGTCTTAGTCTGAGACATAGTCTGAGTCTTAGTATGAGTCGGCTTAGTCTGAGTCTTAGTCTGAGTCTTAGTCGTCTTAGTCTTTGTCTTAGTCGTCTTAGTCTGAGTCGTCTTAGTTTGAGTCTTAGTCTGAGTCTTAGTCGTCTTAGTCTGAGTCTTAGGAGTCTTAGTCGTCTTAGTCGTCTTAGTAGGAGCCTTAGACGTCTTTTTCGTCTTAGTATGAGCCTTAGACGTCTTAGTCGTCTTAGTCTGAGTCTTAGTCGTCTTAGTCTGAGTCTTAGTCTGAGTCTTAGTCGTCTTAGTCATCTTAGTTGTCTTAGTCTGAGTATTAGTCGTCTTAGTCGTCTAAGTATGAGTCTTAGTCGTCTTAGTCGTCTTAGTCTGAGTCTTAGTCGTTTGAGTCGTCTGAGTCGTCTGGGTCGTCTGAGTCGTCTGAGTCTTAGTCTGAATCTTAGTCTGGGGCTTAGTCTGAGTCTGAGTCTGAGTCTTTGGCTGAGTCTTAGTCTGAGTCTTAGTCTGAGTCTTATTCTGAGTCTTAGTCTGAGTCTTAGTCTGAGTCTTAGTCTGAGTCTTGGTCTGAGTCTTGGTCTGAGTCTTAGTCTGAGTCTTAGTCTGAGTCTTAGTCTGAGTCTTAGTCTGAGTCTTAGTCTGAGTCTTAGTCTGAGTCTTAGTCTGAGTCTTAGTCCGAGTCTTAGTCTGAGTATTATTATAAGTCTTAGTCTGAGTCTTAGTCTGGGTCTTAGTCTGAGTCTTAGTCTGAGTCTTAGTCTGAGTCTTAGTCTGAGTCTTAGTCTGAGTCTTGGTCTAAGTCTTAGTCTGATTCTTAGTCTGAGTCTTATTCTGAGTCTTAGTCTGAGTCTTAGTCAAAGTCTGAGTCTTAGTCTTAGTCTTAGTCTTAGTCTGAGTCTTAGTCTGAGTATTAGTCTGAGTCTTAGTCTTAGTCTGAAACTTAATCTGAGTCTCAGTCTGTGTCTTAGTCTGAGTCTTAGTCTGAGTCTTAGGCTGAGTCTTAGCCTGAGTCTTAGTCTGACTCTTGGTCTGAGTCCTAGTCTGAGTCTTAGCCTGATACTTAGTCTGAGTCTTAGTCGGAGACTTAGTATGAGTCTTAGTCTGAGTCTTAGTCTGTGTCTTAGTCTGAGTCTTAGTCTGAGTCTTAGTCTAAGTCTTAGTCGTCTTAGTCCTAGTCGTCTTAGTCTTAGTCATCTTAGTCTTAGTCGTCTTAGTCTTAGTCGTCTTAGTCGTCTTAGTCTTAGTCGTCTTAGTCGTCTCAGTCTTAGTCGTCTTAGTCTTATTCGTCTTAGTCTTAGTCGTCTTAGTCTTAGTCGTCTTAGTCTTAGTCACCTTAGTCTTAGTCGCATTAGTCTTAGTCGTCTTAGTCTTAATCTTTTTAGTCTTAGTCATCTTAGCCTTAGTCGTCTTAGTCGTCTTAGTCTTAGCCGTCTTAGTCTTAGTCGTATTAGTCTTAGTCGTCTTAGTCTTAGTCGTCTTAGTCTTAGTCGTCTTATTCTTAGTCGTATTATTCTTAGGCGTCTTAGTCTTAGGCGTCTTAGTCTTAGTCAACTTAGTTCTAGTCGTCTTAGTCTTAGTCGTCTTAGTCCTAGTCATCTTAGTCTTAGTCGTCTTAGTCTTAGTGGTCTTAGTCTTAGTCGTCTTAGTCTTAGTCGTCTTAGTATTAGTGGTCTTAGTCTTAGTCGTTTGTGACTTAGTATGTGTCTGAGTCTTAGTCTGAGTCTGAGTCTTAGTCTGAGTCTGAGTCTTAGTCTGCATCTGAGTCTGAGTCTTAGTCTGAGTCTGAGTCGTCTTAGTCTTAGTCCGAGTCGTCTTAGTCTTAGTCTGAGTCGTCTTAGTCTTAGTCTGAGTCGTCTTAGTCTTAGTCTGAGTCGTCTTAGTCTTAGTCTGAGTCGTCTTAGTCTTTGTCTGAGTCGTCTTAGTCTGAGTCGTCTTAGTCTGAGTCGTCTTAGTCTGAGTCGTCTTGGCCTGAGTCGTCTTAGTCTGAGTCGTCTTAGTCTGAGTCTGAGTCGTCTTAGTCTTAGTCTGAGTCTGAGTCGTCTTAGTCTGAGTCTGAGTCGTCTTAGTCTTAGTCTGAGTCTGAGTCGTCTTAGTCTTAGTCTGAGTCATCTTAGTCTTAGTCTGAGTCTGAGTCTTCTTAGCCTTAGTCGGCTTAGTCGTCTTAGTCGTCTTAGTCGTCTTAGTCGTCTTATTCGTTTTAGTAGTCTTAGTCGTATTAGTCGTCTTAGTCGTCTTAGTCGTCTCTTGTCGTCTTAGTCGTCTTATTCGTCTTAGACGTCTTATTCGTCTTAGTTGTCTTAGTCGTCTTAGTCGTATTAGTCGTCTTAGTCGTATTAGTCGTCTGAGTCGTCTTATTCGCCCTAGTCGTCTTAGTCGTCTTAGTAGTCTTCGTCGTCTTAGTCGTCTTAGTCGTCTTAGTAGTCTTAGTCGTATTAGTCGTCTTAGTCGTCTTAGTCGTCTTAGTCGTCTTAGTCGTCTTATTCGTATTAGTCGTCTTAGTCGTCTTAGTCGTCTTAGTCGTCTTATTCTTAGTCTTATTCTTAGTATTAGTCTTATTCTTAGTCTTAATCTTAGTCTTAGCTTTAGTCTTAGTCTTAGTATTAGTCTCATTCTTAGTCTTATTCTTAGTCTTAGTCTTATTTTTAGTCTTATTTTTTTAGTTTTAGTCTTATTATTAGCCTTAGTCTTCGTCTTAGTCTTAGTCTTCGTCTTATTCTTAGTCTTAGTCTTAGTTTTATTCTTCGTCTTATTATTAGTCTTAGACTTAGTCGTCTTAGTCTTAGTCGTCTTAGTCTTAGTCGTCTTAGTCTTAGTCGTCTTAGTCTTATTATTAGTCTTAGTCGTCTTAGTCTTAGTCTTCTTAGTCGTCTTAGTCGTATTAGTCTTAGTCGTCTTAGTCTTAGTCGTCTTAGTATTAGTCTTCTTAGTCTTAGTCTTAGTCGTCTTAGTCTTAGTCTTAGTCGTCTTAGTCTTATTCATCTTATTCTTAGTCGTCTTAGTCTTAGTCTTAGTCGTCTTAGTCTTAGTCGTCTTAGTCTTAGTCGTCTTAGTCTGAGTCTGAGGATTCTGAGGAGTCTTAGTATGTGTCTGAGGAGTATGAGGAGTCTTAATCTGAGTCTGAGGAGTCTGAGGAGTCTTAGTCTTAGTCTGAGGAGTCTGAGGAGTCTTAGTCTCAGGAGTCTTAGTCTGCGAGTCTTAGTCAGAGGAGTCTTAGTCTGAGGAGTCTTAGTCTGAGTAGTCTTAGTCTTAGGAGTCTTAGTCTGAGGAGTCTTAGTCTGAGGAGTCTTAGCCTGAGCAGTCTTAGTCTTAGTCTGAGGAGTCTTAGTCTTAGTCGTAGTCTTAGTATGAGGAGTCTTAGTCTTAGTCTTATTCTTATTATTAGTCTGGGGAGTCTTAGTCTTAGTCTTATTCTGGGGAGTCTTAGTCTGAGGAGTCTTAGTCTCAGGAGTCTTAGTCTTAGTTTGTGTAGTCTTAGTCTGAGGAGTCTTAGTCTTAGTCTGAGGAGTCTTAGTCTTAGTCTGAGGAGTCTTATTCTTAGTCTGAGGAGTCTTATTATGAGGAGTCTTAGTCTTAGTCTGAGGAGGCTTAGTCTTAGTCTTAGTCTGAGGAGTATTAGTCTGAGGAGTCTTATTCTGAGAAGACTTAGTCTTAGTCTTAGTCTGAGGAGTATTAGTCAAAGTCTTAGTCTGAGGAGTCTTAGTCTTAATATTAGTCTGAGGAGTCTTAGTCTTAGTCTTAGTCTTAGGATTATTAGTCTTAGTCTGATGAGTCTTAATCTTAATCTTAGTATTAGTCTTAGTCTTAGTCTGAGGAATATTAGTCTTAGCCTTAGTCTTAGTCTTAGTATGAGGAGACTAAGTCTAAGGAGTCTTAGTCTGAGGAGTCTTAGTCTGTGGAGTCTTAGTCTTAGTCTGAGGAGTCTTAGTCTGAGTCTGAGGAGTCTTAGTCTGAGTCTTAGTCTTAATCTGAGTCTGAGGAGTGTTATTCTGAGTCTGAAGAGTCTTAGTCTGAGTCTGAGGAGTCTGAGTCGGAGTATGAGGAGTCTGAGTCGGAGTCGGAGTATGAGGAGTCTGAGTCGGAATCTGTGTATGAGGAGTCTGAGTTGGAGTCTGAGGAGTCTTAGTCTGAATCTGAGGAGTCTTAGTCTGAGTCTGAGGAGTCTTAGTCTGAGTCTGAGGAGTCTGAATATGAGTCAGAGTCTGAGTCTGAGTCTGGGTCTGAGGAATCTGAGTCTGAGTCTGAGGAGTCTGAGTCTGAGTCTGAGTCTGAGTCTGAGGAGTCTGAGTCTGAGTCTGATGAGTCTGAGTCTGATGAGTCTGAGTCTGAGTCTGAGTCTGAGGAGTCTGAGTCTGAGTATGAGTCTGAGTCTGAGTAGTCTGAGTCTGAGTCTGAGTCTGAGTCTGATTCTGAGTCTGAGTCTGAGTCTGAGGAGTCTGAGTCTGAGTTTGAGTCTGAGTCTGAGTCTGAGGAGTCTGAGTCTGAGTCTGAGGAGTCTTATTCTTAGTCTGAGGAGTCTTATTATGAGGAGTCTTAGTCTTAGTCTGAGGAGGCTTAGTCTTAGTCTTAGTCTGAGGAGTATTAGTCTGAGGAGTCTTATTCTGAGAAGACTTAGTCTTAGTCTTAGTCTGAGGAGTATTAGTCAAAGTCTTAGTCTGAGGAGTCTTAGTCTTAATATTAGTCTGAGGAGTCTTAGTCTTAGTCTTAGTCTTAGGATTATTAGTCTTAGTCTGATGAGTCTTAATCTTAATCTTAGTATTAGTCTTAGTCTTAGTCTGAGGAATATTAGTCTTAGCCTTAGTCTTAGTCTTAGTATGAGGAGACTAAGTCTAAGGAGTCTTAGTCTGAGGAGTCTTAGTCTGAGGAGTCTTAGTCTTAGTCTGAGGAGTCTTAGTCTGAGTCTGAGGAGTCTTAGTCTGAGTCTTAGTCTTAATCTGAGTCTGAGGAGTGTTATTCTGAGTCTGAAGAGTCTTAGTCTGAGTCTGAGGAGTCTGAGTCGGAGTATGAGGAGTCTGTGTCGGAGTCGGAGTATGAGGAGTCTGAGTCGGAATCTGTGTATGAGGAGTCTGAGTTGGAGTCTGAGGAGTCTTAGTCTGAATCTGAGGAGTCTTAGTCTGAGTCTGAGGAGTCTTAGTCTGAGTCTGAGGAGTCTGAATATGAGTCAGAGTCTGAGTCTGAGTCTGGGTCTGAGGAATCTGAGTCTGAGTCTGAGGAGCCTGAGTCTGAGTCTGAGTCTGAGTCTGAGGAGTCTGAGTCTGAGTCTGATGAGTCTGAGTCTGATGAGTCTGAGTCTGAGTCTGAGTCTGAGGAGTCTGAGTCTGAGTATGAGTCTGAGTCTGAGTAGTCTGAGTCTGAGTCTGAGTCTGAGTCTGAGTCTGAGTCTGATTCTGAGTCTGAGTCTGAGTCTGAGGAGTCTGAGTCTGAGTTTGAGTCTGAGTCTGAGTCTGAGGAGTCTGAGTCTGAGTCTGAGGAGTCTGAGTCTGAGTCTGAGTCTGAGTCTGAGTCTGAGTCTGAGTCTGACTAATCCATGGTGTTGTCTTACTAATCCATGGTGTTGTCTTACTAATCAATGATGTTGTCTTACTAATCCATGGTGTTGTCTTACTAATCCATGGTGTTGTCTTACTAATACATGGTGTTGTCTTACTAATCCATGGTATTGTCTTACTAATCCATGGGGTTGTCTTACTAATACATGGTGTTGTCTTACCTTCCATGGTGTTGTCTTACTAATCCATGGTGTTGTCTTACTTTCCATGTCATTGTCTTACTAATCCATGGTGTTGTCTTACTAATCCATGATGTTGTCTTACTTTTCGTTGTGTTGTCTTACTAATCCATGATGTTGTCTTACTTTTCGTTGTGTTGTCTTACTAATCCATGATGTTGTCTTACTTTCCATGGTGTTGTCTTACTAATCCATGGTATTGTCTTACTAACCCATCGTGTTGTCTTACTAATCCATGGTGCTGTCTTACTTTCCATGGTGTTGTCTTACTAATCCATGGTGTTGGCTTACTTATCCATGGTGTTGTCTTACTAATCCATGGTGTTGTCTTACTAATCCATGGTGTTGTCTTACTAATCCATGGTATTGTCTTACTAACCCATCGTGTTGTCTTACTAATACATGGTGTTGTCTTACTAATACATGGTGTTGTCTTACTTTCCATGGTGTTGTCTTACTAATCCATCGTGTTGTCTTACTAATCCACGGTGTTGTCTTACTTTCCATGGTGTTTTCTTAATAATCCATGGGCTTGTCCTACTAATCCATGGTGTTGTTTTACTAATCCATGGTGTTGTCTTACTAATCCTTGGTGTTGTCTTACTTTCCATGGTGTTGGCTTACTAATACATCGTGTTGTCTTACCAATCCCTGGTGTTGTCTTACTAATCCATGGTGTTGTCTTACTAATACATGGTGTTGTCTTACTAATCCATGGTGTTGTCTTACTAATCCATGGTGTTGTCTTACTAATCCATGGTGTTGTCTTACTAATCCATGGTGTTGTCTTACTAATCCATGGTGTTGTCTTACTAATCCATGGTGCTGTCTTACTTTACATGGTGTTGTCTTACTATTACATGGTGTTGTCTTACTAATACGTGGTGTTGTCTTACTAATACATGGTGTTGTCTTACCTTCCATGGTGTTGTCTTACTAATCCATGGTGTTGTCTTACTTTCCATGTCATTGTCTTACTAATCCATGGTGTTGTCTTACTAATACATGATGTTGACTTACTTTCCGTGGTGTTGTCTTACTAATCCATGATGTTGTCTTACTTTCCATGGTGTTGTCTTACTAATCTATGGTGTTGTCTTACTAATCCATCGTGTTGTCTTACTAATACATGGTGTTGTCTTACTAATTGTAGTGTTTAGTTATTCAGTTCAGTTATGTTAAAAGCCGTACCGGAAATGTTACATGTTAACCGTAGCGGCGCTCGCTCTCCCCTGGCGGTAGCGTTGTAGGCTATAGTTAATGGGGCTTCCGTATGTCAAGACTGTGTCAAGGTCGCGGAGAGGTCGGCGGGCAGTCAGTCGAGTTGGAGTCGAGTCGTGCGTCGGACTGTAGCGCGGAGGTGCGCTGGCTGTGTGCCAAGGGTGGCTGGATGTGTGCCAAGTGGCAAGTACTTTAAGTTTAAGTTTTTTGCAGATACCATTGAGTTTAAATACACACAAGAGTGGAGCGCTTCTGTGTCAGTGGTGACTGAAGGAACGGCGAACAGAACAAGTGGCGACGAGCGAGTGAACCGCGTGGCAGCCGCCATGGACGGGTTCAGGGCACCGACGCCATTTTTGATGGCGCCCGGACGACCTCAGATGCCATGGTGTCAGTGGTATCGCGAATTTAAAATATTCGCAGTGGCGAGTGGTTGGGACGCCTGGAGTGAAGAGCGAAAAGAAGCACTTCTATTGCACTGTGTGGGCCAGGAGGCCCGGCGGTTGCATTTCGCTGCGGCGGAACCGGCGCAGGGCGTGGCAGATGTGACGTCAGTGCGGCCGGGGGCGGACCCAGACTCGAAGGACGAGGTCAAGGACAGTGAAGTAGGGTCACTGCAGGAGGATCGTGTTGAAGAAGCAGCTGCTGTCCTCCAAAGACTGTTCCCTGACAGAAGGTCTCAACACACTGAACGTGTTCTGTTCAGGCGATGTGTTCAAAAGGAGCACCAGTCTGCAGCAGTGTACATCACTGAACTCCAGGAGAAGAGTGCCAGGTGTGGTTTTAGCGACCTTCAAGAGCAGCTTCTGTGTGAACAGTTTGTAGAGGGTTGCAGAGACGACAAACTCAGAGAGCGTCTTTGTAGAGAAACTCACCACTCTCTCCCCCTGCGGATGAATCTGGGCGAGTACGGCGCCGATTCCCACGTCACTGGCGTCCGTGGTGACCAGTGTCGGCAGAGACGGGTCGTACATCGCCAGAGCGTGGCTCCTCAGGATGCTCTGCCGCGCCGCGTCCATCACTGCCTGCCGGTCAGGTGTCCACAGGTAGGGTGGCGCCCCCTTCCGCAGCAGCTGTCGCAGCGGCTCGACCAGAGTGCTGTAGCCAGGTCCGAACTTGCTGTAGAAGCCGAACAGGCCCAGCATGGCCTGCAGCTCCTTCAGCCCAGCCGGTGGTGGCAGATCCCTCAGCGCCTGGACCCGGTCTGGGTTAACTGCCACCCCCTGCTTGGAGATGACGAAGCCCAGGAACTCCACTTCCTGCTGTCTCATCTTGCTCTTCTCCATGTTGAGAGTGATGTTGTGCTGCTTCATCCGCTCCATGACCGCGGTGAGTCTGTGGTCGTGCTCACTGGTCGACTTGCCGAAGATGATCACATCATCTAAGTAGACCTGCACTCCGGGCAGACCGAACAGCACTCGCTCCATGACCTTCTGGAAGGCTTGCGGCAGGCTCTTCAGCCCATATGGGCACCTCTTGTACCGCATGAGACCTTGATGAGTGACGAACGTTGTCAGCGACCTCGAGTCAGGGTGGAGGTCCAGCTGGTGGTATGCTGACTTCAGATCCAAGCTGCTGAACAGAGTGGCTCCCTGCAGCTGCTCCAGGATGTCCTGCATGTCCGGAAGTGGATGTCCACTTGCTTCCACCGCCTTGTTGACCTCCCTGAGATCCACACAGAGTCGCAGAGCCCCATTCCTTCTTCTTGACACCACTATGGGTGAGATCCATGACGCTGAGTCAACTGGTTCGATGTCATGGTGTCAGTGGTATCGCGAATTTAAAATATTCGCAGTGGCGAGTGGTTGGGACGCCTGGAGTGAAGAGCGAAAAGAAGCAAGTTCGTACCTGGCTACAGCACTCTGGTCGAGCCGCTGCGACAGCTGCTGCGGAAGGGGGCGCCACCCTACCTGTGGACCCCTGACCGGCAGGCAGTGATGGACGCGGCGCGGCAGAGCATCCTGAGGAGCCACGCTCTGGCGATGTACGACCCGTCTCTGCCGACACTGGTCACCACGGACGCCAGTGACGTGGGAATCGGCGCCGTACTCGCCCAGATTCATCCGCAGGGGGAGAGAGTGGTGAGTTTCGCATCATGCAGCCTCACGCCGGCCCAGAGACGCTATAGTGTAACGGAGCGGGAAGCTCTTGCTTGTGTATGGGCTGTCGAGAAATGGAGAAAATACCTGTGGGGTAAATCGTTCTGTCTCAGAGTGGATCACGCCGCTCTTATAACTCTGATGACGTCACCAGGGGTGGGCCGAGCGGGCCTCAGAATCGCTCGGTGGGCGTCACGTCTGATGGCGTATGACTTTACTGTGGAGTATGTGAAGGGCTGTGACAACCCAGCTGATGGCCTGTCGAGACTTCCAGTTGGTGTAGAAGAGGGACTGGAAGATGACGTCTTGGCTGTGGCTGCGGTGACGGCTCAGCTCGAGAGTGTGCAGCGTGACGAGCTGCTGACGGCAACACGACGTGATCCGGTGCTCAGGCAGCTGATGCTGCCGATCCCCCAGCGGTGGCCACGTCGGCGCCGAGACTGTCCGGAGGAGCTGCAGCCGTTCTTCAACTGCCGAGAGGAGCTGAGTCTGGTGGGTGACCTGGTGGTTCGCGGCCAGCGGGTGGTGGTGCCGGCTGAGCTGCGGCCGAGGGTGGTGGCGCTAGCTCATGAGGGACACCAGGGAATCGTGAGGTCAAAGCAGCGCGCCAGAGACCTCTACTGGTGGCCAAGAATGGACAGTGAAGTTGAAGATGCTGTCAAGAGCTGTGAAGTGTGTTCCGTGCTCGACAGAGAGCCAGGACGCGCAGCACGCCGCTGCAACCTGTGCCTCTGCCGGCGGCAGCGTGGGATAAAGTCGGGATCGACTTTATCGGGCCAATGGAGGCGCCGCGGCAGCACCGCTTCGCAGTAGTTCTGATCGACTACTACTCCAAGTGGGTCGAGGTGGGGTTCTGCTCGGAGCCCAGCACGGAGGCTGCCATCCAGTTCCTGGAGACGCTGTCGTCTCGGGAAGGATATCCGAGAGAACTGGTGTCAGACAACGGCACTCACTTCACTTCTGACGCTTTCAGAGTGTACCTGAGGAGCGTGGGAACGCGGCACATTCGCGTCACACCGTATCACCCGGCGGGGTCGGGAGCGGTGGAGCGCGCTAACCGCACTGTGAAGGCGGCTCTCCAGGCGGCGGACCGGAGCGGCGAGGACAGAGCTCGCTACCTGCAGAAGTTCCTGCAACAGTACCGGAGCACGCCGCACGCCACTACCGGTGTCAGCCCGTCCGAGCTGCTACATGGGAGGCAGCTACGGACAAAACTGCACGCGGGAGCACTGGAGACAACACAAGAGAAGAACCAGCAAGTACGAAGCCGCGTACAGAGGCGACAGGCGTACCAGAAGAAGTACGCTGACAGCAAACGGGGTGCCAGACCACCGAAGTTCGAAGTCGGTGACTCAGTTCGGTGCCGACTGGTACCGAGACCAAGAAAAGGACGTCAGTGGTACTCAGAGCCGAGACGCATCGAAGCTCGGTTGGGACCTGTCAGCTACCGGCTGGATGACGGCTCACGTGTCCACGGTGAGAGGCTGACGACAGCGTCGGACCACCGACAACGTGAGGAGACCGGTCAGGCTGGCGACGCAGCCGGCAACGGCACAGGAGGCCGGCCCGACTGCAGCGACGGCGGAGACGGCGGAGGCGGTCGCAGCAGCGGACATGGACGCTGGTCGTTCTGCATCAGCGGCAGGGCAGCCTGCTGAGGAGACGACTCCCGCGCACCGTCCGGCAAGTACGTTGGCTGCTGCTGCTGACCAGCCTGAGAGGCCGGCAGCCGTGACTGCGGGTGAGTTAGTTGTCAGTGATGACCATGCAGGTGTAGCTGATGTCGTGAGTGATCTGAGTCCTGGTGGCGCTGTGAGACGTTCGAAACGTGTGCGTAAGGAGCCTGACAGATTTGTTATAACTTAGAGACTGCGAAGATATCTGTCTCGCGTGAGCCGGAGGGAAATGCTTTCAAGGGAGGAATGTAGTGTTTAGTTATTCAGTTCAGTTATGTTAAAAGCCGTACGGGAAATGTTACATGTTAACCATAGCGGCGCTCGCTTTCCCTGGCGGTAGCGTTGTAAGCTATAGTTAATGGGGCTTCCGTATGTCAAGACTGTGTCAAGGTCGCGGCGAGGTCGGCCGGCAGTCAGTCGAGTTGGAGTCGAGTCGTGCGTCGGACTGTAGCGCGGAGGTGCGCTGGCTGTGTGCCAAGGGTGGCTGGATGTGTGCCAAGTGGCAAGTACTTTAAGTTTAAGTTTTTTGCAGTTACCATTGAGTTTAAATACACACAAGAGTGGAGCGCTTCTGTGTCAGTGGTGACCGAAGGAACGGCGAACAGAACACTAATACATGGTGTTGTCTTACTAATCCATGGTGTTGTCTTACTAATCCATGGTGTCTTACCAATCCATTGTGTTGTCTTACTTCCCATGGTGTTGTCTTACTAATCCATGGTGTTGTCTTACTAATCCATGGTGTTGTCTTACTAATACATGGTGTTGTCTTACTTTCCATGGTGTTGTCTTACTAATACATGGTGTTGTCTTACTAATCCATGGTGTTGTCTTACTAATCCATGGTGTTGTCTTACTAATCCATGGTGTTGTCTTACTAATACATGGTGTTGTCTTACTTTCCATGGTGTTGTCTTACTAATCCATGGTGTTGTCTTGGGCATGGACGTTCCTCCGGTGGCGTTATGTGCGATTTTGCTCCGCTTTTGTTTCGTTGTTCTTGAATACGAGTCAGCCCTACGTGTTATGTGGTGCTTTTCAGGACATTTTTCTCTCATAGGTAGAGTAGCCCTGCACCTAATTATGGGGTGTCTGCGACATTCAATTACAAATCTTACACTGCTAGCAAGTGATCGGCCTTCTGGGATGACATTTTTCTGGGATGGACTACAGTACTGGGTTCCTCCTTGTTAACATCTGCCGGGCAGCTTGCTGTCATCTGAAGGATTCATGAACTCGTTCATTTAAACGGCAGTTCTACTGGAAGTCACTTTTACAAACGTCTAGAAGACAGGTTGCTCTGATGCGTGTTCTCCGTGCAAATGAGGCTCCTCTAAAGCGCCACTTTGTCACCGGGTTCTCTTGAGCCCAGTAAACACCGTTCTTACCCAGCACGTCGAGCACGTTTCATTACAGAGTCTCGCCTGATTCCACCGCACGTGTATTTACAGATAACTAGACATTTCATTTGGGAGCACAGCTACAGCAGGTCAGGAGGTCGCCGGCTGCCCTCAGAGTCCGTACTTCAGATCGTCCCTACGCGGCGCCCGCAGCTTCGCCGCCTTCGGGTCGTCGTGACGGTACACTGCAACACACGCCACACGCATGTCATAAAGTCATATCCAGCGGTCGGTAAAAGTCAGGAGAGTGCTTTGATCTACTTTCAGTGCAGAGGCACAGTCAGAGCAGGAAGTGCATTTGTATTACAGTACGTTATCACTGCACAACACGGCTGAGTGAGGATACTTCGCTGTATATCCCCACATGTGACCCAGAGTTTAAACATACAGACCACGTCCATCACCTGATGTGACCAAGAGTTTAAACATACAGACCACGTCCATCACCTGGTGTGACCGGAGTTTAAACATACACACTACGTCCATCACCCGATGTGACCGGAGTTTAACCCGCCACTGACTGGGGGGTGCGTTTACCTCCCCTCCCCCCCCCCCCCCCCGATAAATTTTCGTAATAGCTCAAAAACCAAAAGCGCTATCAACGTGAAACTTCGGGTACCTTCTTCTAAATCACGTTTACGTCTACTGTGAAAAACAAAAAGATAAAGGAATTTCGTCGAAAAATTTCGAGTTATATCGAATTTAGTGACGTCACTACACGAGTTTTACACCAAAATCAGCTAAAATGTAAAAGACCGTACAAATGCCATATTTTGAGCAAAATGCAATCCAAAAACGTCAAAAGATAGCGAATTCCGAGGGCTGCACTATGTCTATCTCAGATTTTTGAACATTTTGGTTTTTGACCCCTGAAAATGAAGAGATAAAAAATTGGGGAAAAGCAAACAAAATATTTTATTAAAAAATATTCAAAAAAACAGAATATATGTAAGAGAACTACATATGTGAAACTAGCATACCAAATTTAAGAATTATATCACCATTTTTGACTGATGTATGGCATGTAAAGTTTGGGTAACTCATGACGTCACACTTACAAATTGCGTTTGTGGCTTTTATTGACCAGATACAGACAACAAAATGGCACCACTGTATTTCTGAGACCAAACTGGTCTAGAAACATGCCTTTTTTGTTTAGATTTATCAATTAAAAATGTTGACCTTCATTGACCAGAACTTGACATTACCTTCCCGTAAATGAAGTCAGGTGGTAAAATGACTATCACCATCGAATTATACGTGGAACATAACTCATAAAACATGTGTTGCATGACTTTCGTAGATATTTTGAGCATAGTGATATTTTGTGACCTGACCTTGACCTTGGCCAACAATCTCACTTTAGCTCATTCGGGATGTGTATCATACCTTTAGCAGCACTTTGGGTGATCATGGTCATAATCGAAGTCTTTGGATGGAAAGTATGAGCATAAACTCATACACCGATTTGACCTTTGACCTGACCTTTGACCTGGCATTTGACCTCACTTATAATTTGTTTAAGATGATTTAGATTTGTCTCATTGATAGCTTTCGAATGCCGCCCTGCGCGTCTCGATGCGATCATTGGTTCGGAAGATAACCAGGGGGCGTTTAACGCCCACGCCCCCCGCCCCGCCCCGCCCCGCCCCGCCCCGCCCCGCCCCGTCCCGCCCCGCCCCGCCCCCCCCCCCCCCCAGTCAATGGCGGTCGGCTGAGACCCCAGTCAATTCCGGGTTAAACACACAGACCACGTCCATCACCTGGTGTGACCAGAGTTTAAACATACAGACCATGTCCATCACCTGATGTGACCGGAGTTTAAACATACAGACCATGTCCATCACCTTGTGTGACCGGAATTTAAACATACACACTATGCCTCACAGGACAATCATAGTACAACTGATAGTACAACTGAGAACCAGTAGCCAATCAGAAGCGGTATCGTTAATCACCATGGCAACCATTGTTGAGTGTTTATATTTGGGGAGATTCAAGAGAATCTTGGAATGGGTGGTACTGAGAGAATGTATGTAAAAGGCCTACACATGAATATAACGGATTATGCGTTAATATTACGTTTGAGAGTTTAAGAGAAACGTCATACGCCCTTGATTAAAGTCGCGCTACCAGAAGAGACAAGAAGATGACGTTTAACACCACAATTACTGCGACAATGATGACTGCTAAAGGTATAAAGGTATTTACACATACACCTCAGTTAAGTCGCTCAGTCCTGGACTGACTCGTGAGGTCACTGCGAAACCAGGCTATCACTGAGTGTGACAAGGGTGTAGGACAAAAGCCTGTGAAGGCATGGCCAGCAGGAATACCGGTTACAACCAAAACCGTCCCATAAAAAAATGGTAAAAAGCCGACACTCTTTTATTTGGCGTCCGCAGCCCCGGGAAGGTCCCGCGAAAGCACTGCGTTCTCGGCGCCACCCAAAGTGAGCACGCCTGTATCATTGAGCACGCCTGTATCATTGAGTAGTGGTTAGCAACTGCCAACTAACCGGTGTAGTAGTAGCGGTGCTGGGCGTTGTACATCTCATCCCGTTTGTACATCCACGCTGCGTACAGCCCGCCGCCGAATCCTGTTGACACATCCACATGTACCAACATGTTAACCTACATACATTACAAGCAAACAGAAACACAGGCATGTTGTTTATAACTCCAGTAATGTCACACATTTTTCACCGAAGTCACTCAGATGCCCACCAGCAATCACGTTATCGGTTACGACCTCCTGGGGTAACCAGCAAGCAAGTCACTCAGCTACCCACCAGCAATCACGTTATCGGTTACGACCTCCTGGGGTAACCAGCAAGTCACTCAGCTACCCACCAGCAATCACGTTATCGGTTACAACCTCCTGGGGTAACCAGAAGTTGAATAGTAAATCCTGGAAACACCGTGTGGAGCTGATGTGGTGTGATATTAATTCTCTATGTGCCCCGCCTCATTTCAGACCTGCCCAGAGTTGGGGCTGGAGAGCAGTAGTGTTGTCACACAATAACAAGTTTGGGGGCGGGGGCAGCCAGGCGTTGGGGGGGGGGGGGGGGTGCTAGCTGAGGGTGTGGGCAGCCCCATAGGGCTGATTGGACAAGAAGCAAAACAGCATGTATTATAAACTACATAATGACTGTCAAAAGAATCTGCTCCTCACCTACAACTGCCATTGCTCCGGATCCCACAACCTCAGGAATCTCATTCCAGCTTCTCTTTAGTAGAGAACCAATGGTAACTGAAAACAGTGATGGGTCAACAAGGCAATTCACTAAGATGAATTACTTACTGCAAACAGAAATACATCCTTAGGACAGAATGGCAACTAACATTGCAGAAATTGAACTGAAAACAATGGCTGTCACACTAAGGCAACTATGACATGCTGACACACCATGACTCGATCCTGCCAGGATTCAAACCGGGAATCTTCTGAGTCTGAGTTTGTAGTCAGATGCATTAACCATTGCACCACAGAAACCTCACACACCAGACTCATGCATTTGTCATAATCTGGATTCACTCCAGGTAAAATAATACATAAATTTGTCTTCTGAATTCAAACAAAGTCCTCCACACCCTCTCTAATAGAATAAATTGCCTTACCTCGGGCTGCCATGGTGTTATGACCTGTAAAGACAGTGTCATTAGTTCTTTTCCAGTTAAGTACTAAATATTACAAGAAGGCAGCTCCATTTGTGCAGGATGTGACATTTGGTGCATTGGTGCATGCTGAATAACAGAATATGGTAATGGCATGAAAACATGGATGCCTAAATAAAAAGCCTAAACTAGCATTATGAAGCAACCTTGTTTCTTCTAAATGTTTATTTGGTCTTGCATTTAAAAACAAGAAAAACCTAAGCAGTGAAGCATAAGACATCCGTCATCTCCGATATCAGAAATGTCTCCTCAGGCTCCAGCTCCCATTCCTCCTCTACAGAAGGCGCAGAGGGGATGTCATCATGGTCTACATGCTCATGAATGGTCACCTCAACCTGGCCAGGGAGGAATTCTTCCAGGCAGCTCCCTCCACAAGGACAAAAGGTCACCCCATGAAGGTAGCAAAGCCAAGAGCACAGTCAAGAGTGTGAGAAACCACTGGAGTATCTGTGCGATAAATGACTGGAACTCCCTGCCTGCCTATGTAGTGCTAGCAGTCAACAAACGAGTTGAAGAACCGGCTTTAAAAACAGTGGTCTGGTCATATTATGATATTCCTATCTAGGCTAGAGTAATTAACAGAGATCATAGGAGCTTGATGAGAACAGGTCCAACAGAACAGGAACAGGCCTTTGGCCTCCCAGTCTTGCCAACAGTAAGGTAACTGGTAAGGTATAAACCTCCAAACTCAGCAATTGGAATACCATTTAAACAGAATGGATTCACAATAGTAACTGTTATAACAATGTCTAGCAACAATCACCAGCATTTCCAGCAGCTATTTGAAAGAGAATGAGTGCAAAAGGACAATAAGGATTATGTAAGGAGGCTGTTAAATATTGTGTTACGTTATAAAAGATACTGTCAGCTTGTTCAATTTATGTGCATGTTTATGTGAAAGAGGAATGGTGATTGAGTTGTTCCGTAAATTTGAAATAAGTAATAAGATTCACTCACCTTTGCATCCAAGAATGCAAAAGGGTGAGGACTAAATCGGTAACTGCGTTTAACTATGAGAAGTTTTGTAATGGGCATGGAAAAGTGGGCTGTCCCTAGCGGCCATATATTTTTTGTTTTATTGTATTTACTTTTTAAAGTATTGGAAAGGAGTTTGTATTTTTAAATGCTAGGAAAAAATTCTACTATTAATAAATAAATGTTTAAAATTAAATACAAAATCCGTTATCGTATTTGCTTATTCAGAAGCTTTACATTAATTTCATCTTCCGTGAATGGTTGCATTCATCACGCATTTATTACAATTGATTACGCAGCCCACTTTTCATGTGTCTTGTGCGTCCGCCCCGGTGAATAAATAGCGTGCATGTGATTTCTATTTCGATATTGACAATGCCGGGTATTAAGTTGCCTTGCATGTTATAATCAATTTGTAATCACGGTTATTTCGGCTGGATAAAGTTACAATCACATAAATTGTATCATTTTGAACATTGATGAGGTTGAAGCTGCAGAGGTTGAAGGAGTCCAGGAAACCAGTCATTGTGACTGGCATCCTCCCTCGCTGTGGAGCCAGTGAGGAGTGGTACTCGAGAGCTCTGTCTGTGAACAGCTCAGTTCAGAACTTATGTTCAGCTATGGGGCTTAGTTATGTAGACTTATGGGATCAGTTCTATGAGTGGCATAGGTACTATATGAAGGATGGGCTTCACTTATCGGATGAGGGGGCAAGGGCTTTGGGAGATGCCTACAGAAGTGTCATTCAGGGAAACTAGGTAGGAGGGGGGTTCAGGGACGCTAGTACTAGGGCATCAGGAAGTAAGCATTGGTAGAAGTTCATGTCAGAATAGGACAGTAGATCATAATTCCCTCAGAATTAGTAGAGTCAGCTCAAAGTATAAGATCACATGTGTGTTGCTGAATGCCCAAAGTATTAGGTCTAAATTTGATGAGTTTGAGTGTTATGTTGCCCTTGAAAAGCCTGATATCATTTGTGTAACTGAGACATGGGTTAGTGAGGGGTATAATAGGGATAGGCTACAGGATTTCGAGTTACAAGGGTATAACATGTTCTCATACTGCAGAGAATCACGGCAGGGAGGCGGAGTGTTTGTATATGTAAATAGCTTGTACTGCACTACTAGAGTTGATGATTCTAGTAAAGTAAAAGAAGTAGAATCAATCTGGCTTGACATTAAAATTGGTACAGGAAACAGAGGAAGGTTGAGGATAGGTGCATTTTACAGACCAGGGAATCTTCCAAGGAACTCCCAAGCTGAAACAGACCAAGATATTTGTGAGGAAATATGTAGGAACTTTCGGGCTCAGTGTCTTATTATGGGAGATTTTAACTTAAGAGGATACGAAAGTATAGCAGAGGAAACAAATGAGTGTAGGTTGTATAGGCAAATCTTTGAAGAGGAGCTTTTCATGCATCAGTTTGTAACAGAGCCAACCAGACATTGCTCCATTCTAGACCTTGTATTCTCAGACAACAGTGATCTAGTTAGTGACATACGTATTTGTGCAGGTCTAGGAACCAGTGATCACAATATGATTAAATTCAATATCTCATCAGAAATGAGGCCCAAAGATAACCTTATTATGGTTCCAAACTTCAGCCGGGCTGATTTTGATGGTATTAGAAATGACCTCGCACAGATAAAATGGAACGTTGAGTTGGCAGGTTTAGATGCATGTGAGGCCTGGAATGTTTTCAAAGCTAGATTAAGCCAAATTCAAAATCGGCATATACCCCTCGGGCACAAACGTAACAGAACCAAGGGCAATCCAGTTTGGCTTACCCCAGAAGTAAGGAGTGCTATACAAGCTAAAAGAAGTGCATTTGGCATTTTGAAGGGATCTTTACTAGATATAAATCAGAAGGCCTACCAGAATGCAAGAAATTCAGTTAAGAAAAAGGTCAGAGCAGCTAAAAGGGCAAAGGAACTTGATTTAGCTGGACATTGTAATGCAGATAGTAAGAAGTTCTTCAGTTTTTATAAGTTAAGTACAGTTTCCAAAAATATAGGTCCATTTAAGGTAGATGATGTGTTAGTTAGCAAGGACAGTGAAATGGTTGAAGTGCTTAATGATCAGTTTCAATCTGTCTTTACTATCGAGGACCAGAGTAGTATTGCAGCACTTCAGCCTGAGCTAGAGACAGAGGAGACTATAGGAGAGCTAGGTGGCATAAGTAGTGAACTTGTTCTAGAATATCTAAAGAAAGTAAGGCCTAACAAGGCAGAAGGACCTGATGAAATCCATGCTAGACTTTTAAGAGAATCTGAAAGGGAGTTGTCGGTTCCATTAGCCATAATATTTTCTAAATCACTTGCAGATAGTAAAATTCCACTTGATTGGAAAAGAGCAAATGTTGTTCCTATTCATAAAAAGGGAGATAGAAGTAAAGAGGAAAACTATAGACCAGTTAGTCTGACCTCATTAGTCTGCAAGGTGCTTGAATCAATCATCAAAGATAAGATTGTTGAATTCTTGGAGCAAAATGAACTCATCAAGGATACACAGCAAGGCTTTAGGAAGGGCCGTTCTTGTTTAACTAATCTTCTGGAGTTTTTGGATGTTGCAACAGATAGCTTTGATCAGGGTAAACAGCTAGATGTAGCTTTTCTTGATTTCAGTAAAGCATTTGACAAAGTCCCCCATACAAGACTGGGGTTGCAACTTAAAATTCATGGGATCAGGGGCAAGATTCTGGATTGGATAGAAACGTGGCTTTCAGGACGCCAGCAAAGGGTTATATTGAATGGGTGCCAATCACAATGGAAGGAGGTTCTCAGTGGGGTTCCACAGGGCTCAGTCCTGGGCCCATTGCTTTTTATAATATTTGTGAATGCAATTGAGAACAGTATAGACAGCAAAGTCTTGAAATTTGCAGACGATCTAAAAGTTGTCAGGATTATTAGAGGAAAACATGATCAGGATGTTTTTCAATCAGATCTGGACAAGCTAGTTGAGTGGTCTGAAGCATGGCAGATGAAATTCAATTTGAGTAAATGTAAGATTATGCACGCTGGACGGGTTAGCAGTAAACATAGGTATGAAATGGGTGGGCAGAAAATGGAGCAGATTGAAAAGGAAAGAGATTTAGGTGTCCTGGTAAACAATAGACTATCAGCGTCAGACCAGGTTGTAGAAGCTAGGAAAAAGGCACTTAGAATGCTAGGGGCCATTAACAGAAATGTTTCCTACAAGAGTGAAAAGGTAATAACAAAACTGTATTGTGCATACGCTAGACCACATTTGGAGTATTGTGTACAAGCCTGGTCTCCAACATATGAGAAAGATTGCTGGTTGTTAGAAAGAGTTCAAAAAAGGGCAACAAAAATGGTTAATTGTCTTGGTAGTTTACCTTATGAAGATAGATTAAAGAAATTGGGTATGTTTTCACTTAGATATAGAAGGCTAAGAGGAGATCTAATTGAAGTCTTCAAATTTGTAAATAGTCAGCAATCTGGATATTTAAAGGGTATGTTTGAGTTCAATAGGGAAAATCGAGGTAGAGGTCATCAGCATAAACTCATTATGAAACAAAGTAGGACTAGGCTACGACAGTCATTTTTCAGTAGAAGGGTTGTAGGACATTGGAATATGCTACCAGGGGATGTCGCTGATGCAGTGACACTTGCTTCCTTCAAAATTAGATTAGATAAATACTTTACAGAGAAGGGATTAGTTCATAAATACTCGTGGGATTAGCCTTCTTTTATGCAGGTAGAGTAAGGTGATTTGAAGGGGCGAGACTGGTGGAGGGGGGGGGGGGGGGGGTGGGGGTGGGTGTGGGTGTGGGTGTGGGTGGGGTGGGGTGCAACCTCGGATGGGCCCAAGAGGCTCTTTGTTGCACTTTTCTTTTATGTCTTTATGTCTTTATGATGGTAGTTGTGAGAGGCAATTTGACTAAGGTAGGTTTTTATGAATATTGTATCGTTATTTTTATAAGCAGGATGGAGATCATCCTGATCCACCTTGTCACCGTGTCAGTTATTTGTGGAATGTGGAATAATAGTGTGCAACTTTTCCATAGCTGATAGGTAAAGCTTTAAAATTCAAATAACAATTTTTAGAGGATTAATGTAAGGAGTATTGCAGTGTTCTACCACTCAGCAATTTGGGTGGAAAACGACACCCCATGGATACTATTTGTCCACCCTTTTTCCAGAGTTTTACTGTGATTTTCCCACTCTTATTGTAAAAATTTATTGGATTATGTGAACACTGATACTGATTTATGGATGTAATAATGGGGACAGCCTGTGTAGGGAAAGACAGGTAAGAATTGGCATTGGTGCCTAATAACTCATTCTGGTGAGCGGATAATTGGATATTGATAAAGCTGAGTACATATGTTTTTTGTTGTTAAATTTTCCACTCTTAATGATTATTTGTAGCCAGAATTTCCACTCCGCACCCCTACTCCAAAGCAATCCTAGGACCCTGGTGCCCTGTGCCTGAGACCTGTGTTTGTGACCTGTGTCTGTGACCTGTGTCTGTGACCTGTGTCTGTGACCTGTGTATGTGACCTGCGTCTGTTACATGTGTCTGACCTGTGTCTGTGACCTGTGTCTGATCTGTGTCTGTGACCTGTGTATGTCACCTGTGTCTGCGACCTGTGTCTGTGACCTGTGTCTGCGACCTGTGTCTGTCTGTGACCTGTGTCTGTCTGTGACCTTTGTCTGTATGTGACCTGTGTCTGTAGTCTGTGACCTGTGTCTGTGGTCTGTGTGTCTGTGACCTGTGTCTGTCTGTGACCTGTGTCTGTATGTGACCTGTGTCTGTCTGTAACCTGTGTCTGTCTGTATGTGACCTGTGTCTGTATGTGACCTGTGTCGGTCTGTGACCTGTGTATGTCTGTGACCTGTGTATGTCTGTGACCTGTGTCTGTTTGTGACCTGTGTCTGTCTGTGACCTGTGTCTGTATGTGACCTGACCTGTGTCTGTATGTGACCTGACCTGTGTCTGTATGTGACCTGTGTATGTATGTGACCTGTGTCTGTATGTGACCTGTGTCTGTCTGTGACGGGTGTGACCTGTGTCTGTCTGTGACCTGTGTCTGTCTGTGACCTGTGCCTGTGACCTGTGTTTGTGACCTGTGTCTGTGACCTGTGTCTGTGACCTGTGTCTGTGACCTGTGTCTGTGACCTGTGTCTGTGACCTGTGTCTGTGACCTGTGTCCGTGACCTGTGTCTGTGACCTGTGTATGTGACCTGTGTATGTGACCTGTGTCTGTGACCTGTGTCTGTGACCTGTGTCTGTGACCTGTGTCTGTGACCTGTGTCTGTGACCTGTGTCTGTGACCTGTGTCTGTGACCTGTGTCTGTGACCTGTGTCTGTGACCTGTGTCTGTGACCTGTGTCTGTGACCTGTGTCTGTGACCTGTGTCTGTGACCTGTGTCTGTGACCTGTGTCTGTGACCTGTGTCTGTGACCTGTGTCTGTGACCTGTGTCTGTGACCTGTGTCTGTGACCTGTGTCTGTGACCTGTGTCTGTGACCTGTGTCTGTGACCTGTGTCTGTGACCTGTGTCTGTGACCTGTGTCTGTGACCTGTGTCTGTGACCTGTGTCTGTGACCTGTGTCTGTGACCTGTGTCTGTGACCTGTGTCTGTGACCTGTGTCTGTGACCTGTGTCTGTGACCTGTGTCTGTGACCTGTGTCTGTGACCTGTGTCTGTGACCTGTGTCTGTGACCTGTGTCTGTGACCTGTGTCTGTGACCTTTGTCTGTGACCTGTGTCTGTGACCTGTGTCTGTGACCTGTGTCTGTGACTTGTGTCTGTGACCTGTGTCTGTGACCTGTGTCTGTGACCTGTGTCTGTGACCTGTGTCTGTGACCTGTGTCTGTGACCTGTGTCTGTGACCTGTGTCTGTGACCTGTGTCTGTGATCTGTGTCTGTGACCTGTGTCTGTGACCTGTGTCTGTGACCTGTGTCTGTGACCTGTGTCTGTGACCTGTGTCTGTGACCTGTGTCTGTGACCTGTGTCTGTGACCTGTGTCTGTGACCTGTGTCTGTGACCTGTGTTTGTGACCTGTGTCTGTGACCTGTGTCTGTGACCTGTGTCTGTGACCTGTGTCTGTGACCTGTGTCTGTGACCTGTGTCTGTGACCTGTGTCTGTGACCTGTGTCTGTGACCTGTGTCTGTGACCTGTGTCTGTGACCTGTGTCTGTGACCTGTGTCTGTGACCTGTGTCTGTGACCTGTGTCTGTGACCTGTGTCTGTGACCTGTGTCTGTGACCTGTGTCTGTGACCTGTGTCTGTGACCTGTGTCTGTGACCTGTGTCTGTGACCTGTGTCTGTGACCTGTGTCTGTGACCTGTGTCTGTGACCTGTGTCTGTGACCTGTGTCTGTGACCTGTGTCTGTGACCTGTGTCTGTGACCTGTGTCTGTGACCTGTGTCTGTGACCTGTGTCTGTGACCTGTGTCTGTGACCTGTGTCTGTGACCTGTGTCTGTGACCTGTGTCTGTGACCTGTGTCTGTGACCTGTGTCTGTGACCTGTGTCTGTGACCTGTGTCTGTGACCTGTGTCTGTGACCTGTGTCTGTGACCTGTGTCTGTGACCTGTGTCTGTGACCTGTGTCTGTGACCTGTGTCTGTGACCTGTGTCTGTGACCTGTGTCTGTGACCTGTGTCTGTGACCTGTGTCTGTGACCTGTGTCTGTGACCTGTGTCTGTGACCTGTGTCTGTGACCTGTGTCTGTGACCTGTGTCTGTGACCTGTGTCTGTGACCTGTGTCTGTGACCTGTGTCTGTGACCTGTGTCTGTGACCTGTGTCTGTGACCTGTGTCTGTGACCTGTGTCTGTGACCTGTGTCTGTGACCTGTGTCTGTGACCTGTGTCTGTGACCTGTGTCTGTGACCTGTGTCTGTGACCTGTGTCTGTGACCTGTGTCTGTCACCTGTGTCTGTGACCTGTGTCTGTGACCTGTGTCTGTGACCTGTGTCTATCTGTGACGTGTGTCTGTGGTCGGTGTCTGTATGTGATCTGTGTCTGTCTGTGGCCTGTGTCTGTCTGTGACATGTGTCTGTCTGTGCCCTATGACATGTGTCTGTCTGTGACCTGTAACCTGTGTCTGTATGTGACCTGTGTCTGTCTGTGACCTGTGTCTGTGTGTAACCTGTGTCTGTCTGTGACCTGTGTCTGTAGTCTGTGATCTGTGTCTGTGGTCTGTGTCTGTCTGTGACCTGTGTGTCTGTGACCTGTGTCTGTCTGTGACCTGTGTCTGTCTGTGACCTGTATCTGTCTGTGACCTGTGTCTGTCTGTGACCTGTGTCTGTATGTGACATGTGTATGCCTGTGACCTATGTCTGTCTGTGACCTGTGTCTGTCTGTGACCTGTGTCTGTCTGTGACCTGTGTCTGTCTGTGACCTGTGTCTGTCTGTGACCTGTGTCTGTCTGTGACCTGTGTCTGTCTGTGACGTGTGTCTGTCTGTGACCTGTGTCTGTCTGTGACCTGTGTCTGTCTGTGACCTGTGTCTGTCTGTGACCTGTGTGTCTGTGACCTGTGTCTGTCTGTGACCTGTGTCTGTCTGTGACCTGTGTCTGTCTGTGACCTGTGTCTGTCTGTGACCTGTGTCTGTCTGTGACCTGTGTCTGTCTGTGACCTGTGTCTGTCTGTAACCTGTGTCTGTCTGTGACCTGTGTCTGTCTGTGACCTGTGTCTGTCTGTGACCTGTGTCTGTCTGTGACCTGTGTCTGTCTGTGACCTGTGTCTGTCTGTGACCTGTGTCTGTCTGTGACCTGTGTCTGTCTGTGACCTGTGTCTGTCTGTGACCTGTGTCTGTCTGTGACCTGTGTCTGTCTGTGACCTGTGTCTGTCTGTGACCTGTGTCTGTCTGTGACCTGTGTCTGTCTGTGACCTGTGTCTGTCTGTGACCTGTGTCTGTCTGTGACCTGTGTCTGTCTGTGACCTGTGTCTGTCTGTGACCTGTGTCTGTCTGTGACCTGTGTCTGTCTGTGACCTGTGTCTGTCTGTGACCTGTGTCTGTCTGTGACCTGTGTCTGTCTGTGACCTGTGTCTGTCTGTGACCTGTGTCTGTCTGTGACCTGTGTCTGTCTGTGACCTGTGTCTGTCTGTGACCTGTGTCTGTCTGTGACCTGTGTCTGTCTGTGACCTGTGTCTGTCTGTGACCTGTGTCTGTCTGTGACCTGTGTCTGTCTGTGACCTGTGTCTGTCTGTGACCTGTGTCTGTCTGTGACCTGTGTCTGTCTGTGACCTGTGTCCGTCTGTGACCTGTGTCTGTGACCTGTGTCTGTGACCTGTGTATGTGACCTGTGTCTGTGATCTTTGTATGTAACCTGTGTCTGTGACCTGTGTCTGTGACCTGTGTATGTGACCTGTGTCTGTGATCTTTGTATGTAACCTGTGTCTGTGTCTTTGACCGTCTTTGACCGTCTTTGACCTGTGTCTGTGACCTGTGTCTGTGACCTGTGTCTGTGACCTGTGTCTGTGACCTGTGTCTGTTACCTGCAGTGTTCTAGCATGCGGCAATTTGGGTGGGAAACGACACCCTATGGATACTATTTGCCCACCTTTTTCCAGAGTTTTACAGTGATTTTCCCACTCCTTATTGTAAAATTTATTGGATAATGTGAACACTGATACTGATTTATAGATGTAATAATGGGGACAGCCTGTGTAGGGAAAGACAGGTAAGAATTGGCATTGGTGCCTAATAACTAATTCTGGTGAGCGGGTAATTGGATATTGATAAAGCTGAGCACATATGGTTTTTTGTTGTTGAATTTTCCACTCTTAATGATTATTTGTAGCCAGAATTGTCCACTCCGCACCCCAGCTCCAAAGCAATCCTAGGACCCTGGATTATTGGTGAGGTTTAACATTATAAGGGGTTGGTAAGCAGCAGAAAGGATGAACACCAAAATACCAGCGACTAGTCATGCTATTAGCAGTGTACCTGTGTCTGAGTGTGTCTATATCATCTACACCAGAAAAGGCATGGAAACAAGTCTAAACTCCTACATTTTGATATGTCCATGCTTTGGTTCCGTAATTTACACTAGGAAGTGGGAACCTAGCTTCTGAAGAACATTGGTGGCTGAAACACTCCAGGATACATTGGGCACATCAAGCTGGATTTGACCTATTTGTTTCATGGGAAACACAATTGCGACCAATTAACCTAACTTACCTCCATTTTCCATGCATTCCTCTGTGAATCTAGTTACCTTACCTTACCTTACCTTACAGTAATCAGAATTTGTTAGGCCTGTAGTACCCGCTCTCATTGAGCTCATGATTCCTGGCATGTCTCTGTCAGTGTCAGGTATGCTGAACACGATGTGAGCCCAATGGGTGTCTAATCTAGCCTTGCAGGCATTCAGCGAAGGAGCGCAGACCTCTTCGGATGGGAGGCCGTTCCAATCATTCACAATACGCTAATATAGTTATGAGCATAGGCCCTCCAGACTCTTGAAACTGTGAGTTTCATAAGAAATAATTGCATTAAACTGGTGTAATATGCCCAGTATATGTACCAAACTTGCACAGTATTTTTAGCAATCTGCATACATCTTCACCTAGTACCTTACCTTGCTGTCATGGGTTGTGATTTTTGTCGGGCTTATGGCATGGAGGATCCACTCTAATCAAGCTGGTATGTTCAGCCCTGATTGAGTCAGCATCAGGGTGTGTGGTACCAGAAAGGAGCTCAATAGGCATCCAGACTAGCCTTGAAGGAGTTGCCAATAAGTGACAAGTGACGAGACGAGGCAGACCATTCTAGTCAGTCGGATACCACCTCAATGGCAAAGCCTATCCCGCGCACTGCAGGGGGGTTGATTTCCGCCCCCCTCCCCCCCCCTCAGGTTTTTCAAAGATAGCGAAAAAACGGCGGCGCGCAGCGCCGCCGGGTTTTGATACACCTGTTAGGACATCAATTGCTCACACTTTGAGATAAAAAAATATGCTTGGGTCATCTCAGGTCAGGTCAACAGACCAGGTCAAGTGACCCCACGACCAAAAATGTTTGCAGTTGTGCCAAAGCCAGAGTTTTTCACCGATCAGGTTGAAACTTACAGGATGTCATGAGGGCATCAGTACTTACAATTCGTATAACTTGGAATTTTGATATCGGTGACCTAAGGTCAGGTCAATTTCGTAACCTCTCCATAATAAGTCAATGGGGAAATATACAAATGCTTCCTATTTCAAGGATATGCATGGTACTAGTCCAATTATTTCTAGATCATGTTATTATAGGATATTCTTGATGATCTAAGTGAAAGTTTTGTTCAGTGACCCCTATTGGGTCATTTGAGGTCATGCGAGGTCACCATCACTTTTTTGTCAATAACTCTCGGCATAATGAAGATAGAGAAGTAAAACAGACATCAATGTGTTTGTCTCGTCGAGACACGTCTTCCCATATGCAACATGCCCTACTTGGGTCACCACTTGACCTTGACCTTAGGTAAAATTGTTAAGTTGACTTAACAAGGTCACCATATATATCATTCAAAACGCCTTGACAAGATAAACACAATGGCGTAAACAGTTTTCCGTTATCTTTATTAAGTAAAAAGTTAATAGCAAAAAACGATTTAGCCAAAAAACGATTTTTTTTTACCTCTGGAGCCTCAAATATTGACCTGAGATCAAATTTGAGGGCACCATAGCGATTACAAATTTCACTGGCTGGCGTATGCTTTTTTCGGTTTGTTTCTAACTATCATCGTTTCTGAGATATATTGGAATTTCTGGAGCGATGTCCTAAAACAGAAAAGAACTGGAAAATTTTACCTTTGATGACCTCTGGTGACCTCAATTTTGACCTGACTTTAAAAAAAAAAACACTGAAATACTTTCGATAGAACATGTTTGAAGCTATCAAATGCCTTTTTCCGCTTCTCGCTACGTTGCGTAGTTTTCGAGATCTCAGGGGGGGGGGGCGGAAATCACCCCCCCCCCCCCCTGCAGTTCGTGTTCGGCGCAAAGCCCCTGCAGTGCGCGGGCTATCCTCCTCACCATGCCGAAAGATCCCACAGTTTTGTTTTACCTTTTATTGGATGTCAGCATATTAGGCCTGATCATGAGTTTGAAAGATGGAAGAAAGCTATGTCACAATCTTAAAGGAAATAGTTCAACTTCAACATGGGTTTTGAACTGAGATAGCAGTTGTGTAGCCAGTGTTGGGAAACCCCTGTCTTCAAGTTTTCTTGACTGAAAAGACTCCAGCTGAATATATTTGATTTTTTTGGCAAAGGAATGTGGTGCTGGCAGAGACTATACCATCAGCCAATCAGCTTGCAGCTGGTGCTAGCAAGCGAACCGCCGGCCGCCGGTTGGCACTTCTCTAATGCGAGTCGATCCTTATGCGACTACTTTCTAATCTGATTGGCTGAGCCATTTTTGTTCATTCGCGTGACGTCAGGACTCTGACTCAGAGAGTATGTATATAGCTTTGATGAGATGAATAATTTACGACCCATCCTGAATCGGCGCGATGTATGGCCATTTTTGATAATATACAAATATATTGTATTTCAAAATATATTCAAATTGTGTTTGGAAAAATGTTCCAAGGGGAACTATTTCCTTTAAACATATTTTTGGAAAAGTGTGAGTTCGATGAGTTTCATTTATAACTAGATTTCAACTCAAAAATATAAATTGTAGGTGATGATTCTAACATCTGACTCATTTTCAGCTGTTAATATTTGTTTAACTTACAAGCAACTGTATGTTTCAGCTGTCTTCAATGGGTAATTACCCCCAAGCTGGAGTATAAGTCCTCACCAATCTTACCCACATTGGCTGGAGACTAGTCTTGTCCACTAGACTAGCAGCTTGGTCAGAGTGCCGCTGTCTGGATTCTGTTGGCACTCAATCGTCACCCACCCGGCGTCAGTCATGTTGTCTCTGTGCTGTCGGGTGGCGCGGCCGGCGCCTCCTCTGCACTCCATCTCCGCCCGCGCCGCTGCCAGTCAGTCGGCCGCCGGGCCCGCAGATGACCCCCAGTTCCGCCCTCTGGACATCGGCCGGCGGCGCGAGGCCGTGCAGTACTCCCGCGATCGGCGCCGCGCCGCGCTGCCGCCGCCGCGCCACGAACGCCAGCCGGTGACGCAGCAGTGGGGCGACGTGTGGCCGGCGCCGCGCACCTTCCATCCGGACGCCGTGCCGCTGCCGCTCCGACAGGGCTTCGTCAAGCGGCCGAACGTGCAGGCGCCGCCCGGGAAGCAGGCTAACGCAGAGCTGATGAAGATCGCCAATTTCCTCCACCTGACGCCGCCAGCCGTGGAGCGCCAGTGCCGCGCGCTGGCCAAGTTCTGCACCGCCTGGCCGGAGGGGCTCACAGACGAGCGGCTGGACCAACTTCGGCCGCTAGAGGTGGTCACCCAGGACTTTGTGCACGCGTCGCCAACGCTGCGACACCCGGACGCACGGGTAGTCTCGCTCCGGCTTCCTCTGGCCTCCTTACAGCTGAGCGAAGCAGACCGTGACAAGCTGCTGCGTCTGGTCGGAGACCGACACGACGCTGAGACGGACGTGCTCACCATCACCGCAGACCGGTGCCCCCTGAAGCGACAGAACCGCGACTACGCCCTCTACCTGCTCACCGTGCTCTACTTCGAGAGCTGCAAACGCGAGCCTTGGGAGACTGAGCTCCGTACGGTGGCCGACGCGGAGAAGTTCGTCTGGACCGGCTCGCCGTCCGAGGCGGCGGTGGCGGAGCTGGGAGCGGGGGAGGAGGTAGTGGCGGAGTACGCCGAGGCCGTGGCGAGACTCCATAACGAGGGAGAGGATGAGGCGACCCTAGTGGAGTACAGGAAGGCAGTGGTGGCACTGCTGGGATTGCCTGAACATGTGGGAGCAGACTGAGGCGGCGAGTGATGCGCAGAGTGAGGCGCCGAGTGGTCCTGCCGAACCGGCGAGGTTCAGAGGCAGGTATCTGTCTGTCTGTCTGTCCGTGTGTGTGTTTGTCCGTGTATGGTATGGTGGCGTGCAGGTTCACACCTGACTGAGAAGCGGAGAGTGCTGGTCGGCCGGTGGGTGAGCTGTGGTCACCCACCGGTGGGTGAGGAGTGCCGGTCGACGAGTGTGTGATGCTGACTGCGTGGCCGATAAAGGCTGACCGCGTGGCCGATAAAGGCTGACCGCGTGGCCGATAAAGGCTGACTGCGTGGCCGATAAAGGCTGACCGCGTGGCCGATAAAGGCTGACCGCGTGGCCGATAAAGGCTGACCGCGTGGCCGATGAAGGCTGACCGCGTGGCCGATGAAGGCTGACCGCGTGGCCGATAAAGGCTGACCACGTGGCCGATAAAGGCTGACCGCTGCTGTATTGTAGACAGGCTGCTCCAACATGGATAACAGCTGCAATGCTGGTACGTTGTTATTTACTGACGCTTAACTTCGCAATGCGTCCGGTGCGGCATTGTGATGCAGAAAACGTGTCGCGGCAGTAGACAGCAAGTCGTGGAATCTGCGGAGAAATACTAAATTTATCAACACTTTTAACTGAATGTTTGTCATTTCAGTTGCTATGGAACATTTTCAGAACTTATCAGTACGAATGCTTGATTGCTTGATATAAATGAATATTTCTAGAACCGATGTCTGTACGTGCGTGGTAGCGAATGGGAGATGCCATTGTATGTGAAAGACGAGGTAGGCCGTAGGACTATCATCGTGCACTGTGGAAATAGAGCGTCAACTATTAGTCTTCGAGTGTTTGTATCCTCACGGGTCACGGAAGCTGCAGACATACGCTGATGCGGATCGCTCTTATATTTATTGTCAACAACTACGATGCACTCACCACAAAACACGCGCAAAATGTCAATACAGGGCGCGACGCAGTATCGGTCGCTATCACTAAGCAGTTGCCATGGTAACCTGGTCTTGGCAGTTCGGTAACACGGACTTTCAATCAGCCGTCACATTTCGGTATACGGTCTTCCACAGGGTCGGGTACCAGCTCTTGGGTTAACCAGGTAGTATCTCTGCAGTTTTACATAGCTACCAGCACCAGTTCATATGTCCAAGCCGAACTGCAGGACGGATTTACACATTTATTCCTCTCCTCGTCGGGACGCATTCTGTGACGTGAGAATGACCATCACTAAAGATGAACGTGAATCATGTGCTTCCTTCAAAAATCCGTAAACTTTCCTATCAGCCGGAAAGGCAGTGAAGCAAACGTTTTAGTGGTGCACATACGCCTTATTCCTCAGGCTTTTTTGTCTTTTCTGGACCGTTCATGTTTAAAAATGAGATATGAAAACAATGCAAAATTAAGAGACGACTCCGTGCATGCATATTTTGCAGGTCTCATCGAAAATACGCCACGAGTGCTCCACTCATTATAAATTGTACCTTATCCTGCCGTCTATTCCCATATCAAACACTGAGCGAAACCTCAGCATCGGTTATCAGACATCAGACGTCATCATATCATACGTCAGTTATCAGTATCAGTTATCAGACGTCATATTTGATGGTTGCCCGTTACTCCCTTGAAATTTTCCAGTTCTCGACGCATGTTCATCCAACATTGTATTGTTCACATTGTTCCTTCAACGCCTTGCTCCCTGAAAATCGGAGCGTCACAGGAACCCGCTGCTGCTGCCATCTGCCGCCGCTTCAGTGGTGCCCTCTGGAGGTGCCGTGTCCACCGCCGGCAGACTCCGCACGTAGTCGTCATCGTAGTAGTAATCTCCATCATCGTAGTACACGTAGTCGCCCTCATACGGCGGTTGGTCGGTGGCGGAGGCGGGACTCGCGGTGCTGGGTGCCGTCTCCGGGCCTCCCAGCGCGTCTATGAGCGGACTCTGGTCCGACTTGACGGCGTCAGTGTCTCTCCCCACCTGCTGCTGGTTCCGCAGCGGCTGCTGGCCGCCGTCCGCCCCCGTGCTGACCACGCTGCTACGGACCGACTCTCCGGATTGCAGCAGGTCGGCCTGCTGCTGCTGCTGCTGCTGCTGCGCCTGGAGAGCAGCCGCCTTCAGCGCCGCTGCCCGCCGCCTGGCCCGCTCCTCCGCGACAAGCTTCTCCTGAGGCGTCCTCCTGTCCAACTGCTCTACAACGGGTTCTTGCTGAACTTCCCTTCTACCCGGGTCTTCCTCCCTGCGCTGATCCACTTCAGCTCTTCGCACAAGCTCTTCCTCCCTCCTCTTTTCTTCCTCAGCTACCTCCCGCGCCGCTACCCTCCGTCTCGCCAGCTCCTCCGCGACGAGCTTCTCATGAACCGTCCTCCTGTCCAACTCCTCTACAACGAGTTCTTGCTGAGCTTCCCTTCTAGCCAGCTCCGCCTCCCTCCTCTTTTCTTCCTCAGCTACCTCCCGCGCTGCTACCCTCCGTCTCGCCAGCTCCTCCGCGAGGAGCTTCTCATGAACCGTCCTCCTGTCCAACTCCTCTACAACAAGTTCTTTCTGAGCTTCCCTTCTAGCCAGCTCTTCTTCCCTCCTCTTTTCTTCCTCAGCCACCTCCCGTGCCGCTACCCTCCGCCTCGCCAGCTCCTCCGCGACGAGCTTCTCATGAACCGTCCTCCTGTCCAACTCCTCTACAACGAGTTGTTTCTGAGCTTCCCTTCTAGCCAGTTCCTCCTCCCTGCGCTGCTCCTCCTCAGCTCTTCTCACAGGCTCTTCCTCGGCCCTTCGCACAAGCTCTTCCTCTCTCCTTTTCTCCTCCGCCGCCCTTCGCTCCAGTTCCTCCCCTCTCTTCTTCTGTTCTTCTTCGATCGCCTGTTCGTGCGCCGCCACCCTCATTTTCTCCTCCTCCGCCCTTCGCACCAGTTCCTCCTCTCTCCTCGTCTGTTCTTCTTCTATCGCCTTTTCGTGCGCCTCCAGCGCCAGTTCGTGCGCCGTTTTCGGCTGTGCCGTGGTCACTGGACTCTCAGTTGACGACCTCCGCGAGGTCGGCCTTCTCCTGGACAAGACCCTGATCCTCTGAGGTCGTTGCCGCCGGGGCTGCCGCGCTGCCGTGTCGGCGACCGGCTCCTCCTCTTCCTTCGCCATCTCGATCCGCACCTCCCCGACCGTCTGCTCGCCGTCACTGTTCAGGTCCAGTCGCCGCCTGTTCACCTGTACTCGGCGCGGCGCGCTGGCCAGCAGACGCGGGAGCCGGGCGCGCTCGGCTCCCTCCTCAAACTGCACGGGGGAGAAGGTGGTGGGCCGGGGCAGCTCGGCACTCCGCCTGGTGCCCAGCGGCACCAGACGCACCACCTGCTTGCGAATCACATGCTCAGTGCTGGCCTCAGGTACCGTATCATGCCCAGACCGATCGGTGAAGCCCGCCGCGTCGAAATCGGCCCGGTCCGGCGAGGCTCCGGCCAAGTCAACGCCGGATGGCGCAGTGAGATCCTGGCTGCTGAACTCGAGCCGATCAGTGAAGGATTCCCTCTGATCAGTGAAGGTTTCCCGCTGATCGGTGAAGGTTTCCCTCTGATTGGTGAAGGATTCGCTCTGTCTGGAAGCGGCAGCGACAGGGAGCACGAACGGCTCCTGCGTCCTCAGCTGGAACAGGCCACGTCCGAGCTCGGCGAAGCCGCCGCCCTCGTCCCGATCCCGGCCACGGCCGAAGCCCGACTCCAGCTGTATGACCGACCTAACTGACGTACCGCGCAGTTCGTCATCGAACGGCGAGGCGATGGTGCGTGCCGTCACGTCCTCGATCACCTGTCGGGCGGGGCTGCGCTGGTCCTCCGTCTCCTCCTGCCGGGCGCCCAGCGTCGGCAGCCGTGGGCGGAACGTCGGCCGGCCCAGCGGCCTGGGACGCCGTGGCGCCTGGGACGGACGAGGGGAGATCCCCGTCCTCGGCGCGGGTGTCGTACCCAGCAGAGAGCTCAGCGTCGAGCTCTCGATGAGGGTGATCTCTGAGGTCTCGACCACCCCAGGCCGGTTGTTGACGATGAGGCGACGGTCCCCGCCGGGCTGGGAGATGACGGTGCCGCGGCCGATGATCTCGGGTGCCGCCGAGCCGGGTTTTCGTCTAACGAACACCGCCTGCTTCTGGATGGTGCGGTTGAAGAGCTCGCGCAGCTGCTCGCGCGTCATGTTGTCGTGCGCCTGCTCCCGGACGAACTGCTCGAAGGCGACTTCCGTGCGCTCGGCGGTGGTGGTGGGAGGGAAAGTGGTGGTGACCGCCGGGGGTACAACAGTCGTTCGCCGGATGGACGCTGCTGTCTCAGTGGTCGGTGAGTCGGCGAACTCGGTGGTGAGGTCAGGGGAAAATTCCGTGGTGAATTCCGTGGTGGGCCGGGTAGGACGCCGGCGCAGGGAACCGATACGGTTCCTTCTCCGTGACTGGCTGAGACCGGGCCGGCGGTTGCGGCGGCCGGACGCCGCTGTGGTCGTCTCCTGTTCTTGCTCCTGCGGTGCCTCAGTCTCCTGCTCCTGGGGCTGCTCGGTGGTGGTGGGGCGGGCACGGGTCGGAAGGCGTCTCCGAGGGGCGGCCAAACGCGATGACTGCCGGCGGCGGCCGGCGGCGGACAGCCCTCTGCTGGGGGCAGGCGTCACACGCTCCTGCCCCTCCTCCTGCTGCGTCTCCTCTGGCTCGGCCTCGGCGGTGGTCGTCCGCTCTGTGGTGGTGGTGAGACTCGGTCTCTGCCGCCGGCTGTTCGGCCGCCTCCGCCTGCTGGGTCTGACCGGAGCAAGCCGGGTCCTTTCCGTCGTCTGCACCGGCTCCTCCTCTGTTGTTGTACTGCTGGGGGCGGCCTCGGTAGTGGTGGCTGCGTTCCTCTGGCGGGACGGCCGACCGCGCCTGCGTCCTGGCCGCAGTCTATTCAGCTGAGTCCGAGAGCCTACCCTCCGACCTCCGCGTCCCGGCAGGACCTCGTTCTCCTCGGCCGGCGCCGCCTCGCTGCTGGCGGCCTCCGTTGTGGTCGTGGTTGTGGTCGTTGTCGTCGGTCTAGTTGTGGTCGTGGTGGTTGTGGTGGTGGTGGTTGTGGTGGTCGAGGGTGTTGTGGGCTCACCCTCAACGAATATCGCGTCAGCAGGGTAGTCTTCGTACTGTGTGTCGTCCAAGTACTGGACGTCGTCCCTGTACTGGGGGTCTTCAGACTGCTGAGAAACTGCGGACGACTGTCGTCCGGAGCCAGGGAGTGGTCGGAGGGGACCGAGGCGCTGCCGCTGCCGCTCGATCAGCGTCTGGATGGTGGTGGGGCTCAGTGGAGGCCGCCGTGTGGTCGCCTCTTGCTGCTGCCGCTGCTCCTGCTGTTGTTGCTGCTGCTGCCGGCTTCTATCCCTTCCGGCCGGGCTCTGCCGGAGAGACCCGAACGGCGTGGTAGTTTCGAACACCGGCTGCGCCTCCGTAGTCTGCTCCGAAGCTTGCCGGGGCCGCGGTCGGAAGGAGCGGATAGTGGCCGGCGTGCGGCGCCGAGGTGGTGGTGGTGGTGTCGTCACCGGCTCGGGTTCAGTCACCGCCTCCTCCGTGGTCACCTCCTGGCGGCGCTGGTTGAGGGCGTTCAGCAGCCGTATCGGCGGTACAACGCGGCCCACAGGACGCTGCCTACGACCTGCCGAGCTCCGCGGAGGACTGGTGGAGTCCTGCACGAGGAACGGCCGCAGCGTGCTGTCCTCAGCGCCCCGGAATCCAGTCTCAGTCGCCTCCACTGGCCTATAGGTGGTACTGACGACTCGCCTACCCTGCTCGTCCTCGATGATGACAACGTCTTCATCCACATCTCCAGCAATGTCGTACTCGTACTCTGCGACCTCGTAACCGGGCGGCACCTCGTCCAGGAAGTGGGCTGGATCGGAGGAAGCGACTGCGGCGGCGGTGGGAGGCTGACGGGACCGCTGAGGTCGCGGAGATGCGGCTACGGGCCTGTCGGAGGGTGGCCTCCGGGACTGCTGGGACCGGGAAGACGCGCGGACGGGTCCGCGGTTGGAAGAGAGCCTCTGCCTCGGCGGACCGCCGGAAGTCGTCCTCTCGGCACCAGGCGCCGCCTCCTGCTGAGCGCCCACCAGTGGGTCCCTCACCAGGCTCTGGCCGAACGCCCCGCCGGACAGAGACCGGCCCTCCTTCGTCTGCAGTAGCCTCTTTGCCAGCTCGATCTCGGCTCTGAGCTTGACCAGCTCCTCCGCTGGAATCTCCTGCACCGTGCCGTCGGGGTACTCGAACACGTAGTCGTAGTAGTAGTCATACTCTACGTCCTCCTCGGGCGCGGTCGGCGGCGCGTTGAGGTCGAGGTCGCGGACTCGCTGGCTGGTGGGACGCGGCACCTGCTGGTCTGAGGCAGTGGCCACGGACGGCACGGTGGTCGGCACCGATCGTGGGGTGGTGGTGGTTGGCGGGGTAGTGGTGGTGGTGGTGGTGGTGGTGGTTGACGGGGTGGTGGTGATGGTGGTGGTGGTTGTCGTGGAGGTGGTGGTGGTGGTGGTGGCGGCGGCGGTTGCGGTGGGCCGGCGCAGACGCGTGGATCCCCGGCCTCTGGTGCGCTGTCTGAAGCGATTCCGCGACGAACCTGGGCTCTGAAACACCGAAGACGCTCAGTTAATATGCAGCTCAGTCCGCTCAGCGAAACCACAACATACATACTTGCATCATAACCACATCAAGGACTGATCACAAAGCAAACTCAACATTTTCATCCGACAAGACTGTAAAAAATAGAATGCACACGCAACACTGATTTAATTGCATACGTGCTGTGACTGAATTCATTTAAAATGCAACTACTGCGAACTGTGGACCGCTTGGGACCCTGTTTTTTTGGCGATAGCTTTTGAGTGCATCAACTGGCGTGAGCGAATTTATCGCAATTGATGTGTCATGCCATGCGTTAATTTTATTATTAAGGCTGGTTAGTGTCCAGCAAAAATTGAGGGCACTTTCAATTCACTCATAATGCTAAAGACAATGCGAGCTCGGTTAGAGGCTAACGCCTGGTCGCTTTGTAGTCCCGCCCTCGACTCCGCCCACCACTCGCAACCGACCGGTCACGGCGGGTCGGACAGCGCCAGTTCAAGGTCAGCCAGGGCGGGCTATGCTAAGTCATGACGTCAGAGCATTGCTCCACCCTTCCACGATAGCCTCTAGTTCTACTCACCGATTGAATTCCCTGCGCGAGGTAACATTACGAGTGAATGACAAGTGCCCCACATTTTCGTTTGACACCTCAATAATACAAATTTGCTCAGGGGCTGAGATATCCATTGTGAGAAATGCGTGCATGCCGGTTGGTTTCTGCAAAGGTCATCGCCGAAAATTAGGGTCCCAAGCGGTCTGCCGTGCACAGTAGGCAAAGCTACCTCCAGTATGTTTCACAAAGCATGCGTTGATTATCATGTAGCTAACAATTTCTAATGCTGCGATCCCGGCAACCCAGTGTCTAACTGCACGATATTGTGACATGGCGAGCTGTACTCACGGCGGTGGTGGAGGCCAGCTCCGCCTCCCTCCTCTTTCCTTCCTCAGCCACCTCCCGCGCCGCTACCTTCCGCCTCGCCAGCTCCTCCGCGACTAGCTTCTCCTGAGACGCCCTCCTGCCCAACTCCTCTGCAACGAGTACTTTCTGAGCTTCCCTTCTAGCCAGCTCCGCCTCCCTCCTCTTTCCTTCCTCAGCCACCTCCCGCGCCGCTACCCTCCGCCTGGCGAGCTCCTCCGCGATGAGCTTCTCATGGGACGTCCTCCTGTCCAGCCGGCTGGCGGTGGGTCTCTGCGTCTCCGCCTGCGTCTCCGTCTCGGGGGCGGCGGTGGTCGTTGGCTCCTCGGTGGTGGTCAGGCGCGGCGGCAGGGTGCTGGTCAGCCGGAACTGCTGCGTAGCGCGGTTCCCCGGCCGGCGGAGCGTCACGCCGCGGCGGCTTCCCTGAAGTCACGGGACACAGGCTGTGATGTGGGTGTGATGTGGACAGATGATGTGATGTGAGTGTGATGTAGACAGAGGATGTGATGTAGACAGATGCTGTTATGTGGGTGTGATGTAGACAGATGCTGGTTTGTGGGTGTGATGTGGACAGATGTTGTGTTGTGGGTGTGATGTAGACAGAGGATATGATGTGGTTGTGATGTGGACAGATGATGTGATGTGGACAGAGGTTGTGATGAGGGTGTGATGTGGACAGAAGCCGCCATGTGGGTGTGATGTAGACAGATGATGTGATGTAAGTGTGATGTGGACAGATGATATTATGTGGGTATGATGTGAACTTGTGTTTTGGGTGTGATGTAGACAGAGGATGTGATGTGAGTGTGATGTGGACAGATGCTGTTATGTGGGTGTGAAGTTGGCTGAGGATGTGATGTGGATAGAGGCTGTGATTTGTGTGTGATGTGGACAGCGTCTGTGATGTGGGTGTGATGTGGACAGCGTCTGTGATGTGGGTGTTATGTGGACAGCGTCTGTGATGTGGGTGTTATGTGGACAGCGTCTGTGGTGTGGGTGTCTTAGGCGGCAGTATGGGAGTCACCAGAGCGGCGTGTATTGTGTGCCGGCCGCGGGAGCTGACCTTAGCTACTTTAGTGGAAAACGAAACAGATGTGATGTGTGGCATTGTTGCACTCCGCGCTTGACTACATCGTTCTGTTTTTATGTGTATTTATTTACCGTATTGATTTAATTTAGGTATATATATGTACCTACTACCTACCCAGTTTATTTACGTATCATTGCTACACTTAACGTGGAGCTAAATGCATTGCTATGATACGATTTAAAGATTAATTCAGAATTATCCATTTTTATTTGAAATATTAGTTGACTCGAAATCCGCGTACTAAGTTTTCAAACCAAATGCTATCGGTACCTACTGCATTTACGGATTGTAAACTGGTTGCAAATAAACTGTACGGGGTTATGATACCCACAACCGAGCATGCTGTTACTACATCAAGTCAGTTAATTCTCTAACATCAAGTTTCGCATGACAGATAGCGCAGCTATGCGTGCATGATTGAGTGTTGAGGGACGGGGGTATAAAGAGGGACTGGGACGGGGGTATAAAGCGGGACTTGGACGGGGGTATACAGAAGTAGGCAGATGTTGAGCATGGGTTGCTGGATGTTAGTTGAAATGGAGAGCATGGATTGCTCAGTATGGATGAGGAAGCTGTGGCATGGAGCCAATGAGCACGACTGAGTGAGGCAGTGGTTAGCACGCAGTGTCTTGCACATCAAGAGGATTCACAGCACGTGACTGTGACTCCCAGCACTCCCAGCACGTGGGTGTGAGTGAGGCGACTGAGACATGGTTACCCGGGGCGACTGAGGCATGGTTACCCGGGGCGACTGAGGGAATGAAACACTGTGAGTAAGTGCCAACAGCGAGGCGTTAGACCACAGTCAGTGTGGACGTTGTTTGAGGCTCAGAGTAGAGGACGGAGAGGATACAGAGGAGAGGACGGAGGAAAGGGCGAGAGGAGAGGACGGAGGATACAGAGCAGAGGACGGAGAGGAGAGGACGGAGGATACAGAGCAGAGGACGGAGAGGAGAGGACGGAGGATACAGAGCAGAGGACGGAGAGGAGAGGACGGATGATACAGAGCAGAGGACGGAGAGGAGAGGACGGAGGATACAGATCAGAGGACAGAGGAGAGGACGGAGGATACAGATCAGAGGACAGAGGAGAGGACGGAGGATACAGAGCAGAGGACGGAGAGGAGAGGACGGATGATACAGAGCAGAGGATGGAGGATACAGATCAGAGGACGGAGAGGAGAGGACGGAGGATACAGATCAGAGGACAGAGGAGAGGACGGAGGATACAGAGCAGAGGACAGAGGAGAGGACGGAGGATACAGAGCAGAGGACGGAGGAGAGGACGGAGGATACAGAGCAGAGGATGGAGGATACAGATCAGAGGACGGAGAGGAGAGGACGGAGGATACAGATCAGAGGACGGAGGAGAGGACGGAGGATACAGAGCAGAGGACAGAGGAGAGGACGGAGGATACAGAGCAGAGGACGGGGAGTGACGGATGACTACCATGATGATGCGACATGCGTCTCGCGCCGTACCACCGTCACCAGCGCATGCTCACCAGCACCACCGTCACCAGCGCATGCCATCCACAGCTATGCGTACAGGCGGTCCCCATCGCCGGCACGCCACGGTCCCCGGATACCTCGGCAGGCCCGAGGACGAGGGCGGGTTACAGGTCACTGTCCTGCTGACCTCTGACCGGGGGTCAGGTCAGCAGGCGGGGGTGTCGGACAGTCTGCAGTGCGGTCATTGAGTCTCTTTTGTACAGGTGCTAGTCGTCATTTGACGTGGATGCCCTACGGCGAGAGATTCTTCGAGGCCGTTCGCTTCAGATGTACTTACTTGTTGCACACTAGTAGATAGCATTGGTCGCGTCTTCTTGCCTGGTACGTATTTCGAATTTGTCCCCGTCAGTCCGCAGTCATTTACAAGTTCTACACTAGAGCCCTTCATGGAATGGGAATCTTCATGGAACCCATGGAACGGGATGGAAATGGGTGGAAATGGGACCATTTTTGTAAATGTAACGGGTTGGAACGGGTTTTGGGACAGACCATATAATTTTTTAGCACCACAAAAAGTGAACTATGCTGAAACGGGTGAGAATGGGAGCCCCATCAATTATGAATTCGGATTTGGATTTTGATTGAATCGGGTTTGGGTCTGGCTGAATGGGCTGGAATGGGATGGGGGCTGAAAATGTATCCCATGAAGGGCTCTAGCCTACACACAGAACATCGCGTTTCATTTCGTCGGTATATTTAATCACCTTCGCACAAGTCATGCAACATGATTAGCACACCGAAACGCAGCCACAGAGGCTAGCAACAATATCAACTGACCACGACACGGAAGACACATGCCTTTTTCGTAACAGAACAACAAACAAGAGAGTAAATACATAAGTAAAACATCCGGAGCGCGCACCGGTCGCGGCGACTAACAAGAGAGTAAATACATTAGTCAAACAAACATCCGGAGCGCGCACCGGTCGCGGCGACTCGAAGAAAAACGTTGAGCATTGTTCGCATTTGGCTCATCGGTTACATATGACGATGAAAAAACACGGCACTCGCACTCATCTACTACAAACGCGCGCTGTCCAAGCTGTAGTCTTTCGAATGTGTCGTCTAAAAACGTGTGCAATATTGCATCGCGATTGTTTTGTTGAAATGGCAGACTTGGAAGAAAAAAGGATTGTGATTGAACGGTAGGTATGGGATTGGCATTCGTACCGACATCATCATTTCGGAGTGGGTAAGATTATCCATTGGTATCCATAACTTCCGTCGGCATTCGTTGCCTTATTTACATCATCTGCAATCCTCTCAACTGCCACTCAACCATGCAGTGCATCTGTGCAATCGTCTGGTGTGACTTGGAAAGACGCTTTGTTAGTTCTCTTCCTCCGCCTCATCCACTAGACATTCTGACCGGCATGTGCTTCAGCCTCATCTTCCCCGAACTTTAGCCCCATCGTCAGTCCAACATTGCCTCCAACTTCGGATTCTTACTCATTCATGCCTTCATTCATCATCCTCAACTTAAATTAAATTACTCTGAGCCTCTGGGCAGCTAATCTAAGTCAGCCCGTGCGGCGTTCGTTCTCCGGACACTCTCATTCTTCGGCAGGCATCCATTGAATCAACAACCAGCGGCAGACGCGGCCCTGCTTCCTCACACCTTCCTCCACTAGACAGCTGACCCTGCCGGCTCCGACCTCAGACAGCTGACTCTGCCGGCTCCGACCTCAGTCGGAGACAAACCATATCATGACTCCCACCTCCTCAGTCAGCTGACTCCTAGCTACCCTCCTCCACAGCACATCACAGACTCTGCCGGCCAAGCCGCCCCCTGCCAGCCTCCGCCAGACCACACTCCTAGGACGTCATACCTGCCTGAGAGCACCCTTGTGACGTCACACCTCTACTCTATCCACCGGCGGCAGAAAGCCCGGAGTTCAGAGCTGTTAGAGCTCGGAGCTCGGAGCTCTCAGTTCCACCGGAGCAGGAGCGCGGCGCCGACCGCCACAGTCCAGCAGAGCACTCCGGGCGTCGCCGCCGGGGCTGCGCTCTGAATGAACGTCTTCCTCTTGAAGAGGCTGTCTGGGTCTCGATAGCGCGGCGTGACGGTGGAGTAGGCGAGCACCTGCTCCTGGTCCAGCAGGCTCTCCTTCGGCTCCTGCTCCGCCGCGCTCCGGTCACCGCTGGACGCCAGCACTGCCGGAGGCTTGCTGAGCAGGGAGGAGCTCTGCGCTCCGCCCTGGTCGTGGTCCGCGTGGTCCGCGTGGTCCGCGTGGTCCGCATGGTCCGTGTCGTCATCGTGGTCCTCGTGGTTGCCGTGATCCTCCAGGTCCTCCGTCGCGTCCTCCAAATCGTCCGCGTCTCCCTCCGGCTCTTGGCGAGGCAGCGGTGAGGTGGGCCTCGCCGACTCGTCCGCCCACATGGTGAAGAGCGCCTCCACCGGCGAGACGGACGGCTTCGGCGTGGTGATGCCTCCAGCCGGCGGCGGCGCCTCCTGCTCTGACGACACGCTGACCTTGACCGAGACGAAAGAGTCGCCCCCGGTGGCGGCGACCGGCGGCGGGAGGGTTGCGGCGGTGACGATCACAGCTCCGTCGGTGCGGATGATCACGGGCCGCTGAGAGGATGTTATCGAGGGACCGACGACAAATACCCGCCCGCCACGGTGGAAGCCCGGAGCGTTGGTGGCGGTGACTGCAGACTCGGGGTCGGAGTCGGAGTTGGAGCCGGAGGCGGAGTCGAACTTGGTGACGGCATGCTCTGCGGCTTCAGCGGACGGTTCGGTGGCGGTTTCAGTGGCAGCGTCAGTGACTGTCTCCGAGGAAGCGTCCGTGGCATAGACAGTGGGAGATTCAGTAGGTTCTACAGGTTCAGCAAGTTCAGGATCAGTACCCTGCGAGACTCCCTCGACAGCAGCATCAACAGCAGCACCAGTTCCTGCGCCATTCTCTGCACCCTCTTCTACCACAGCACCAGCGGCTGCATCGGCAGCATCCTCTGTAGCGGACGCAGCAGCTTCAGTCACCGCAAAGACCACTTCCTCCGTATCCGTCGTCTCCTCCGTCTCCTCCGTCTCCTCCGTCTCCTCCGTATCCTCCGTCTCCTCCGTCTCCTCCGTCTCCTCCGTCTCCTCCGTCTCCTCCGTCTCTTCCGTCTCCTCCGTCGTCTCCGTCGTCTCCGTCGTTTCCTCTCCCGCTGCCGCCTCAGCATCGGTCGTCTCCGGCAGTGCAGCCTTCTCTGTGGCGCTGTCGGCCGCTGAGGTGCCGCTCTCCGTCTGCGGCGCAGCTCCGTTCAGCGTCACTGACGTCGTCGCCACGATCACGGTAGCGACGGCTCCACCCTCGGTGGTGCTCTCGGTAGTCACAGTCGCCAGAGGACCCGACTCCGTCGCGGCCGTCGGCTGCTCGGTGGTTGGCTCAGTGGCTGCTTCGCCAGCTGACTCACTGTCTGCCTCGCGGTTTGCCTCGCTGGCTGTTTCGCCGGCTGCTTCGGTAACCGACTCAGAAGTCGGTGGCGCCGTTGTCTGCGCGGAAAGCGACAACTTCAGCTGATCAACAAGACTCTGCACATCCGGCTTTTTGCTCTCGCGTGACTTGACCAGCTCGGAGAGACTTAGGCGCGGGACAGAGGGTCTCTGGCGGAACAGCGGGCGGCGAGTGACGGACTCAATGTCTTCAGGGACTCGGCGAGCCACGAGTCCGGGCGGCAGGGGCAGCTCGGAGGACTCGAACGGACGCAGCTCGGCTTCCGTGGTGGTACTGGCCGTGCTGGTGGTGGTGGTGGTGCTTGTAGTCGGCGGCTCTTCGCTGGGCTCCTCAGACGGTGTCGGCAGAGGGGAGATGAAGGGGTTTGGTCTCCCCTCTCCTCCGGCCAGTCTATCCCGCAGACTGCTGGTCCTTCTACTGCCGGGGGGACGGAACGGGAACGGACGCGGCCGCGGCGGCCCGCCGTCCGGCTGTCGGCTGCGCAGCTCGAACACCGTCTCACGAGGGATCTCCTTTTCAGCTGGCTCGGTGGCCTCCTCCTCCTCGGCCGCGGTCTGGGTGGCAGTGGCGGTCTCTGTGGTGGTGGTTGTGGTGGTGGTTGGCTGCTGTTCTGCGGTCGGCGGTCGGCGGCGGTCGGCCAGCAGAGGGCTCGGTCGCTGTCTGTTGCGGGAGAGAGGGTCGGGTCGCTGACGGAAACCGAGCACACCTGGGCGGCGCAGTTGAAGTCTTCCCGCCACCACCGCCTCCTCCCCTTCCTCCTCAGCCTCCTCCTCCTCATCTTCTTCCTCCTCCTCCGCAGCGGCTTCAGTCTCCTGTTGAACGGCGCCCGGCCGCAGCCTCAGGGGCGGGCGCACCGGCCTCTCCTCCACAGTCTCCACCGCCTCCTCGGCAGCCTCCGTCGTCGTCGGAGGGGTCGGCCTCTGACGCCGGAACGGGGGCCTGCCTAGCCTGACGGGCCGCCTCTCGGGTCTCTCAGGTTGTTCCGGCCGCTCGTTGGCGGTCTCCTCGTCAGTGATGCCTGCCTCAGTGGGTTGAACCTCGTCCGGCAGCGGCGGAAACGTGTTGGAGGCCTGGCGACCGGTGGTGGTGATGGCGGTCAGATCCTGCGCCGTCAACTGCAGCTCCTGCTCCTGCGGCTCCTGAGGCGCTGGACGGCCGGTGGGCCTCAGCCCCGGTCGACCCCTGCCTCTGCCGCGGCCCCGGCCCCGACCTCTGCGCCGCAGTGTCTGCCCGGGCAAGGCGAACCGGGCCGAGCCACGCTCCGTGGTGGAGTTCTCCTGCTGTGCCGACTCGGTGCTCTGCTCCTTTGCCTCCGCTGCTTCAGTCGCGCTCTCAGTGGCTGCTTCAGTCGCAGGACGACGCTGGCGGAGTCGGCCCCGCCCCCGTCCACCGCGGAATCGACGCGCTCCTCCGCGCTGGGGCTGGGGCGACGTCGGGGCGAGGGCGGCGGTGGGCGCGAGGGTCTCCTGCTCGACGGGGGCGGGGGTGGTGGTTCCTCGCCGGCGGCTGGTCAGACGGCGACGAGACGACACCCTCTGACTGCCTGGTCTGGTGAACCTGCCGGAGCCTCTAGCAGAACCACTAGTAGCCGTGGGCGCCGCCTGTGTCTCCTGAGGTACCTCCTGCGTCTCCGGGGCGGCGGTGGTCAGCTCCTGTGGCGGCACCGTGTCTGCCCTCTCTGTCAGCAGGTTAGACACCTCCGGCACCGGCTGCGGCGTGGTCGGGCCCTCCGACAGTCTCTCCTCCCGGTCATCAATCGTCACCTCATTCTCGCGCAGCTCGGGCAGCTGGCTGGTCGGAGCTGGAGGCAGTGTGGTGTCCAGAGCCGGGGAAGGTCCCCGTCTGTTCCCCCTGGGTCGCTTCAGCCTGACTACCTTCACCCTACGCTGACCAGTGGGGTCAGCTACGCTCTGCTCTACCTCTCCGACACCCTGCGTGGGACGGCGCACACGGATATGAATTCGCGGCGGTCGCGTCGCCGCCAACGTCGGCGGGGACGGGGGCGGGGGCGGTACAGTCTCAGTCTGAGTCTCGGCGATGTCTAGGCTAGCGTCAGTGGGGACCGAGAACAGGTCGTTGTCTCGCGGCGCGTCCAAGTCGGTTAGTTGGTTGGCCTCTACAGAGGTGTCGCTAATGTCGGAGTTAGCGGGCGCGCGTCCAGCGAAAGCGTTGAGCAGGGCGAGCGCCGGGTCGACGGTACCGTCAGGTCGTGGGTCCGTCACCTGCAAACCCAGGAGCGGACGGCGCGTCAGAACTCTCAGCTCTGCCGCCAGAGGGCGGCGGCCGGCCGGACGGTAGGCTACGAGGAACCCCGCAGGAAGGCGGCACGCTCTGCCAGAGACCGGAGGTTAACAGGGTCGGCCGGTTTTGCCAAAGACAGCAGACCAGCAGATATACAGCGTTCTGCTATCGTCCGCAAACGACAGGCGAAATGCGAAATATGATGGCGAATTCGACCATAGGTCAAATGTGAAAACATCTCAGGAAGATGGCAAATGTTCAAGTTTCTTTCATGGTTGGTATACAAATGAAAAATATCCATCAAACGATACTGGTCAATGAAACCTTCCAATCACAAAACTGATCTCTTTTTTACGCGGTACCTACATAATTTTGCAATCTTGAGATGTATCAGGCCTTAACGTTATGTTGTTCAGACCGCTGACTGTATATCAGCGACTGTCGGCGGTAGGGGAGAAGTTTCGCAAACGGTTTCCCACTGTCGCGACGGTCTCTGGGCCGCTGTGATGTCACCGGTATCGGGTACCATCCTCCACTCCGGGGTTCGAAGCCCGCCACCGTCCGACTGTTGGCCGCAGCCGGGCCTTGGAAGGGCAGGTAACCATGGCAACCGTGCGCGGAAAACCGCCTCAAAGTCCACCGACCCACTACAGGCAGGCCATCTAACCGCGTGACATTTAGTTGACCCAATCACCCGTCCCACAGACGAACTCACCAGTGAACTGAACACTGGTGAGCACCAGTCAATTGAACACTGGCGAGCCCGCCCGGGGCTGAGGAGTGGCCAAGTCACGCGGAAACTATTCAGGAAGCGTTAGTCGAGTTGCCACACCACCTCCTCTTCCGAAACCCGACCGATTAGACCACCCACCAGCTAATCTATGACGAGCAGCAGACCGGATGCCATCACACCGTGCCGCCGCATATCACCAGTACAAGTCACGCCGATCCCTCAACCTTGTCATCGCACTGAGCTCTCACGACCAGTCCCTAGTCCCAGAGTCCCTGGTCCACCTTTCGGAAGGACTAGCGACTCTTAAAATACGAGGCAGAATGCTCTCATCGTCTGTCCATTGTCTTGTAAGCATTTTCACATCGGTAATATACAACCCAGCGCAAGTCATTGGTCAAGTAACACCTCGGTCCGAAAGTCTCATATGTCGCATGAAGCGCCCATTTTCCCCTTTAAGCGGCATGTCATTGCGAGGTCTCCTCTACCCGGCATCCCACCCAAGCAAGCACGGTGGCCTCGGGGGGGCACGCTGACCCGGCGTTTGGCCGCGGGGCACACGCCACTGACCTGGGGTCGACCTCGGCGGGCGGGCAGCCGCTGGGGAGCTGGGGTGCCCTCCAGAGGAGGCACGGCAGTGGTCGTGCGGCCACGACGCAGTGTCACATACCTGTAACGAACAGACATACATGCATGTGATGGAGTGAGGGGTTGAGGGAGGACTGCCCGCTTCATTGCCAGCTGTACTGCCGCCCGTTCTTATACTCACTCTCTGCCAGTGTTGGGGTCGATCTCTCCCCGTTCTTATACTCACTCTCTGCCAGTGTTGGGGTCGATCTCTCCCTGTTCTTATACTCACTCTCTGCCAGTGTCGGGGTCGATCTCTCCCCGTTCTTATACTCACTCTCTGCCAGTGTCCGGGTCGATCTCTCCCCGTTCATATACTCACTCTCTGCCAGTGTCGGGGTCGATCTCTCTCCGTTCTTATACTCACTCTCTGCCAGTGTCGGGGTCGATCTCTCCCCGTTCTTATACTCACTCTCTGCCAGTGTCGGGGTCGATCTCTCCCCGTTCTTATACTCACTCTCTGCTAGTGTCGGGGTCGATCTCTCTCCGTTCTTATACTCACTCTCTGCCAGTGTCCGGGTCGATCTCTCCCCGTTCTTATACTCACTCTCTGCCAGTGTTGGGGTCGATCTCTGCTGCTCTCTCCTGCTCTTCCCCTGCTGCCGCCGTCTGCTGGCCTCCACGCTGTCTGTTCAGTGTCACATACTGCCGCTGGCCGGGTCCAGGCGCCGACTCCTGATCCTGCTCCTGAACCTCCTGATCCTGAACGGCAGGCTCGGTCGGCCGTGGCTTCCTGAAATGATAGTGGCGGGTCGTCAGATTGCATTGAACGTCAACTGATGTCGGCTGATATGGTACGTGAACAGGAGGAGATAGGCTTGAAGTGTTTCACGCTCGTCAAAAACTTGGGGACAGACGCACCGAATGTTAGGCTGTCGCTAAAATCCTGCCGGTTAAAGACACATTGCATGAAACCCAGATCCGTAACGAACCCGACAAGGGATAGTGAGTTAACTTAAAGTAACTCACCAGCGATCACCAGTGCGACTCTTAGTGATGGGATGCTTTCAGCAGCACAGCGCACAACTGAGTCTCCCAACACAGCCCTCGCCACCACTCTCTGCCATCGCTACAGTCATCGACACCGCCATCGCCACAGCCATCGCCACAGCCATCGCCACAGTCATCGCCACAGCCATCGCCACAGCCATCGCCACAGTCATCGCCACAGTCATCGCCACAGCCATCGCCACAGCCATCGCCACAGTCATCGCCACAGCCATCGCCACAGTCATCGCCACAGCCATCGCCACAGCCATCGCCACAGCCATCGCCGCCACTGCCCGGTGTGTTATCCTCGGGTGCGAGGTAAGGTAGAGACGGCTGCACATGTTACTCTGGGGTGGCTGAGACAGGACCTTACCTGTTACGCCGGATGTTGGAGTACTGCGGTCGACGGCGGGAGCTAGGGGCCCGACCGCCGGTGGACGCCACCTCATCCTGCTCCTCCTGCTGATCTCTGGCCGGCTGCGGCGGACGCCGGCGGGCATTCGACCTTGAGCCGGGGGTGACCTCCGTCTCCTGCTGGGTAGGCGGCTGGCGGCGCTGGGTGGCTCCCCGGGAGGAGGTGGCGCTGGAGGTCTGCGGGCGGCGCCGGCTGGAGGAGGAGGAGCTCGTCCCCAGCCGGGTCCGGGTGTTGGTGCGGGTGTTGGTGCGGGTGTTGGTGCGGGTGTTGGTCCTCTTGGTGGAGGGAGCGGTCTCGGGAGCCTCGGTGGAGTCTCCGGCCGGACTCCGGTCACGGGCGATAGAGGTGTACCTGGTGAGAGGCGGACACAGGGCTCAGAGATCCGGAGGCGGGGGCCTGCGATGACAATGTGCAGGTTATAGCATAGTCATTGACCTCTGAACTGAGACTGGGCACCTTAACTTTAACAATTTTGCTCAATACTTTAGAACACACACGCATGTCCTCAGCATGCCGTGTGATCCATTGAGTTGCTAAAAAGGCAGAGGAGAATGAGTAAAAGGCACCAGTACTTAACCCAGAATCCCACATGGTTTGTCGTTCAAATTAACTTGACACTCACTGTGGCCTGCTGTTGCTCTCCTGCTTCGGAGTCTCGCCGACGATCTTGTTGAGGGTCTTCCTGGTCTTCTCGCTGATCTGAGGGGAGGCAGGATCGGCGCCGTCCCCTTCCAGCAACTTCTTCACACCCTCCACGCCACCTGCAGACAGAGGCGATGTCGGTCAGTTTCAGCTCAATGTCGACGGATGACTCAAATTGATCAGTCAAACGTGAAATATAGAGGAAGTAATGCAGACGTGAAATACAATGAATAACATTTATCTCTTGGTGTTATGTTGTAGAAGCTAGTGTTGTAAAGGTCTTAGTGCTACAACACTAGCGGGCTATCCGAATCAAATATTGTGTACGTTCTTCTACTCCAAAATATTGATGAAGTTCGAAGTGTCACTGCAGGTGACGAGAATGTGACTGACTTAAGTTTGGTCGGGTCTGTTAATGAAAGTGGTCAAGTGTTACTGTATCTGCATTAGGAGCGACACCAAAACTGACGGAGGAGGACGCCAGCTAGCCAGCCACAGCCCATGGCATGTTGGCCTGGAACTACGGCCGGGCCGGAGACCGGGAACTACGGCCGGGCCGGGGGACCGGGAACAGGGACCATGTTGGCATGGCCGGGACGGGCAACTACGGTTGCAGTAGCGACTGACCGATTTTCTGGATCAGCTGCAGGATCTGTTTGAGCTCAGAGGGGTCCGACTCCTCCTCCTGCGGTGCTGCCGAGCCGGCCTCCGTCTTGGGGGCGGAGCCGCCGCCTCGCGAGCCGCCCAGCACCTGTCACGTGACGAGACAGACGGTCAGGCGAGGAGAACATCAGACGATCAAACGGACACGGGCCGCGCTATTTCCTTGCAAGATTCGAGAGGAATAAAATCAAACTAAAACTAAATCATCACTGCGGTACAGTTAACCCTCGTCCTACGGGAGTTTTTTCACCTTCGCCCTACGGGGGCCTGACAGGCCCCCCCCCCCCTGTTAACTTCCAACACAAGCAACTTAGAGTAATGCAGCAAGAACCAGCATGTTGTCTGTAATGAGGGAATCTAACAGTATGCCATGTTTAGGTTTCAGGTCAAGGGATGACCTTCTAGGTCAAGTGAATGACCTCGGATCGACCACGTCCAGAACAGCGATTTTGTCTGTCAGAAAACCTCAAAATTAGAAATTGATAAATGTTAATAAAAAGGCATGTTCCTAGACTGGTTTTGTCTCATAAATACAGAAAAGGGTAATTATTTGTTCGTATCTTGTCAAAAACGTCACACAAAAAGGACGTCATGAGTTTCTTACACTTAGGTACTAGGGAGCCATCACTCAGTTAAAAATAGAGATATTGCTTTGAAATTTGGTTTGGGTATTGTCCATACTCTGTCCTCTCACATATATTCCGGTTTTCCTAACATTTTTGACAATTTTGATTTTGTAGTTATTTTTTTTTTAAATAATTTTAGGGGTCAAAATCCCAAAATTTCGAAAATCCGAGATTACCATTATAAAGAAAATGTAATTGTGTATCTTTGCTGAATTGCGTTTGCAATTTGCTTCGAAACTCTGTTTTCTACGATTTTTTCTCTCGAATATTTATCGTTTTTCTACCCACATGACGTCATCAAACATGATTATCTCCCAAACTACTGAGCCAATCTCAATACAAATTTACAGCATACGTACAATTGATGTAAACTCAGCTAACGAAAATGTCAGCAAGATGTAAAATGTGTGTATGTGTAAAAAGTTATTCAAGAAAACCCTCAGGGGGCCTGTCAGACCCCCCCAGGTGACGAGATTATAAAGAATAGTGTTATCCAATGTTCAACCAACCTTCGGTTATTATATTTTTTACATCTTTGGTCTTGTCTTAATTTGCGGGATAGCGTGTGTATGTACCTGTGGGGGTGCGGCCTGGCCGCTGCTGGGTACGGGTCGCACGGGACTCGGTCTGGAGTCGGGGAAGTCCAGGTCCAGGGGCGGCAGGTCTGCAGCGTCATAGTCCTCGTAGAACTCGTCCAGGGGGTCATCTGTGACTGCCCCCGGAGCAGAAGTGGGGCCCAGACCGACCACCGGCTCCTTGGTGGGTGGGAACGTGATGGAGACCACCTCCTTCACGACCACCTGGCGGACGGGAGTGGAACTACGTCAGAGACCACCTCCTTCACTAAAGACAGAGACCACCTCCTTCGCTACCACCTGGCGGACGGGAGTGGAACTACGTCAGAGACCACCTCCTTCACTAAAGACAGAGACCACCTCCTTCACTAACACCTGGCGGACGGGAGTTGAACTACGTCAGAGACGGCAGTACGATTACAATGTGATAAGATATACGGTATAGTTAATTGATACAAATACACAAATAGTTACAGCCATGAGCCAGCTATGACGTCGCCCCAGGCCTGTTCATGAAGCCAGTGTGTTCGATTGCTGACAAGTGATGCTGACATTGCTGACAAGTCATGCTGACATTGCTGACAAGTCATGCTGACATTGCTGACAAGTCATGATAAACGTACCAGGGGTCAGGGATGAGATGAGACAACTCTTGTCCCATCCTCTGACCCATCACTCAAGGCTAATTGATATTCCATCGTCTAAAGCTGGAACGGCTGACGAATAAAGTAAAGCTGCCACTCTATTGATGCATAGGCAACAATAGAGTGGCAATATTGATAGGCAAGGTACACATTGGTAAGCTTTACAATTAAAACGCACAGGCACACCATTCAGGTCTACAGCTGCCTCGATGTCTAACCTCATCACCAACACATCGACCTCGAGTTCACGCGTCCCAGCAGTGGCTAACCTTGCACTTGACGTTTCTGGGGAAGTCGCAGGCGTCGGTGCGTCGATTGAACAGCAGACCCGAGGGGCAGGTGAAGCTGTGCGGCACGATGCCCAGAGGACCGCCGGCCAGACACCAGAAGTACTTGTTGCACTCCTCCGGGTGAGCGTAAAAGCCCTCGCGCTTACAGCTGAAGTCTGCAGGCGAAATGGGTTGTCGGGGACTCGGGTCAGGAGATTGAGGTGGAAGGCAGCCAACGAGGAAACGTGTCAAGGGGAAGTGGTTTGAGACAGAGACAGAGACAGAGACACAGACAGAGACAGAGACAGAGACAGAGACAGAGACAGAGACAGAGACAGAGACAGAGGCAGAGAGAAATAGAAAGAGAAGGAGAGAAGAAAAAAGGAGAGAGAGAGAGAGAGAGAGTCGGCCGTGTCGACTTTTCCGTTGACAGAGCTGTACCTTAACCCGCTTATGTGTAGCTAATAAGACTGGTTTCTGACTAATTATGTATCTTTTGCTGTGATGATACGGACGACTTTGGCTTACAGCTGCAGCGGTAACAGTGTTAATTTGGTACTCATTTCTCTTGTTACTGAACATGGCATAAGGTATGCAGGATTTACTTCAAACCGTGTAAAAAGCGATGCTTAATCAAATTATCAGGGAATTGACTCCTGGGAAAAGCCAATGTAAATTCGATAAGCCTATATGACGTCCAAGATGACATTTTGCAATAGTAGACAAAACAATGACTAATAGTAGACTAATACTTGCCATTATTAGTATACGTAATAATGACCAGGAATCAGCGTCCACAATACATTATTTGAGTTAATACTGTGCCACTGCTACCCTGTAACCATGTCGTACTGTCGTACTCTCGTACTGTCGTACTGTCGTACCTGCGCCGGGGTCCGGCGTGACTGGTGGCGCCGGTGTGGGTCCCTTGGCCTGTTTTGGCGGGCTCCTGGAACAGAACAGAAGCCGGGCAGAGACGGTCAGTCCAGCTGGACAGACGCAAAACACCCTGCTCTTAAAATCAGAGTCTCTATGAACCATTGTGTATCGTTATCATATACTTTAGCTGTAAGCGTACCTTAATATACACTCCCAGGACCAGGAATTCCTAACCTGAACAATAAACGCGAGCAAATAATAACAATACACCAGCCGAATAACAATGAACGTTCGTTGTCATCATAATTATCGGGGCCACACATCCTCCACTTTTTAATTGTATTCAGGCTTTCGGACTTCGGAGACAACATCCATATTATAGGTTGCGGTCGTGGGAGTGAGGGACTCGAACCTGGACCTTCCGATTCTGGACCTTCCGAACCTGGACCTTCCGATCCTGGGCCTTCCGAACCTGGACCTTCCGATTCTGGACCTTCCGAACCTGGACCTTCCGATCCTGGACCTTCCGAACCTGGACCTTACGATCACCAGGCGAGTGTTCTGCCCAGTACGAGGTGTGCAGTTAACACAGACACATATTGTTCATCATTGCGCCCAGATCAGTTAGACTAACCCTGCAAAGGGCGCCAGATATGCCTCTTTTGCGGCCTCGATCAGCGGGTACGGCACTCGCCCTGGACGAGGCGCCAGATATGCCTCCTTTGCGGCCTCGATCAGAGGGTGCGGCACTCACCCTGGACGAGGCGCCAGATATGCCTCCTTTGCGGCCTCGATCAGCGGGTACGGCACTCACCCTGGAAGAGGCGCCAGATATGCCTCCTTTGCGGCCTCGATCAGCGGGTACGGCACTCACCCTGGACGAGGCGCCAGATATGCCTCCTTTGCGGCCTCGATCAGAGGGTGCGGCACTCACCCTGGACGAGGCGCCAGATATGCCTCCTTTGCGGCCTCGATCAGCGGGTACGGCACTCACCCTGGACGAGGCGCCAGATATGCCTCCTTTGCGGGCTCGATCAGCGGGTACGGCACTCACCCTGGACGAGGCGCCAGATATGCCTCCTTTGCGGCCTCGATCAGTGGGTACGGCACTCACCCTGGACGAGGCGCCAGATATGCCTCCTTTGCGGCCTCGATCAGAGGGTACGGCACTCACCCTGGACGAGGCGCCAGATATGCCTCCTTTGCGGCCTCGATCAGAGGGTGCGGCACTCACCCTGGACGAGGCGCCAGATATGCCTCCTTTGCGGCCTCGATCAGAGGGTACGGCACTCACCCTGGACGAGGCGCCAGATATGCCTCCTTTGCGGCCTCGATCAGCGGGTACGGCACTCACCCTGGACGAGGCGCCAGATATGCCTCCTTTGCGGGCTCGATCAGCGGGTACGGCACTCACCCTGGACGAGGCGCCAGATATGCCTCCTTTGCGGCCTCGATCAGAGGGTGCGGCACTCACCCTGGACGAGGCGCCAGATATGCCTCCTTTGCGGCCTCGATCAGAGGGTGCGGCACTCACCCTGGACGAGGCGCCAGATATGCCTCCTTTGCGGCCTCGATCAGAGGGTGCGGCACTCACCCTGGACGAGGCGCCAGATATGCCTCCTTTGCGGCCTCGATCAGCGGGTACGGCACTCACCCTGGACGAGGCGCCAGATATGCCTCCTTTGCGGCCTCGATCAGAGGGTGCGGCACTCACCCTGGACGAGGCGCCAGATATGCCTCCTTTGCGGCCTCGATCAGAGGGTGCGGCACTCACCCTGGACGAGGCGCCAGATATGCCTCCTTTGCGGCCTCGATCAGCGGGTACGGCACTCACCCTGGACGAGGCGCCAGATATGCCTCCTTTGCGGCCTCGATCAGCGGGTACGGCACTCACCCTGGACGAGGCGCCAGATATGCCTCCTTTGCGGCCTCGATCAGAGGGTGCGGCACTCACCCTGGACGAGGCGCCAGATATGCCTCCTTTGCGGCCTCGATCAGCGGGTACGGCACTCACCCTGGACGAGGCGCCAGATATGCCTCCTTTGCGGCCTCGATCAGCGGGTACGGCACTCACCCTGGACGAGGCGCCAGATATGCCTCCTTTGCGGCCTCGATCAGCGGGTACGGCTTGCCGGAGCAGCGGCCGCGGAAGTCGTCGTTGTCGATTGACCAGAACATGATACCGCCCAGCTGGTTGTCGCGCACGTATTCCGCCTGCGGGGATAAAATGGTGTCAGCGGTGGGGTGATATGGAAAGGTTGTTCTTCACGGAAGTGCCGTGCCATTCGTAACATAGGCAAAGACATGCATATTTGTAGGATTCGTGGACAAAATCACACAACCGGTAATTTTGGAAGAAGGTAATATAAGGTTCACTTTTCAAGGATATTCTCATAAGCTGCTATTACGAACTCGGCTTGTTGCGATAGCTCTCTATTGCAACAAACTGCGCACAAAAGATTTTTTGCCGAACACCCATATCCCCGTCCTTTGTGAATCCTATGGAATGGACGCAAAATCCAACGACATCGTTTTCTAGACAGACCGCAATCCGTGGCAAGCCAAAGCCCTAACCTCCCTTGACGCCGTAAAAGCTGATGTCATTAAGCTTGCTAGCAGCGGTGTCGAACCACCATATGAGTCTGTGTTAAAATAGGAAGCTTAGCCTCATAAACACAAAGCACATGGCGCAGTAGTGTTACCCTTCAAGGACAGAGAGAGGGTCACTCTAGTAAAGGCACAAAAAAACATCCCCATAATCCTTCTCTGTCGGCGTAACCGGGAAATGGTCCTCCTCTTCTTGCGGTGAAGTTCTCTGGGTAACAACACGATCGAAACGTCTCGGCATGCTTCCAACATCGAACTTAATACTCCTTACAAAGTGCAATTGTAACAAATGTTTTTGGTGAATGATCCACGAACGGTATTGAGGCCTTTATCACATGTCGCTAAACATATATCTTGTACAAGAAGCATATGAGTGGATTTGGCAAGCTCGTTGATTAGGGAAACCTGGCATTTAATTACTCATTCTCTGTTTTACAGTCATGCCTGAGACATTCGCAGCCGTGTCAGTCGTGGCTGTAGTCTTTTGGTATGTTTTCCCTCGTCGTGACGCCCGAGGCAGTGCTCGTGCGCCGACCGCTGCCGGTCCGCCGAGTCCAGTGACTTTCGGCGCAAGCCAGCTAACCGGAAAACCAGAAGGTCCCGTCTTCCGACGGCTTCAGAACGTGTTTCGAGCCCCGAGTTTTCTCGGTTTCACATTCCGGGAGGATTTCTGACCAGGCTGCAGACGTCACCAGGTTGTTTGCTCGCTCTCAGTGTGTAATGTACACTCGGCCCAGGATTACTGTATCACCGAGATCAAGTGCCAACTATCCACCACGGACCTGACTTTCTCCGTTTCGGCCGGCCACGTTTTCCCATTCTGTCAGTTGCGGTAAACTGTAGCCACGGCAGCGAAACACGGGATTTCTTCAAACAACGTCCATATCGGAGTGGGGATCTGCTGACATCTGCTGCGACGTTCTGACCTGAGAGCGTCACTAATACTGAGCTAGTGACGCGAGTCTATCAAACGTATTGATCGATGGAGATCGATCGAATTACTGGATCGAATTGCTTACGTTACTTATGTGTTCTACGTTAGACGACGTAGCCGCCAGTGGGAGATATCTGATGCACGCTTTGAGTGCGGTTCGTCTAGCTTGCTTTGAAGAGCTCGTGATCCATGCTCTCGGTGAGATCAAAATAATTGTTCAAATAGGTACCTATTACCTAAGTCAAACAATAGTCGGTAAGACGATCAATACCCATCACATTCGTCTGACAACGTACAAGTTACAATGGGCAACAGCAAACAGAACAATGCCTAAATAAATGTATTATTAGATGAGAAAACGCGTATGTGTTTAATCTGATGACCATTAGAACGCCAATACCGTGCTATTTTCAACGGCAACGGCATTACAGATTACGACGGCATTCCGACGGCATTACGACGGCATTACGATGGCATTACGGCGGCATTACGACGGCATTACGACGGCATTACGGCGGCATTACGACGACATTACGGCGGCATTACGACGGCATTACGACGGCATTGCAGATATTATACCGGGCACTGTTCTGGGTCGGTGCCGGTCGAGGTGTTTAGATAGAGCGAGTGGAGTGGCGTTTCCAATCCCCTGGGCAGGGCAGAGGACAACCCCCGAGGGACTCCCTTCTCCCCTACAGAGCCGGGGACGGGTCCCGAGGGACTCCCCTTCTCCCCTACAGAGCCGGGGACGGGTCCCGAAGGACTCACCTTCTCCCCTACAGAGCCGGGGACGGGTCCTGAGGGACTCCCCTTCTCCCATTCAGAGCCGGGGACGGGTCCCGGAGGACTCCCCTTCTCCCCTACAGAGCCGGGGACGGGTCCCGAGGGACTCCCCTTCTCCCCTACAGAGCCGGGGACGGGTCCTGAGGGACTCCCCTTCTCCCCTACAGAGCCGGGGACGGGTCCTGAGGGACTCCCCTTCTCCCATTCAGAGCCGGGGACGGGTCCCGGAGGACTCCCCTTCTCCCCTACAGAGCCGGGGACGGGTCCCGAGGGACTCCCCTTCTCCCCTACAGAGCCGGGGACGGGTCCTGAGGGACTCCCCTTCTCCCCTACAGAGCCGGGGACGGGTCCTGAGGGACTTCCCTTCTCCCATTCAGAGCCGGGGACGGGTCCCGGAGGACTCCCCTTCTCCCCTACAGAGCCGGGGACGGGTCCCGAGGGACTCCCCTTCTCCCCTACAGAGCCGGGGACGGGTCCTGAGGGACTCCCCTTCTCCCCTACAGAGCCAGGGACGGGTCCTGAGGGACTTCCCTTCTCCCATTCAGAGCCGGGGACGGGTCCCGGAGGACTCCCCTTCTCCCCTACAGAGCCGGGGACGGGTCCCGAGGGACTCCCCTTCTCTCATTCAGAGCCGGGGCCGGGTCCCGGAGGGCTCCCCTTCTCCCCTACAGAGCCGGGGACGGGTCCCGAGGGACTCCCCTTCTCCCCTACAGAGCCGGGGACTGGTCCCGAGGGACTCCCCTTCTCCCTTACAGAGCCGGGGCCGGATCTCGAGGGACTCACCTTCTTCCTGGCGATGAACTCGTCGTCGTATCCAACCCACTGTTTGCCTTTGGTGGCGTACGGTCCCATCTCCTCTGGGTACGGCCGGTATACGCTCCACCCCTCCACGGCCACGTTCTCACAGATCTGCCGGACAACATCAGAGAGTTATACACTCCATCCCTCCACCGCCACGTTCTCACAGATCTGCCGGACAACATCAGAGAGTTATGCACTCCTACCGGCCATCACAGGAAAGTTGCACACTCCACTTATCCAGCGCCACGTTCTTACAATCTGCAAGACAACATCGTCGGGAGTGATATATTAATCACATCAGAGTGCACCTTTCCAGGAGCGTGGGAACACGGCCGGTGTGACCCGGACTAACTGAGTCAGAAGTGACCCTGTCGTTTGACCTCGGGGTCGCCAGAAATACCATCCGGCAGTCACGGACCGTGCACAGACCGCAGATCACGAGTCCTGTAATTCACGCGTCTTTTCCTGTTTGTAATTGGTCCTGAGACCCTTGTGCGATCTACCTGCCCTCTGTGAGATACTTGCTTCGTTTGAAAGTGAGCTAACTATGTATCAAGGAAGTAAACATATCAACACGAACAATGGCGTAATGCAAGTAGAAGAACAAACAGCGTATCCATTTTGTTGGCTTACTTGTGCATCAGTTATCCAACTAACCTTATCAAAATCCATTTGCAATAACTATTTTGAAAAGAAATAGTTATTTGATTTCGAAAGCAAAGGTTAAATCGTTCAAAATAATATGATGTCCACGGCTCGATAAATGGGTGACTTAACAAGCAAAATTGCGCATCAGCTTATCATTCAGTGCATCCCGCTAAGGAATCTTGTACCACACTGCCACACTCAAACTGATCAAATCCGCTCCACGCCGCGCTAAACGGTGAGAAGGAGACCGCTGGGCACATAATGTCGCAACTTACTAACCCATACCGGACCAGCCGCGGAGCATTATATAGTCACAGCGGGGAGCGGCATCCGGCCTCCACGTCACAGCGCCGGAACTGAGTTCACTTTCGCACCAAGGCTGTGTCGCCCTGGTGGGATGTACTATCGTGAGCGCTCACATGACCCTGCGCCATGTGCTTTGTCAGGTGTGGGTATATGTCAGGGGATTAGGTGACTCTACGTGACTGTCGGCTCTCTCTGGGCGCTAATTGCTGAGCGAGGTGTAATATGTTATATATATGCGTTATGCCGACGACGATTTGTGCCTGGGTTATGCAGAGGGTCTTGGCACTTCTCCCAGAAAACACAATTATTAATGAATTAATTGCAGAGTTTGGTAAAGTTCGCTATTACTTCGCATTATGCGCGACAATACCACGCGAGTTTCCACAAATATATCGTTCTTTCTTTGGAAATTATTTCGGGAAGTCATTTATCAATTTGAAATTGTTTCGGCCAATCATTTATATCTGATGGATTTTTACAAGAAATGGCAATGGTGAGATTTTTCACATTGTAAATTTTCCTTTTAGTGCAAGGTACCCACACATACTTTATGTTTCGACCTTAATCATAATACCTGTGCGGTTTGCACAACTGAATAATCTCTCATTTCTAAGAACGGATACTGCAGATGATTTGTATCTACAACATCTACAGGTGACCCTGGAGTTGGAGCGTCATGGATTCCTACGACAGCGAGGCCATCACTCTTTGTAACACTGATAATCAGTCGCCGCTCATTATCGACTAGCCCATATATCGTCCTGACTGCGTTACGTAATATCCGCGTGGCCTATAAGGAGCCCGACCACCCCCCACCCCCCCCCCCCCCCATCACGTGTCCGCCAGCCCCGTCTTCTGGTAACAAATGACCACCAGTAGGTGATGTCCCAACGCCTGAGAGTACCAGCCGGGGTGTGCGCGGACCCTCCGGTGCCCAGGGCACTCGTCACCGCAACATTCCAGCGCGCCACGGCTGCGCGTGCGAAAAGGTTTCACTTTCGACATGCCTGGTGTCTGTCGCCCCCGGCCCCCGCCGCCGCCGCTGCCGCCGCTGCCGCGCGAGCCGGCCTCCGTTTTCACTTGGCATCACTTGCTGGCGGCGCCGCCTAGCGATGTGAAACTCTCAATAAGGATGCGTTGCCGCCCGGCCCGTCCGGCGGGAGCCGGGAGGCAGGCCGATATTAGGAGGTCAGACGAGGGCGGCCCGGATGTACCGGTCTGACCCGTACCGCCTTGCTCCTGAATCAGGCGCTACAGGTGCTCGAGAGTGGGTATTTGGTATGCACTGCGCAACAATGGCATAACGGTATACTAGCGACACATGACCCGTCGGAGTTGGTTGGAAAATGGGGCACATCCGGTGTTAGGGGCTTTAAGGGAAATACGCCGACTTCTTATGGCTGTTTAGAGTATTATGCGACATTCCCGTCATTGTCTTAGATTCTGGTCTTTTTCCCTAAAGATTTTCACAAATCTGGAAACTCCCATACGACAAACACGCCTTGAGTGAATGCTGCATCACGACAATCCTGTGTTGAACGCGATGGATTTGTTATCTTTGATAGGTCAAGTGCAGGACAACTTCGGACCTATTTGCAGTGAAACTGGCTAGCACCCTGCTGTGCATTCATCGCCGATCTGTGTAAAACGGACCTCAATGTAGGATCGCTTGCACGTCCATGGCTACAACTTTCTCCGCTCTACCAATGAGCGATCGCTGATCCAGACCACGTGCGCTGGTCACATTTCTCCGTGATGCGTCATAGCCGTCACACCTGAATGTCTGACTGTGATGGACTCAGCGTTACTAAACTGCGAACAAACGTGCGTGCGAAACTGCCTGCGAAACACATGCGATTGTTCGCTACTGTGGTATGCTGATGTTCAGCCTCAGAAGGCAGCTTTGAAGAGACTGCAGGTGGGAATGTTGGGGAGCACCCTCTTACGCAACTTGTCCTGGGTACTTTTATCGGCAGAAACCGGCGGTGGAATGTTACGGTCAGGACTATCCATCAGTGGCCCCTGACGACTATCACTTTCTTGCCGGAAATCTCAAACCACGTGCCCTGGTTTAATTTTACAGAATCTCCGCGTTTGATTTCACAGAAAATATTATCTAATATGATTTTCAACAGCATTTGTCGCATAATGTTGACGTTTTCTTTCTGCCCATTCGGTTGCCTTAGCTCACCGCTTTTCGGATAAATATCATAGCTGCAATGCATTGCACTCATCCCACCTTTCTTCCTATCTGCACCCCACTGTTTCCTCGTCATTCCTTTCTCCCTCATCATCTGACTCCTCTGGGTGAAGTTCCAGCTACTCACCTCGTAGTAGCTGAGGTAGCCGTCCTCCTTGGTGTACTTTCCCTTCAGTCCTGGGCTCTCTGCGGACGCCTGGACGCCGCTGAAGTGCTCATCGATCAGGGTGTAGGAGCGGCCGTATGTCGGGATACCGACCACCAGCTTCCTGCGCTCGGCTCCTAACTTCAGGTAGAACCGCACCGTGTAGTCCTGGGGACGGAACACCGGTCAGAGAAGAGGTAGAACCGCACCGTGTGGGCCTGGGGACGAAACACCGGTTAGGGAAGAGGTAGAACCGCACCGTGTGGGCCTGGGGACGAAACACCGGTTAGGGAAGAGGTAGAACCGCACCGTGTGGGCCTGGGGACGAAACACCGGTTAGGGAAGAGGTAGAACCGCACCGTGTGGTCCTGGGGACGGAACACCGGTCAGAGAAGAGGTAGAACCGCACCGTGTGGTCCTGGGGACTAAGCACCGGTCAGAGAAGAGGTAGAACCGCACCGTGTGGTCCTGGGGACGGAACACCGGTCAGAGAAGAGGTAGAACCGCACCGTGTGGGCCTGGGGACGAAACACCGGTTAGGGAAGAGGTAGAACCGCACCGTGTGGGCCTGGGGACGAAACACCGGTTAGGGAAGAGGTAGAACCGCACCGTGTGGGCCTGGAAACGGAACACCGGTCAGGGAAGAGGTAGAACCGCACCGTGTAGTCCTGGAAACGGATGTGTGATGCGGTGCAGTATTACGGAACAAAGTGTAGCGCGGTACAGCACGTCTCCCGGAATACTGTACCGCACAGCACATGCTGGCGTTTCAGTGTTTTGGGAAGACGAAACCATCGTGATCTCACTAGAAGACTCGGAGGTCACAGGAAGATGATTCAAAAACACAAATACTATCACGTTGCAAGCGAACAACAAACTTTAAGTTCTCTCATATCCAATCGGTAATTTACCAGATCTGAAAATATGGCACAGTACGACACGGTGAGATTACACACTTTGCAGAGCATCACTTCACCCAGCATCACTTCACCCAGCATCACTTCATCCAGCATAACTTCATCCAGCATCATCCCACCCAGCATCACTTCACCCAGCATCACTTCACCCAGCATCACTTCACCCAGCATCACTTCACCCGGCATCAGTTCACCCAGCATCAGTTACTTGCATTACCACTTCACCTCGTATCACCGAGTGCTGAGTGAGATACTGGAGGCACATTCGCTGTCCTACACACCCTCTGCAGCATCCCTCAGCCTCTCCCGGCTCTGTCTCGCTGCTTTCACCATCGCATAGTGTCACGCTCACCTGTTGACATTTGTCTTTCCTGTTTGTCCGGGACGCCGCCGGCCGACAGGAGCCTATATTTTTGTCCGTCTAATCTCTCTGGGTAATGTTAATACCATGCCTACATGCCATGCCTACGTGCGCGTTGGAAGCACATGCGTAAACATGTGACATCCTTCGCATACATACAGTCGATGGATAGCAAGCACACGATAGTCTGATAGTTAAATCCAAAGGCAGTTATGCCATTTGCAAGTACAGGAAGAAAGGTGTCATCAGTATGTTTTCAGATTAGGCAGTGCTGTCTTCCCAAAGGCGAGCGACAGGGAAATTGTCCTGGTGGTGTCGATCCGGCCAGTGTTGCGTCCCGACGCAGATCAAAGCGTCCTCCTACATTGCAAGCAGACTTGAGCCATCTCACACCCTAGGTCTCACCCTAAGCCGTCTCACACCCTAGGTCTCACCCTAAGCCGCCTCACACCCTAGGTCTCACCCTGAGCCGTCTCACACCCTAGGTCTCACCCTGAGCCATCTCACACCCTGATAGGTACACGATGGAGAACGACGTACACATTCGATACAAGTTCCGACCATACCCTACCGTGAGCTACTCACCGCATGAGCCAACTGTGGTGGCCAAACGAGAGCTAGTGAGCTGCTCACCACATTGAGCCAGCACCGGTGGTCTGTGGTGATCCACTCACCACGTTGAGCTCGGTGCGGTCGTCGTACTGTGAGGCGCCAGGCAGCGCCAGCAGCGGCGCGTGGTGGTCCGTGAGGGGCTCGGTAGACGCGTGGTAGTCATACGCCAGGATGTTGAAGAAGTCCACAGCACTGCAGGGCACACAGACACCGGGTAGGTTGTATTATATAGGCAGGCTGGCAGTGATGCAGTTAGATGTTGGGTTGTATAGGTTTGTCGTCAGTCACAGAGCCATAGACAGGGTGTTAGATTCCATTAGACTAGACATGGTGTTAGATTCCATAGACTAGACATGGTGTTAGATTCCATAGACTAGACATGGTGTTAGATTCCATAGACAGTCAGTCGCACGGCATCGAACAGGGAGCCGGGATACTCTTGGTTGGTAAAGAGGACACCAGTCTCGCTCAAATTTTTTCTTCTTCTTTTCCGTTTGTTAAGGAATGCTTCTTTCCTGCATTCCACGGTAATGGCGGAAGACCTACACCGGCTACTGGAGATCGATTTTGGGCTTGATAAAATATGGTATATTGATTCGATTTCCTATTCAGAAAGCCGTTTAACGGTTCATTCCTTACACATGTTTAATTAAATAAAGAGGTTAAATAAATGGTTCTATAGACCTGATCTTTCTTATTCACTCCTATTCAAACACGACGGAGACAAAAGAGGACAACACAACGTTGCCCTGCTCTATCTCAAATCAAGACCTTGACTCCCATCGTGTTGACCGATGTTCAGCTTATAAAGCCTCCAATCAGCAGAACGCACATCCCTCATCAAATCGACAGCGTCAGAGCTCCGGCACCGGCGGTGGTCATGATTACGTCATATCGCGTCACTGTGCAATGTGCAGTGAAGGTCAGCTGAGACATGTCAGTTGATGCCCTGCAGTTGAGGTATTCAGGCTTGTCAGGGCCTAACAAGACAAGACATCATGCCATTTGAAGCGCTACAGCTGAGGTATTCAGGCTTGTCAGGGCCTAACAAGACAAGGCATCATGCCATTTGAAGCGCTACAGCTGAGGTATTCAGGCTTGTCAGGGCCTAACAAGACAAGGCATCATGTCATTTGAAGCGCTGCAGCTGAGGTATGCAGGCATGTCAAAAAGGACCGTTACTGAACGTTGAATCACCTTATCGAACAATTTAAATCCATTTGCCACGACAATATCCGTAAAGCCATTGGAACCATACACACATATGCCTTCCCTATACAACTGGTCCTTAGTAAATGATGGTATCCATATTCATGCAAAACTATGTGTATAGTATAATTTACAGTGCGTCTTGATCAAACTTCTCCCTTTATCGACCTTCTTTTATTAAAATTTGTCTTTGACATATGAATTGCAGGGTGGCAATTTTCGGCCGGTTTTTCTGTCGAGACGGCGGCCTTGGCTCTCTGAGTGCATGCTATCCGGCCCGGTGCTGCCGCCATGCGGTGCAGAGAGCGGAGAGCAGGCAGGCGGGTGTGTAATGTGTGCAACAGCTGACATGACTAGCAGACAGACACATCTGACATGACTGGCAGACAGACACATCTGACATGACTGGCAGACATACACATCTGACATGACTGGCAGACAGACACATCTGACATGACTGGTAGACATACACATCTGACATGACTGGCAGACATACACATCTGACATGACTGGCAGACAGACACATCTGACATGACTGGCAGACAGACACATCTGACATGACTGGCAGACCTACACATCTGACATGACTGGCAGACAGACACATCTGACATGACTGGCAGACATACACATCTGACATGACTGGCAGACATACACATCTGACATGAATGGCAGACAGACACATCTGACATGACTGGCAGACAGACACATCTGCCATGACAGGCAGACATACACATCTGACATGACTGGCTGACATACACATCTGACATGACTGGCAGACATACACATCTGACATGACTGGCAGACAGACACATCTGACATGACTGGCAGACAGACACATCTGACATGACTGGCAGACAGACACATCTGCCATGACAGGCAGACATACACATCTGACATGACTGGCAGACAGACACATCTGACATGACTGGCAGACAGACACATCTGACATGACTGGCAAACATACACACCTGACATGACTGGCAGACATACACATCTGACATGACTGGCAGACAGACACATCTGACATGACTGGCAGACATACACATCTTACATGACTGGCAGACAGACACATCTGACATGACAGTCAGCTCAGTCAACTAACGGTTCGAAGACCGCTCACACCCCGTCTTACCCCGGTCCGGATCCCATTCACATACCCCCCCCCCCCCCAGTCCCCCCCCCCTCTAGCCCCCCCCCCCCAGTCCTGCGGTTAACACCGTGTCTCACATGAGACACGTGTCACACGAGACACGTGTCACACGAGACACGTGTCACACGAGACACGTGTCACACGAGACACGTGTCTGACACGAGGCACGTGTCTGACACGCTGAGGAAACACGTGCCACCACCTGACACCAGCCCGCCCCCGCGGGTTATACCGCCGCGTGTCAGACACTGCAGTCAATGACGCCCACGACCTGACACAGCCTGACACAGCCTGACACAGCCTGACACAGCATGACACAGCCTGACACAGGCTAACACAGGCTGACACGACCTGACACAGGCCTGACACAGTCCTGACACAGACTGACACAGGCCTGACACAGCTTGACACAAGCTTGACACGACCTGACACATCATGACACAGCCTGACACAGGCCTGACACATGCTTGACACAGCCTGACACAGGCTGACACAGACCTGACACAGCCTGCCACAGGCCTGACACAGCCTGACACAGGCCTGACACAGCCTGACACAGTCTGACACAGGCCTGACACAGGCCTGACACAGTCTGACACAGGCCTGACACAGGCCTGACAAAGGTCTGACATAGGCCTGACACAGGCCTGGCACAGTCTGACACAGCCTGACACAGTCTGACCCAGCATGACACAGCCTAACACAGCCTGACACAGCCTGGCACAGGCCTGACACAGCATGACACAGCCTGATACAGCCTGACACAGCATGACACAGCCTGGCACAGCCTGACACAGCCTAACACAGCCTGACACAGTCCTGACACAGGCCTGACACAGCCTGCCACAGCCTGACACAGCCGGCTCCCCGAGAGGTGCTGCAGTCGTGACCACCTCAGAAGCTTCCAGCTGCTCCCAAGGCCGGGTGTGGACGCGGGTGTGGAAACGCGGTCAGCCTTGTTATATGGCATTTATCAGATAAGCCCGTGACGCATTAGCTAAGCGGGTCGTGATTTTTTCCTTGAAGACGCCGTCTTAATCAGATTTCATGCCACATTGCATAAATCATTGCATACATCCATAAGCCATGCATGGAATTCGACAATAACCGAGTTGCGAAATTTAGTACCATATGATTCTAGAAAACTGACATCATTTTTGCAGAAGATGATGATAATAGTATTATGTGTATTAATTTGTATTAATAAAATGATATTAATCCTCCTATTATACAATTAATAATTAATTATATGATTGTTCAAAATAATAATATACTAATAATAATGATTCATTTTTCTGGGACAGCCTATACCTATTATTGTACATATATTAGTGTTGATGTCCCTGATAACTATTGCATCACTTTATCTCTGGATCGGGGCCTGGTACGAGCTCCCAAAACCCGGCAATGTCCTTGAGGTATCGTGAGAAGGCGAGGCCAAGACAACTAACCACTGCGCTGGCTCACAGGGTGTGGAACACTGCCTTCTCCACGGTCTCCACGGTGCACACTTGGTGAGGTCAGTGGCGTACCGAATAGCAGGTCATGCAGGTCATGACCTGGTCTTTTGGACCCGATGCGCCCATGCAAAGCTGGCGTCCCTCCGATCAGTGACGGTGCACAGCGCCACTCCGTGTTAGTTAATTTTGCAGCCCCCCCCCCCCTCTCTCCCCCTGAAAATTGGTGCCAATATTGGTGGCGCCCCTGTCGATCGGGTGGGGCCCCTCAAGGCAATGACCTGGTCCTTTGTGAATTTCTGCGTACGCCACTGGATGAGGTGTACCTAAATGTCCCGTGGACACCAGTGCTGTGTACTCACGCGTTCAGTCGGGGCACGTTGAAGCCCTTCTCGATGGTGGCGAGGCCGGCCGGCACGGCCACCGTCAGCAGTAGGGTCGGCCGGTTAGTCTTCAGCGACTCATCATCAAATGCCGCACGGAGCTCCTGCCAACCAACAGCGGCCAGCGTTAGTGACGTCACCAGGGGGACAGAGTGACGTCATCAGGGGACCAGAGTGACGTCATCAGGAGCCTTGATGATGTCAGCATGTGATGTTGTAAAAGGTCGTCCACGACGAATCCATTCTGAAGTTAATGTCCGATGCACTATTAAAACGCTTTACTGTCAGCTGCTGGATACTTAAATGTAGTCGAACAATGGAGTTTTTCTTAAGTATTGTTCTAGATAATCTCAATGCAACATGTCAGACATGATTGTCACCCGCAAGAGCGAAGATAGAGCAGTTCCACAACGTTAAATCGCCCTTCCTCCATTAATGACGTCACTGTACCGGCAGTGGCGCCGCTGGAATCATGGGTCATCAACAACATATGTCCTATAATTTCCAGCGGAATCCCAGCGACCGATAATCACAGTCAATCATATAGGTCCTGACTCGAATTGTGGTACAATAAAACCATTGTTGAACCACTGACGACGCTGACGCCTGAGTAACGCGAGCGTGTGTTCCTGTGCGTGACGGACAACCACACAGGGCTGAGAAGCCCGAGCAACAACTGAGTCTCAACTCCGCGCTGCTGCAAGCTCGATACTACAAAGCTATGGGACACGGACTATGCCGTGGGTTTGTTGCCAGAACGCCTTCTTTGAACTCTGTGTGAACTAGAGGGGCGCGGCCGAGCGACTGCGTTTTGTTTGGCCGCAGCGTGATTCGGATATTTCCCGTTTGCCCCGGATCAGACCGGATTACAGCGGCACGGAGTAACCATGAGGCGTGGCCGCCGGCTGAGCTGAACGACGGGAAAGCGCGGCCGAGACAGCCTGCAGCTGTGCGAGACGCACGCTACTCCGGGATAATCGGGAGTAAGCAGCGAGATCAGTGACCAAAAACTTTCTCTTCCGAAGTATTTGCGCGTCGAATGTCGCCATAAAAACCTCCATGCAGGTGTCACGGTGGTTGTGGTATGGTTTCACTTCTGAGTGTCACACAAAGGCGATCACGAAAACGACAAGTTGTTTGGTGATTGGTGGAGGCTTCCGGTGGTGTTTTGGTTTGGTAACCTTTGCTCGTTGGCTCATACCATCAGTAACTGACGTAAAAGTTGACCGCTAGTGATATGCGCTGCATTTTGGTGTCATCACGTGTCTGTGTAGTGATACACCGTCAACCTGTGTACGGCTTTGTAGTGTGACACTGTCAACCTGTGTGTGGCTTTGTAGTGCGACACTGTCAACCTGTGTATGGCTTTGTAGTGCGACACTGTCAACCTGTGTATGGCTTTGTAGTGCGACACTGTCAACCTGTGTATGGCTTTGTAGTGTGACACTGTCAACCTGTGCACGGCTTTGTAGTGTGACACTGTCAACCTGTGTACGGCTTTGTAGTGTGACACCGTCAACCTGTGTACGGCTTTGTAGTGTGACACCGTCAACCTGTGTACGGCTTTGTAGTGTGACACCGTCAACCTGTGTATGGCTTTGTAGTGTGACACTGTCAACCTGTGCACGGCTTTGTAGTGTGACACTGTCAACCTGTGCACGGCTTTGTAGTGTGACATTGTCAACCTGTGCATGGCTTTGTAGTGCGACACCGTCAACCTGTGTACGGCTTTGTAGTGTGACACTGTCAACCTGTGCACGGCTCTGTAGTGTGACACTGTCAACCTGTGTATGGCTTTGTAGTGCGACACTGTCAACCTGTGTATGGCTTTGTAGTGTGACACTGTCAACCTGTGCACGGCTTTGTAGTGTGACACTGTCAACCTGTGTATGGCTTTGTAGTGCGACACTGTCAACCTGTGTACGGCTTTGTAGTGCGACACTGTCAATCTGTGTATGGCTTTGTAGTGCGACACTGTCAACCTATGTATGGCTTTGTAGTGTGACACTGTCAACCTGTGCACGGCTTTGTAGTGTGACACTGTCAACCTGTGTATGGCTTTGTAGTGTGACACTGTCAACCTGTGCACGGCTTTGTAGTGTGACACTGTCAACCTGTGCACGGCTTTGTAGTGTGACATTGTCAACCTGTGCATGGCTTTGTAGTGTGACACTGTCAACCTGTGCACGGCTTTGTAGTGTGACACTGTCAACCTGTGTATGGCTTTGTAGTGCGACACTGTCAACCTGTGTATGGCTTTGTAGTGTGACACTGTCAACCTGTGTATGGCTTTGTAGTGTGACACTGTCAACCTGTGCACGGCTTTGTAGTGTGACACTGTCAACCTGTGTATGGCTTTGTAGTGCGACACTGTCAACCTGTGTATAGCTTTGTAGTGTGGCACTGTCAACCTGTGTATGGCTTTGTAGTGTGACACTGTCAACCTGTGCGCGGCTTTGTAGTGTGACACTGTCAACCTGTGTATGGCTTTGTAGTGCGACACTGTCAACCTGTGTATGGCTTTGTAGTGTGACACTGTCAACCTGTGTATGGCTTTGTAGTGTGACACTGTCAACCTGTGCACGCCTTTGTAGTGTGACACTGTCAACCTGTGTATGGCTTTGTAGTGCGACACTGTCAACCTGTGTATGGCTTTGTAGTGTGACACTGTCAACCTGTGTATGGCTTTGTAGTGTGACACTGTCAACCTGTGTACGGCTTTGTAGTGCGACACTGTCAATCTGTGTATGGCTTTGTAGTGCGACACTGTCAACCTATGTATGGCTTTGTAGTGTGACACTGTCAACCTGTGCACGGCTTTGTAGTGTGACACTGTCAACCTGTGTATGGCTTTGTAGTGCGACACCGTCAATCTGTGTATGGCTTTGTAGTGCGACATTGTCAACCTATGTATGGCTTTGTAGTGTGACACTGTCAACTTGTGCACGGCTTTGTAGTGTGACACTGTCAACCTGTGTATGGCTTTGTAGTGCGACACTGTCAACCTGTGTATGGCTTTGTAGTGTGACACTGTCAACCTGTGTATGGCTTTGTAGTGTGACACTGTCAACCTGTGCACGGCTTTGTAGTGTGACACTGTCAACCTGTACACGGCTTTGTAGTGTGACACTGTCAACCTGTGCACGGCTTTGTAGTGTGACATTGTCAACCTGTGCATGGCTTTGTAGTGTGACACTGTCAACCTGTGCACGGCTTTGTAGTGTGACACCGTCAACCTGTGTATGTTTTACCGACACCGTCAGCCTGTGTATGTTTTTGTCAGAGAGCGCGTGGGCAGCGCTCGACCTGATTCGTTTGGCAGTTTTTGTGATCAGACGTAGAACGTGGAACAGAGACAACAGAGGCGGGAAGTGACGTCACTGACATAGGCGTAACTGACAGAGGCGGGAAGGCGTAACTGACAGAGGCGGGAAGGCGTAACTGACATACTACTGTCACGTGGTACAGAGACAACAGAGGTGGGAAGGCGTAACTGACATACTGCTGTCACGTGGAGCTGCTTTGATGAGGACAGGGTCAAATTTCGGAAAATGAAGAGTGCACTGAGTATGATTGATGAAAGGGAAATTATTGAAACGTTCTGAATTATTGTGACTAGTGTTATAGCGCGGGTATTTGGATAGCGTGTTGAACGAAGGTGATGCTCCACTCGAGCATTTCGAATGTTCACAAGGAAGTCCTTTAGTTTTGATGTCGTTTTCAAGAAACAGATTATGGGACAAATAATCGGGCGATAAAAATGCAGTGTTTCTCGGTCCGGGGGGCCGTGATATCCAGCAGCTTAATTACGTCACAGATGACGCCAGTTACAGAATGTGCTGCTCGTTTTTGTGCGCTGGTCGGGATTCGAACCCGGCTCAGAGCGGTGTTTTCACCTCCATGAGGGTAGTGCAGTTCTCACCTCCATGAGGGTAGCGAGTTCTCCCCTACACAAGGGTAGCGAGTTCTCACCTCCACGAGGGTAGCGTAGTTCTCACCTCCATGAGGGTAGCGAGTTCTCCCCTACACAAGGGTAGTGTAGTTCTCCCCTACACAAGGGTAGCGTTGTTCTCACCTCCACAAGGGTAGCGTAGTTCTCACCTCCATGAGGGTAGCGAGTTCTCACCTCCACAAGGGTAGCGTAGTTCTCACCTCCATGAGGGTAGCGAGTTCTCCCCTACACAAGGGTAGCGTAGTTCTCACCTCCACGAGGGTAGCGTAGTTCTCCTTGTCTTCGTAAGTGCTGCCGGCCCGAGATCCGGGGTACTCCCAGTCCAGGTCCAGGCCGTCAAAGTTATACTGACGCAGGTACCGCAGCACACTGAAGATGAACCTAAACAAAGATAGAACACAGGAGTTAGATGAAGCCCACTAACAAGATAATGGCACGGTGAATATGTTATCACGTTCTTAGAACTTGTAACTTGATCTGAACATGCCTGATGCTGTAGCGTAGGAGTTTCAGGTTTTAGACTTGATGTGACGAGATGATAAAGGTAGTTTCATATCTTATACGTGATATGCCTCATTCAAAAACAGCTTTCTGGGTAAAACCGTATTTTGGCCTCGACATGACCGCCGTTTCTCATTTCACTGATTAACAGTTTCTGAAACTCTCCTGACGGAGTAGCGTTATTAAAATGAGGCAAGACCAACACGACTTGCTGCGTCGGCCAGACATCGCCGCCTCTGACGCAACGTAACCACTGAACGCACGATCGCCTCCGTGACCTAGTGCGCCGCGGGCCGGGAGCCGCCTCTGCGACACACATAATCAGGGCTGTATTCAGTCTAGGTGCCGCCGCTAGCCTCCAACCATCACTCATAAACCCAGCTCCCTCGCTCGCTCCCTCGCTCGGACGTCTCGGTGTGGGTTTTCGGCCGGTCGGAGCGGCGCAGGGCGGGCGGGGGCGGGACGGGGCAGGGTGGGGCTCCCATGCAACAGCTGACCCCCCCCCCCCCAGCCCCGCCCCGGCCCGGGAGCGGCGTCCTGCGGTCAAGGTCACCGTCTGCCCTGATCCACCGCGGGGCGGGGCGGTGGGGTGGGGTCGGGAGGCGTCAGGCGTGGTCGGCCATGTGTACTGTGCGGCGCAACACAGCCGCATTAGGAGTCGATCACGAGGCGGTGTATGAAAACACACAAGCTGTGGGACTAGGAAGGTCCACATGCCTGTTTTGCATTTGAATGAATGAATGCGGGCGAAAGATGTGATTATAGCGAACTACCACAGTAGTCTGAAAGATAATACAAAGTGGATTGAATGAGTTCCGTTGCTCTCTCTCTGGAATGTTCGGGGTAATTATTGCTCTGTAAGCCAAGGCCAGGCAAACGGTCGGCTTGTCATGTGCCTATGGTTTAATTGGAGCTCTCCTGTAAGCACGTTACGTGTGCGGGTTGGGGTTTTCGTTTGCGGCTTTGTGTGTTGCCAGCACAGTCGTGACTCACTTCAGGTCCTCCGGTGACAGGCCCATCCTCGTGAATGAAACGAAGGCGAGAGTTTTCCCACGACAACCTTCGCCCCGCATTTGCCGCTCCTTGTTACCAGGTAATGGTCAAACTGTCACCACGGAGTGGCCAAACTGGAGCAGACCAGGTCGTGCAGGCGCTTGTTAGGAGCTGAATGGCCTGCAGGCGAAATGTTGGCTACTCATCGGTGTCAAGGAGAGCCGGGGCCGGCAGAGACATTCTCCGTTTAAAGTTAATATATGTCCAATGAAAGTGTTTGTAAAATCTCCAAAAGGTCAAAGGCGCTCCAATTGTATCCTGTTCCACGTTCAGTGAATAAGTAGCCTACCTTGCTGAGCACTTCGAAATAAATGAATGCTGACCTATATGCTCAAATCAATGAATAAACCATTGAATTAGTTTATTTTGTATATTACCATTTGACAATTGTAATATTTCACACACCAGAACAAAGCTGTTCACTGCAAGAACAGACTGGCAGGCGCGCGCCCCTTCACAGTCTTGACCCGCAAAGTGTGCTGCGCATTTGCCAGCTACCATATGACGCAGTTGCCAGATACCATATGACGCAGTTGCCAGACAGCGTCTGACGCCGCTGCCAGATCGGCCGTGACGCCTGTGACGGGCTAGGGTCACGAATACGCGGTCCTGTATTCACATACGCCGGCAGTTGTCTACGATAATTGCTGTGTCCCGACTGAGAGGCATGCGTAGCCTTGCTATGGCGTCCCTGCACTGTGGGAAACGGAACCACGCGAGTCACGTGGTGTACGTTACCGTCCACATGCCACGCTGTTGTGCGACACTGAGCAGCTTGACGTCTCAGGTCAGAGGCCAGGCGCGAGCAGTTGTGGTGATGAAACTGTGATGCTAGCGTGGTATCATGTGCAAGTGCTTGTCAGTGCATTGTACACAAACCCGCTAGTGGTACATCTGCTAGCCGAATAGGCTGTGAGTGAATGACAGTAGTCTCCAGCCTAAACGAAGCTCGTTAATCTGCTAGCGGCTGGCTCCAGGCCTGTGTGCAGTCACTAGGAGATGTGCCGAACATCTTCTCAGACGTGTGATGATGCGGATGATGAGAATCCACGCACAGGTCGTGATTATACCTGTACAATTGCGGCCTAGTTACTAATTTCACATTGTGAGCCGCCTTGGAGTGCTGTTTCAATAGAAAGCCGCGCAGGTTGTGTATGAAGCTACGGTTCACTGTTCTTGGCTTGGCTCTCACGGTAACGTTCATTACAGGAAATAGTTCACTTTCAGGGGTTTTCAACTGAGATAGCAGTTTTGTAGCCCGTGTTGGGAAATCCCTATCGACAAGTTTTCTTGACTGAAATGACTCTCCAGCCGAATATATTTGATGTTTTGGCGAAGGAATGCGGTGCTGACAATGGCCCGGGCAGAGGCTATACCATCAGCCAATCAACTTGCAGCTGGTGATAGCAAGCGAACCACCGGCCGCCGGTTGGCACTTCTCTAATGCGAGTCTATCCTTACGCGACTACTTTCGAATCTGATTGGCTGAGCCATTGTTTAAATTCGCGTGACGTCAGGACTCAGACTCAGAGAGTATGTATATAGTATTGATAACATTAATAATGCACGACCTTCTGTCCTGAATCGGCGCGATGTATGGCCATTTTGTGAAAATATAAAAATAAATTGTATTTCAAAATATAATCAAATAGTGTTTGGAAAGAATGTTATAAGGTGAACTATTTCCTTTAAACCTCACCAGGCACGGGTGCCGTATCAAAGAATGGCTCGGTAACCTCTCAGTAGTGCCAGAAAAAGGCCGTGCGGTGTGTTTTTTCTTCCTTTCATTACCGGAAACGGATGTATTTAGTGACCAATGTGAGCGATGATTGTTCAGAGGAATCTATAGGTACGATCAGAGAACTGTCGCGAGTTCTATGCTTCAGCTGCAAAGCTTGTGCTGGATCTGGGGGATACCTGCATCGGTGGGTAGTCATATCTTGGCACGACTGCATCACACAGGAAGGTCAGCTTCGACATGGAAACTACAACAGTAACGTTTTAATCAGTAATCAAACTCTAGCGTAACCGTCACGCACCCACATGAAATAATGAGCCTGGACAATCAACGCTGGTAATCAGAGCTAAATACAACTTTCACCTTAACTCATTACTGAACGATACATTGAGTTTTATTAGTCTTCACCTAGACCTTTTTTGGAATATATGTGTCATATATCGCAACTGTTATATGTCATATATCACAATTACCCCCACCCAGTCTTGAGACAGCTTCAGCCCAGAAAGGTTTAATAGTCCAGAGACTGTGCAGTAGTGTATGTCCCTGCCTAGCGGATGACCCCGGATGTGTACATGATACCCTCTCCGCTCACACCCGCTGCCGCAGTTTCCCGGCCAAGTCACGGCCGGTCGCGCCATTCCCATCTCTCTGCTTCCTGCCCCCTGTCCCCGGGGCGGGGCAACTTGCTGGGACTCTGCTGGGGCCGGGGAGCGGGCGGGGGGGGGGGGGCAGCCAAGGACACCCACTGCTCTGCCCCGCGCGGCGCTGATCAGGTTTGCGCCATAAGAAGAGGAAGAGGGCGGCCTTCTCGACTGGAATCGCATGGAGCATCAGACCGGTGCGACGCTTAAGGTAGGCTGATTGCCGTCGCGTCGCTAAAAACGGCGCCACTGGGCTTGTGGGGACCTCCTGAGCCCTGATACGTTTGTAAGTGTTCCTGCCTGCCTCTATGACACCATGAAGTATGAGATTAAGGTGACGGAGTAAGAGCATGCACACAACACCTTTGTGTCTTCTTGTTCTAGGGGTGAGTGACATTGGTGGGGTCTTACCTCTGTCTGTTCTCAGGGTGAGAAGTGAGGTATTGGTAAGGGTTTTAAGTAAGAACACTAGAGCGTCTTACCTCTGTCTGTTCTCAGGGTGACAAGTGAGGTATTGGTAAGGGTTTTAAGTGAGAACACTGGAGCGTCTTACGTCTGTCTGTATTCTCGGTCGGCCACCAGCTCGGAGAACCTTCCCGAGCCTTCGCTCCATCCTCCGAGAGCCAGCAAGGTTCTCAGGCCCTTGTTGTACTGCTTGAGACCGTTGAAGCGGGCGTAGCCACCTGTCAAGAGGACGCAGTGTCAGACATAAGCAGACATCACACAATGCTGGTGTGTTATAACGGCATTACATGATGTGTTGTAACGGCAATCGCAGGAGAACGGTCAGCATTGAACAGCTTTGATGACACACCTGAAAATACCGGACTGGCAATGAAGCAATACATGTCGGGGGCACAGAACAAGGGAATGGAATCATGTAGAGATGGTCGTGGAAATAAGTTTCCGTTTCCTCCTCGATGACTTTTCCTCGTGTACCGTTTCAGTGACATAAGACTAGCCCGTCCGTCCGTCATAATGACGACCCTACAACGTTCAACTGAAGATTTAGTCATCGCATAGGCGTACGAACAGAGAGGGGCAAGGGGCCATGGCTCCCTCACTTTTCGTTCATTTTTGAGGGGCTAAAATATTGTATTTTGCTTAGTGAGGAAATTTGTTGATGGCAAAATATTTGCCAAGGCGAGAAGATCCCAAATCTGAAAATAAATATTGCACGGGGGGTTGGGTTTCTCTCAAGACGAGATCAAAGTTGCCGTGGGCCGCCACTTTTTCCTACATCCCTGAGTCATTGCATTGCTCAAGCTATTCATCAAGCTATTCATCAAGCTATTCATCAAACTATAACTAATGAGGAATTTGACAAATGTAATACTTTCACGCAGCTATCTCATCAGCTATATCACCGCCATTGAGATGCCATTTCAGGGTCCTGCCCTCCACAGTCTGATGACTCTCGCTTTCGTCGCAGCCCACCCTCCATTGTCTGATGACTTTCGCTTTCGTCACGACCCATCCCGTGACGTCACGGCCCATCCCGTGACGTGTGTGGGCAGCAATTAACAGGTTCTCACTCAGACGGTGGAACAGAGAGGTAACAATTATCAGCTGACCTCCCACACAGTCAGCCGCCCCTGCCCGCGGGCCGCAGGTCAACTCCGGATCAGCCACGGGTCAACTCCGGGTCAGCCACGGGCCAACTCCGGGTCAGCCACGCGTCAACTCCGGGTCAGCCACGCGTCAGCCCCGGTTCAGCCACGGGTCAGCCCCGGGTCAGGCCCGGGTCAACTCTAGGTCACCGCCATGTCCACGTTTGGCCCTGTGTGGTACTGCGTGACCCCCCACGTGGCCTCTACGCATCGCCCCCGTCACCCCTGATTACCATCGTAGTTGGCATCATCAGTGAAATAAAAGCGACGCGCGTGAGGCGGCTGGCACCCCACGCCTCGGTGCGTTACGGGCCGTGATGAGCCGCACTCAGCGGGGTCCCGGCCTGTGATGGACCGCCGTCCCATCACAGGCTGGGACCGGGACCCTGTGATGGACCGCCGTCCCATCACAGGCTGGGACCGGGACCCTGTGATGGACGGCCGTCCCATCACAGGCTGGGACCGGGACCCTGTGATGGACCGCCGTCCCATCACAGGCTGGGACCGGGACCCTGTGATGGACCGCCGTCCCATCACAGGCTGGGACCGGGACCCTGTGATGGACCGCCGTCCCTGAGGTGGCCGGCGGGCGTGCCCCGCCCCGCCCACTCCGCAGGAGGGGAGGGAGAGCGTCCTAGACCTCCAGCGGGTGGGGCACTGGTCCAGCGCCTGCGGGGGAGGCGGCGCCACCCACCCACCCAAGACACGGGCGAGGCACCCCGCCTCGGAACGGAGCTCCCACATATCCGGCGCCCAGTCGACACAATGGGTCGGGCCGAGTATTGTGTTCACCGGCACGCGTTCATCTATAGCGACGGCCGCAGAACGTGCTCGGATGCCGTCACAGTCGGTGCGTCACGGTCGGTGACGTCACGGTCGGTGACGTCACGGTCTGTGGGCGGGCGAGGCCTTGCCGTTCAGCGGGGAGAGGTCTCTACAGTGCCGGCTCTGTGTGCACTCTGCACACAGTGGGCCGGGATCGAGTTAGGCAACGGAGACTCGCAGCTGAGAGGCAGTAGTGGTGGAGGCGGTGGCCGGGCCTTCGGGACAGAGCAGTGATGGGATGTTCTGTGTGGAATGTCGGTCAGGAGGGGCGTGAGTCTGCGGTGTGTGTACATACAAATACACAGCCGGTAGAAGAATGCCTTCGGAAGATCGACTCTTGTGCCAGGAAGGTCAATGAGAGTGAGGGAAAGACAGAGGGTGGAGAGGGAAGCAGTAAGAGAAGGAACGAGGGGGAGGTGAGAGGAAGATAAAGAAGACAATGTCACCATGCTTGCTTCGGTCTCACCTTTCTCGATGTCCTGGGAATTGTGTCACACCTTTCTCGATGGCCTGGTACTTTGTCACACCTTTCTCGATGTCCTGGTACTTTGGTCTCACCTTTCTCGATATCCTGGTACTTGTCGAACGGCTGCAGCTGGAAGTCATCGTCGAACCCTCCGAATGCGTACACTAAATGTGTACACAGGTGAGGGTTGATGTTGCTCGGCAGGTACTTGGCCAGGCCCAGCCGGTACACGGACCAGTTGGTGTAGTAGCACACCACGCGCTTACGGGTCTTCTTCCTGGCACCGTCTGTGGAGCGGAGACGCAGTTCCAGAGTTAAATCGAGGTCATGACAATCGTTTGATGTTACAGCGCATGGAGTGTAACTTGTTGAATGATTACCTGCTGATTTTGCCTGTGAATGGAGGTTACTCGATTGGTCATCTTAGAAATAAACAATAGACATACCGATTTCTTCGGGTGATGACCTTTGTTTCACCGCAGAACGACGTCGGTAACCAATGTGTGCGCTGCAATGGAACCCGACTAGCACGGCTCACCCGGATGCAGTCCAGGCTACTCCGGAGAAATCTGGGCAGCAGGCGGCCATTCAGGCATGACCGACACCACGTGCAGTGACTGCTCCGTCCAGTCAGGTATGACCGACACCACGTTTATACTGCCCAGAGTTAGTGCGGACGGACAAACAGTCATGTCAGGCTTCAGTGGCTACATTTCGCGTATTCAGGTCGCTCCGTAACGTGTGTCCCACGGAACAGATGGGGACGGGAGCAAGTTGTTGGCCTGGTTTAGCGTGCTGTTTGCCAGGTCGCTGACCTTGACACGACTTATTAGAGGACATGTCCTGAACAAATCGTCAGCATTAATCACAATGTTTGCCATGTTCTGTCGCCATTAAGAATATGAAGAAACCTTACAAAAACGTATCTTAGTAGCTCAGATGCGTGAATCAGCTGCTTATCACCACATCATAGCGAGTATGATTACGAAATGGCGAACTCCTTAAAGTCATAATCTGACAACATATTTATATTTACAATATTAATTTATTTCGATACAATATTTATAATTGAATTACCCTAGACCTTGTGTTTTTGCTCGAATGATACGTCTAATGTGTGGAACCAGGCTTACAAGGACGGATAGTTTTTCAAACTGGGGATCGGAGAACCCCAAAATGCATCGTTATTTCACATCACTGATAAAGATAATAATTGTGAAATATCGTTTTGAGCCTGGGTCTGGGAAGATCCCCAGCAGCAGCACTTAAACATTTTTGCAACCGAAACCGTGATGAACTATCTGTCCTAAGCCAAGTTGGTGTAATACAAAACAGATGCTCTTTCATACATACCTAACTGCGACGTGCATATCATAATAACAGTCAAATAAAAACCTCCAAAAGAGATCCATTTATAAAGATGAAGTAAGAAGGAGACGAAAAATGTTTTGTTCGGATCCAATAAGGCAAAATACGCTTGAAAATAGTATTGGAAATGACATCATATTGTTACACTAAGGACTACTGAAAACACAAAAGAAGACGAAACCTGTTACGCAATGGCAACTACATACTCAGAGGATACTCATACCCACTCGCACGGAATGTAGGTATGTACTGCAGCCGTTCTTACCGAACGGAAGGAAGATGAAAACATGTACCAGGCCTTCCTTTGGAATGCTGGGCTTTAGATATCTACACCAAAGCCTTTAATCCCTAGCTCAGGGCACGCATTGAACAAAGACAGAATGCCTCGTCTAGTCATAAACAGCGAGTTGCTATCCATTGGTTCGCCTCGCTATGCATTCTAAGCATGTGTGAGCGAGGGTGTGCATATGAGAAACCTCTTATGAAAGGCGTGTGGAAGGCTCAGCCTGTTTTGAATGAACAAACAATGAAGACAATTGTGTTCCCAGAGTTGTTTGTGCCCAAGAGAAGAAATGTATTCGAGGAGGCTGGCTGCCATGGTGATGAGGTTCTCACCCGCATTAAATGCAATGACTTGTACAAATATACATGTAAAACTTATTTAAAGCAGTTAGCACAATGCTAACTACATGTTTTCAAGCTAAGCATCATACAATAATGTAATTACTTAAAATGTATAGAAACTAGAGAGACACTGGAGGAAAATATTCATTCTGAATTGAGCTATGCATCAATTTCAAAGCATTTAGGGTCATATTATTGTACTATTGGTCCTTTCGGAAACGTCAGTGCCGCTGGAGTCTCTCCTTGTAGGCCGGCTTTGGATGTTCTGATTGGCCGGCTATGGATGTTCTGATTGGCCGGCTATGAATGTTCTGATTGGCCGTCTATGAATGTTCTGATTGGCCGGCTTTGGATGTTCTGATTGGCCGGCTATGAATGTTCTGATTGGTCGTCTATGGATGTTCTGATTGGCGGGCTATGGATGTTCTGATTGGCCGTCTATGGATGTTCTGATTGGCCGGCTTTGGATGTTCTGATTGGCCGGCTATGAATGTTCTGATTGGCCGTCTATGGATGTTCTGATTGGCCGGCTTTGGATGTTCTGATTGGCCGGCTATGAATATTCTGATTGGCCGTCTATGGATGTTCTGATTGGCGGGCTATGGATGTTCTGATTGGCCGACTATGGATGTTCTGACTGGCCGACTATGGATGTTCTGATTGGCCGTCTATGGATGTTCTGATTGTCCGGCTATGGATGTTCTGATTGGCCGGCTTTGGATGTTCTGACTGGCCGACTATGGATGTTCTGATTGGCCGGCTATGAATATTCTGATTGGCCGTCTATGGATGTTCTGATTGGCGGGCTATGGATGTTCTGATTGGCCGACTATGGATGTTCTGACTGGCCGACTATGGATGTTCTGATTGGCCGGCTATGAATGTTCTGATTGGCCGTCTATGGATGTTCTGATTGTCCGGCTTTGGATGTTCTGATTGGCCGACTATGGATGTTCTGACTGGCCGACTATGGATGTTCTGATTGTCCGGCTATGGATGTTCTGAACGATAGAGTGAGGTGGCTGACGCTGTATCACTTCAGTGTAGTGAGGCGCCTGACACGTGTTAAACTATGGATGTTCTGACTGGCCGACTATGGATGTTCTGATTGGCCGTCTATGGATGTTCTGAACGATAGAGTGAGGTGGCTGACGCTGTATCACTTCAGCGTAGTGAGGCGCCTGACACGTGTTAATTCGGCGGAGTGAAGGTATGAATGAGTCAGCCATATGTCACGTGTGTACCTAGGCAGCCGCGACCGCCCAGCGTGGCCTGTCAGCTCACAACACTGGGCCATTGTGTCTGACGGAAGGTCGGGTTCGACTCCAAAGAAGGGCCTGTAGCGAACAATGGCACATGCGATGGAGTGGAGTGATGTCACATGTGATGTGTGGAGTCACATGTGAATGTCACATGTGATGGAGTGGGCAAACTGGAGGCAAACCAAAGAATCTGTGATACAGGTGGCCACTGCGGAGGAGGAGATGGCTGCCACCGTGGCAGAGGATCTGTGATACAGGTGGCCACTGAGGAGGAGATGGCTGCCACCGTGGCAGCAATGTAGAGACATTTCAGGGGCGTAGCTTCTCCAAACAGGTTGGGGGGGGGGGCTGAGCTGGAAAAAAAATCGATTGAAGTACCGTAAAAAATGCAGATTACTCCCCGGATTTAACCCACTTCTACGTTAAAGTTGAGGGGGCTGAAGTCCCAGTTGGGGGGGGGGGGGGGCTGAAACCCCCCAACTGAATAGGAACCTACACCCCTGAGACATTTGATGTATATTTGTTTCCGCCAGCAATGTAAAATTAAATTAACCGTCTTATGTACTGTTTCGGTGACCATAATACAACTAACTATTTCAACTATTTCAACCTTCTTTTGTCCGATAAAATCGTGTATACGCGTAAGAACGATTTTATGATTCGGTGAATTGCTCAAAGTGCCCCCGCATAAAACAACAGCTCGGTTACCAAGGAGACTGGCGCAGGTATCGCGTGATATGCGATATTGTTCATATGAGATTATACACATTACCCTATTTGCCTTCATGTGAGGTGTTGCAGAGCGAAATGCATGCACTGCAGTAGCACGCGCGCAGCTCACGGTTCTCAGGAGATATTCTCTCACGGCCAGCAGATAATGTGGCTGTAGATATGATGGAGGCTTTGTAACCCATCTATACACCTGCACCGCTATTCGATTACATTGGGATTTGTTCTTATGTCAAGCTTAACGGAATTGTGCGGATGCCACCCTGCAGATATTATCTCACAGTTCTGCGGAGTTTTTAAGCTGACGGTGCCTGGCACCTAGCGACAAATGGCATAGCTTAGTCCGTTAGGATGTCTGCAGGTTTGAAAATATTATTGCGACATCGTTGCACAATGTCATCAGAACTGGCATTATCTAGCGGTGAGGATTGGCAGCCGCTTCGGTGGAGGCGGACATCAATAAAACTGGGGATTATACACCGTGATCTCAGTGTAAAAAATTAAGGGATCAGTTTGAATGGTGGTTCGTATCACCTGCGTTTTTATCACGAAGACTATCTACCATATGAGAATGGTTATCGACTGTCACAGAAACGTGCCTGCACTCTCGAATGATGGTGAGAACTTACTTTGATTGAAATGGAATGTATATAAAATAACATATTTTTTTGGAATAAGCACGTAAGCAAATATATTTATGCCTGTGCGTATTCGGCAGAATAACAATTATTTCATTTGACGTTCTAGCTCTGTGCACATCAGCATTAACTTACCTGTTGTTGCGGCGAGAAGTAAGCAGCAGGCAAGAAGCGCCCACAGCGGGCGAATCTGTGACAGAAACAATGCACGTTAAACCATGTTCAAATATAACAGATCACTGCGAATATGCCGATTGGAATGCTGAACACCGGACACAAATGTCAAACGTGAATAACGAATCAACATGTCGCTAAAATAGGAGGCGTGAGTGAACATGGCTTCATTCCAGTCTGCATGTTAAGAGCCTTACTGCAGAATCCGAACAGTGCAGCTAGAGGAAAGAAACCTAACCTTAATCTTACATGATATTTGTAGCTAACAGCAATGCTGATTTACCCGCTTCTCTCATTGACTTTACTTCTTATGCGCATCACACTATACAGCGTATAGCAATCCGTCAATGGTCGTGTAGTGTTCGTTTCATCGTTCCAGCGTATGATACCAGCGGTGCTGCTGGCGACTGCTGCAGTACAGCCAGTCTGACTGCATCGCCCGACTGACTGCAGAGGGTGTGTAGGGGTACCAATCAGAACTGTGATCGTAAATTTCACCAATGCACTGACCACGTGACTGGCTTCAGCTCACGAACCAAAGACTGCATTCTAGAGTTAGACCCTAGCACCAGAACATGCATCCAAGAGTTGGGCAGTAGCACCAGAACATGCATCCAAGAGTTTAGCACTGCGCTGTGAAATCCACGACATTTCCAGACTGCATGGTTCTGGGAACAGTTAAATAATTAAATCGTGAATAAGATTCGTATGTCACGCAAAAGAGACAGTCATTGACTTTTCGTCACAAATAGGACAAATTACACGGAATGCAGTAACTTATATACACCGTGCGGCCCCTTACCCTCTACCTTGGCCTCTGCCCGCCTCTTACCCTCTACCTATACCCTTGGACCAGACTGCGGATACCTTAACACTACCATTATCTCTGCCACAGTCCAACGTCACCTGTCTCCCCCCTCCGGGCTGGTTTATCAGAGGCTACCTCTCCCCGCCCAGCGGCCCGGCCCAGCCCACAGCTACCTCTCCCGCCCAGCGTCCCAGCCGCCCGGCCCAGCCCCAGCCTCTCAGCCAGCCGATGTTTGATAGAGTTTCGCAACCAGGACTTTGGCGCCGCGTGGCGAGTGGCAAAAACCGCGTCTGAATCGGCGCCGCCGCGTGGGAGTTGTCGGCGCGCCCTTGGAGGGCCGCGGGCGCGGCGGACGTGGCGCACTCCCGTGACGTGTTGTGCAATGTGGCGCGACGCGACGCGGCGCGTGAGCCGGCTAGTGACGGGCGTAAGCGGAGATGGGCACGCCGGGACGGCCGGGACGGGCCGAGATGTGACAGGACAGAGAGACAGGACAGACACGCCGGGACGGCCGGGACGGGCCGAGATGTGACAGGACAGAGGGGTGACGGAGGGACGGGTCAAACGCGGGGTCAGATGCAGGGTCAGATGCAGGGTCTGATGCAGGGTCTGATGCAGGGTCTGATTCAGGGTCTGATTCAGGGTCTGATGCAGGGTCAGATGCAGGGTCAGATGCAGGGTCTGATGCAGGGTCTGATTCAGGGTCTGATGCAGGGTCAGATGCAGGGTCAGATGCAGGGTCAGATGCAGGGTCTGACGCGGGGTCTGATTCAGGGTCTGATGCAGGGTCAGATGCAGGGTCAGATGCAGGGTCAGATGCAGGGTCTGATGCAGGGTCAGATGCAGGGTCAGATGCAGGGTCTGACGCGGGGTCTGATTCAGGGTCTGATGCAGGGTCAGATGCAGGGTCAGATGCAGGGTCAGATGCAGGGTCTGATGCAGGGTCAGATGCAGGGTCTGATGCAGGGTCAGATGCAGGGTCAGATGCAGGGTCAGATGCAGGGTCTGATTCAGGGTCAGATGCAGGGTCTGATGCAGGGTCAGATGCAGGGTCTGATTCAGGGTCAGATGCAGGGTCTGATGCAGGGTCAGATGCAGGGTCTGATGCAGGGTCTGATGCAGGGTCAGATGCAGGGTCTGATGAAGGGTCAGATGCAGGGTCTGATTCAGGGTCTGATTCAGGGTCAGATGCAGGTTCGGATGAAGGGTCAGATGCAGGTTCGGATGCAGGGTCTGATGCAGGGTCTGATTCAGGGTCTGATGCAGGGTCTGATTCAGGGTCAGATGCAGGGTCTGATTCAGGGTCAGATGCAGGGTCTGATGAAGGGTTTAATGCAGGGTCTGATTCAGGGTCTGATTCAGGGTCAGATGCAGGGTCTGATTCAGGGTCTGATTCAGGGTCTGATTCAGGGTCTGATTCAGGGTCTGATTCAGGGTCAGATGCAGGGTCTGATGCAGGGTCTGATTCAGGGTCAGATGCAGGGTCTGATTCAGGGTCAGATGCAGGGTCTGATGAAGGGTTTAATGCAGGGTCAGATGCAGGGTCTGATGCAGGGTCTGATTCAGGGTCAGATGCAGGGTCTGATTCAGGGTCAGATGCAGGGTCTGATGAAGGGTTTAATGCAGGGTTAGATGCAGGGTCTGATTCAGGGTCTGATTCAGGGTCAGATGCAGGGTCTGATTCAGGGTCTGATTCAGGGTCTGATTCAGGGTCAGATGCAGGGTCTGATTCAGGGTCTGATTCAGGGTCTGATTCAGGGTCTGATTCAGGGTCAGATGCAGGGTCTGATGAAGGGTTTAATGCAGGGTTAGATGCAGGGTCTGATTCAGGGTCTGATTCAGGGTCAGATGCAGGGTCTGATTCAGGGTCTGATTCAGGGTCTGATTCAGGGTCAGATGCAGGGTCTGATTCAGGGTCTGATGCAGGGTCTGATGCAGGGTCTGATGCAGGGTCAGATGCAGGGTCTGATGAAGGGTCTGATTCAGGGTCTGATGCAGGGTCTGATGAAGGGTTTAATGCAGGGTTAGATGCAGGGTCAGATGCAGGGTCTGATGAAGGGTTTAATGCAGGGTTAGACGTAGGATCAACTGCAACCCTGGACGTTAAACGCAGGGTCATGGTTGAAGCTCTCGATGAAGCGGGATATCAAGCATTGCATTCCCCTTGCAAGATGTACAATAAAAAAATTAATAGCACGTCCGTACCACTCTGAATTATTAGGGAATAGTCAAGAGAATATACTGAATAGGTTAGAGAATATACTGAATAGGTTAGAGAATATACTGAATAGGTTAGAGAATATACTGAATAGGTTAGAGAATATACTGAATAGGTTAGAGAATATACTGAATAGGTTTGCCATCGATGACTGGAGACGTGTGGTGTGACTATCGCAAAGCGTTATGCTGTATGCACTCGACATGAAGTTTGTGTTTTCGGTCCACCCTATCCGCCATTAACTGCATGACTGTAATTGGAGAACAATTTGCCCATCCTGTTAGCCCCTCCATACATCGTCTCGTCCGATATGAGACCAAGAGAAGGCGGTAGTTATCCGCCAGCCGATCGGCGGCGGTCCGGACCGGACACCTGCGACCCCGTGCGACCCTCTGGTGACTTCGTGGTGACCTCATCTGACTCCGGGGGCCACAGCAACACGTGCGACATGCTCGGCACACAGACACCACTTTCACTGACCGACCGACCGACCGACCGACCGACCAGAGGCGGTGGCAGCGGGGTGGCCGTGGCGGTGGCAGCGGGGTGGCCGTGGCGGTGGCAGCGGGGTGGCCGTGGCGGCGGCGGCGGCGGTGGCCAGGCGCAGACTTAGGGGGGGGGGGGGCTGGGGCGCGCGCCCTCCCCTGAAGGCCGATGAATTCACCAACAACAAAAACTGTCAAATATTCAAAGAATTGGTGCAACGTGCTTCATAATCACCCTATTTGGACCAAAAAGACCGGACCTTTGAAAATACCGACACAAGTGACAAATGTACCCAGACCGGCTATAAACGTCACACACATTACCGCGCCCCCTCCTGGAAAAACACCCATTAAGACACCCATTACCGCCCCCTCCTCCTCCGTGCCTGGTGGCTGTGGCTGTGGTGCTGTGGTGGCGGTGGGGCCGGTACGTATCGGTACCACCTTCGGACGCTTGAAAGGCAAGGCCACTTATCAGCTGACCAGCAGGTCCGTGCTGTGTTCACTGGTCGGGTGGATATTGGGTCAGGAGAGTGATACTGGATGGAGAGGTATGGGGTCAGGAGAGCGGTGCTAGTTGGATAGGCACGAGGCTTACAGGAAGTTGTAGCAACAACGGAATTATAAACGACATTTTTAGCACAGAAAAGACTAAGCAAGTGAAAGCAGAAACTTCAAAATCCTTCAGCGCCAAAAACAAGCTGATCCTGATGTCCAGTGTCACAACAGGTATGTCACTAAGTCAGATGGGATTATGAACCTCTCAGGAGCAGCGGGAATGGCACGTCGCTCCCCAGGCTTCGTCCCCGCGGTGGCACGTCGCTCCCCAGGCTCTGTCTCGCGGCGGCCGGGTTGGCTGAGTCGCGGCTATCAACCATACCATGGACCTGGCCTGACGAATGTTCCCACTAATCCTCGGATAAATCTCCCTCCCCACTTGTGCAATACGTCCCTCACGCTCGTCCATGTCACCTGGCGACTACCCTTCCCTTCCTATCAGATGGACCGCACTACCCCCCCCCCCCCCCACAGACCTCCCTCCCCAGTCAATCGCCTCCCCCCCCCCCAATGTCACTGCGTGCCACCACCACCTCCCATTGTCGTCCACTCTCTCCTCTGAGCTGTACCGTGGCGAGCCGGACACGGGGGCCCACCCGACCAGACCAGTCCCTGCAGCCAGCCACTCCTCCAGCTTTACAGAGCCACTCGTCTGAAACTGGGTCGGTATCGAACATCTCTCCCCTGCATACTACTGAATACAGCGGTCGGCTGGGATGTTTTAGGCGCTATCACAGCGTTATTCCGTCTCAGCGCACAGTGAAAACGACTGCCACACGCTGCCATGCGGGACCACCCTAATAACTGGGATCGAATGGCATCGCAACAGTGCTGTCGCTGAAAATGATATAGACAATACTGCTTTGGGTTTGGGCCTAACGGTCTGAAGTTGTGTGCTTTATATGAGCCGATTCTGCTGTTGCCACATGCTCGATCTGCTCGACGAGTCTCGAGATCACCGTGCAGGACAGTCGCCTGTCATTCACTTATCGTTCACATGTCAATCACGTGACAGCTGACTCCCGCAGTCCTCCCAGTTGGACTCCCAGGTGATGCAATCGCCGCTGAGCACGGTGTGGTCTGGTGGGCAGGTAGGGTAGCAGCCGGCTGCAGCGGCGGCGCAGTATGAGACGGAGGTGGGGGGGGGGGGGGGGGGGGGGGGCTCGCGTCACTGAGAGCCGAGTCAGCGCTGTCACCGCGCAGTGGGCAGTGCCGAGGAGTAACCTTGGCGGAGCTGGTTAGTGGAGCTAGTAGCTGGTTGGTGGAGTTGGTTAGCGTAAGTACTGCCACGCACCCTCCGAGACACGCACAGCAGAAAACATAGAAAATACCGGCAAGGTTGTTATCAGAAACTATGAGTGAGTAATATGTTGTTTATCGGATGCAGGTAACTTAGAAGAAAGTAAACGAATTACTTTGCCATTGAAGTAAAGAATATTGCACTTATCTTGAAAGTACCTAATTGTCATTTATTTGTTTCCGGTTTTACAACGAACTAGAAAATAGGTATTTAATTCTACTTCAGAACCAAGCATGCACAATTGCACAGTAACAAGCTCATTTTATTTTTTATTTCGCTGGTGTAACATAACAGCCTTATGGAGCTTGCTTGAAATTCATTTGAGATAACAGATCGGCAGATCGACATTTAACATGCAAATGAGCGTGTAGGTTACTGCATAGCAGGCACTAAGAGGATAACGTAGATTACATTTGTGTATTCCATTAACGTTAGTTTTCTTAATCGTGTTAGTCTTGGCTAGTGAAACTTGTCTAGTGAAACTTAATAGCGAAAAAAAACTCACAATGCCATCTTTCTCACCTCTTCCTATCCATTTTCAACATCGAAGGTCCCACAAATGTCCGCTACCGACTATAATTCCCCCCATTTAGTCACAGTCTAGACTCCAGTACCGCCACTGCTCAGCCGACCATCCGAATCATAGCTCTAATAGACTCCAGTACCGCCATCCGAATCATAGCTCTAATAGACTCCAGTACCGCCACTGTACAGCTGAACATCCGAATCATAGCTCTAATAGACTCCAGTACCACCACTGTTCAGACGAACATCCGAATCATAGCTCTAATAGACTCCAGTACCGCCACTGTACAGCTGAACATCCGAATCATAGCTCTAATAGACTCCAGTACCACCACTGTTCAGACGAACATCCGAATCATAGCTCTAATAGACTCCAGTTCCGCCACTGTACAGCTGAACATCCGAATCATAGCTCTAATAGACTCCAGTACCACCACTGTTCAGACGAACATCCGAATCATAGCTCTAATAGACTCCAGTACCGCCACTGCTCAGTCGAACATCCGAATCATAGCTCTAATAGACTCCAGTACCGCCACTGCTCAGCCGAACATCCGAATCATAGCTCTAATAGACTCCAGTACCGCCATCCGAATCATAGCACTAATAGACTCCAGTACCGCCATCCGAATCATAGCTCTAATAGACTCCAGTACCGCCATCCGAATCATAGCTCTAATAGACTCCAGTACCGCCACTGTTCAGCCGAACAACCGAATCATAGCTCTAATAGACTCCAGTACCGCCATCCGAATCATAGCTCTAATGGACTCCAGTACCGCCACTGTTCAGCTGAACATCCCAACCATAGCTCTAATAGACTCCAGTACCGCCACTGTTCAGCTGAACATCCGAACCATAGCTCTAATAGACTCCAGTACCACCACTGTTCAGACGAACATCCGAATCATAGCTGTAATAGACTCCAGTACCGCCACTGTTCGGCCGAACATCCGAATCATAGCTCTAATAGACTCCAGTACCGCCACTGTTAAGCCGACCATCCGAACCATAGCGGCATCACCGCGCCCGTCTCTCTGACGTCACAACAGGAACTGCCTTCTGAACACCAGAGAACTCAGACCTGGCTTCCGCTGATCGCCAGTGAATTCGGGGTCCCTGACGCTCCCTATAGTCTGAAATGAAGCGTTTCAGAATCGTAGGTGCTATAACGACAAGCCATGCTGACAAAATCAAATCCGCCATTTGTTTGCAATCTGCAACTCCGCAACATGTGTGAGAACGTTTGATAAAAAGGAAGGGAGAGAGCGCCTGGCACGGGGCCCATGCAACGTGCAGTGTTTGCACCGCTGTTGCACCCTCGGTCAATTTCACATAACCTTGCTCTCTCTCCCTCTCTTTCTCCCTCCGAATCTGATGCAGCCCGGTCTATGGCGGCCCGCTGCTGCCACCGCTGTGACGCGGGAGGACGGGAGGTCACAGATCGCCTCTGGGGATCCTGTGACGGAATAACCCGGGAGTCTGCGGTGTGGCCGGTGCCAGGCACGACCGTCCCCGCAGGAGGATGAGACGATTAGTGTCCGATCCGCCCCCCCCCCCCCCCGGACACTCCGCGGCCCGGGGAGGGGGAGGGGGGGATTCTGGTGACTCAGAACAGGAGACCAGCTGAGCTGAAATACCACCCGGGTATCAAATCATCAGCGACGTACCGGACTCCAACTCGATGTGAGTAGTTATTTTCCCCCGAGTGATGGTATATCCAGTCATTATCATGACTTTTCCCAGAGTAAGCGTCAATTAATATCGATTAACGTCAATTTTGGAATGTCTGTACCCATCTCGAAAGCATTTTCAATTAAAGCGCGCCGTGACTAGACCCAGAGACGCTTTATTTACTGCTGAAAAGGTTACGCGATAGTAGAAACTGTTTTGTCAAACTGCAACCCACAGAAGGTTCATAATAATCGCTCGACATAAATGAAGCCGTGACAGGAAAAAAAATATGATGATTTGTTGCAAAATCAAATAGTAATTGTGCAGATGTTAGATTCATGATGGAGGATCGGGAAAAGTGGCGAATTACTCAGCAAATTATATTATAGGCAGATATTATGAAGAATAATATTTTCGAAGAATTATGTGACGAAATTTAGTTTTCCCAGATCAATATTAAAAGGAAAGAAAACTTGTCTGATTAAGGATGAAATGTGTTCAGTGTTGTTGTTCTGTTTCCGTTGACTAGAGATGACTGTACCATGCATGAGTTCTTCCCGACCCTGCCGTGCCGGGCCCGGCTGACACCTCAGCCGCCTCCGGCCGGCCACCGGACGTCCGGTTCCTGGGCTGATGGCGTGTTCTCTCTCCGTCAACTGTGGCCGGAGGTCAGCGAGCCTGGCGCCCGCAGAGAAAACCGGGCGACCGCGGGACGCCGGCCGGGTGAGACAGAGGCAGGGTGAGACAGAGGCAGGGTGAGACAGAGGCAGGGTGAGACAGAGGCCGGGTGAGACAGAGGCTGGGTGAGACGGAGGCCGGGTGAGACAGAGGCAGGGTGAGACAGAGGCAGGGTGAGACAGAGGCAGGGTGAGACAGAGGCAGGGTGAGACAGAGGCCGGGTGAGACAGAGGCTGGGTGAGACGGAGGCCGGGTGAGACAGAGGCAGGGTGAGACAGAGGCAGGGTGAGACAGAGGCAGGGTGAGATAGAGGCAGGGTGAGACAGAGGCTGGGTGAGACAGAGGCCGGGTGAGACAGAAGCTGGGTGAGATAGAGGCAGGGTGAGACAGAGCCCGGGTGAGACAGAGGCTGGGTGAGACAGAGGCTGGGTGAGACAGAGGCCGGGTGAGACAGAGGCAGGGTGAGACAGTGGCCGGGTGAGACAGAGGCCGGGTGAGACAGAGGCTGGGTGAGATAGAGGCAGGGTGAGACAGAGGCCGGGTGAGACAGAGGCTGGGTGAGACAGAGGCCGGGTGAGACAGAGGCCGGGTGAGACAGAGGCTGGGTGAGACAGAGGCTGGGTGAGCTGTCATCAGGTAACGAGCAGGGCTGGCCGATGCCGGTACCAGGGACACGGAGGGGACTGACGTCACCGGGTCAGAGGATTGACGTCACTGGGACTGGAGGCGGAGCTCAGCTGGCAGCTGATATAAGACAGCAGCCAATCACATAGCAGCAGCTTGTGACGTCATGTGGCGATATTTTATCGTCTGATTCAGCAGACTGTAATGCGATGGAAATTTGGTACAAAGGCATGACAATCAAAACTGATGTCTGCTAAAGCTGTATAAAAGTTTACCGATCCGCTTGTGAAAAGCTACCCTGATACACCGACATTCCCAATCCAGACAATGAGTCAGCTGCATGTATCTGAGGCTGCTGTGCGAGCTGCGCTGGCGATGGTTAGTCCCAATAAGGCATGCGGGACAGACGACATCAGTGCTCGCATTATCATCGAGTGCGCGGATGAATTAGTCATTCCGCTCACTAAGATATGTTACCTTTCGGCCATGTCTGGTGTCTTCCCTGAGAGATGGAAGCGGACAAATATTATACCATTATACAAGAAAGGCGACAAAAAAGAGCCTTCAAACTACAGATCTATTTCCCTGCTTCCTCTCTTCGGGAGGGTATTGGAGCGTGTTGTGTTCGACGAGCTATTTTATCATGTATCACCGGTTTTGAGCCAGCAGCAGCATGGTTTTATTCCTAGGCGTTCGTGCAGCACGAACTTAAGTGTTTATCTTAAGCACGCGTGGGAGGCCATATCGGACGGTTACCAGACGGACGTCATTTACACTGATTATTCGGCCGCTTTTCAGAGCGTCAACCATGCGCTTCTCATTCATAAGTTAAAACACTCCTACCATTTGAAGGAGCTCGCACTGAAATGGTTCGTCTCGTATCTGTCCGATAGACGCCAGAGAGTTATCGTCAACGGAAAAACCTCCGACTGGCAACCGGTTATCTCCGGTGTTCCAGAAGGATCACTGTTGGCTCCCCTTCTCTTTTCGATGTTTATTAACGATCTACCGTGCCAAATAGAATCCGGCTGCCTTCTGTATGCCGATGATGTCAAAATTGTCCGTAAAATCACCACTCCATCTGACGGACTGTTGCTGCAGAGGGATCTTAGCCATCTGGCAGCGTGGTCCGTCAGGTGGGGACTGGCTCTCAACCCTACAAAATGCAAATCGTTTACGATGACTCTCAGGCGTGCACCCGTCCAGACCAAGTATTTTATCGCTGGTACCGAGCTGGAACATGTGAGTAAGATCAGGGACCTGGGTGTAACGATGGACACCAAATTAACTTTCGCACCACATGTATCGGATACTGTCAGCAGGGCCAACCGTGCACTCGGCCTCCTTATCCGCTCTTTCCAAGTAGGTACCAGCAAGTCAAAATTCAACCGAAGCGCAGTACTGGCTGCGTACTTCGCGAATGTGCGATCGATTTTAGAATATTGCAGCGTGGTCTGGACGGGGGCGGCCAACTCCCACAAGGTGCGGGTCGATCGAGTGCAGCACAAGTTCCTCATTTGGCTGCTAGCTCACACTTCCTCCGGACAAACGAATGATCTTTCTTATGGTAGCCTTCTGCTCCATTTCAAAATTCCATCTTTAGCACAACGCAGAGTGCAGCATGACATGCTCTTCCTGAGGAACATTATGCGGGGGAGAGTGGATTCTCAGGTTCTGCTCAACTTTTTTCCTCTGCACGTGCCGCCTCGATCGACCTGCACCCTCACCCTGTTCGCCGTGCCTCGAGCTCGAGTCAGAACTATCGAATCAGGGATGTTCTGCAGGATCCTTAAAGCCATGAATGTTTTATTGGCCAGTCATTTGAACGTAGACATCTTTCATGACAGTTTTGGCGTTTTAGAGCTCTCGTGATCAGGTACGTTTTAACCGCATAGTCATCATCACTTCGTTCATCATGTCATTCATCTTCTACTTGTATAACGACTTTAGGCTGTGATATATGTGTTGTGTTTCATGTCTTTTATCTTTTTGACTTCGCCTGTCAGTGGAGTATGACTCTGTTGGCGATGAAAGCAAATAAACAAATACACAAAAACTGACTGGGTACAAGATTAAGGTATTCCGGTGCTAGAAAGTAGTTAAATATTTTCTTCGAAGAATCTCGCTTTTAAAATTAAGTTAAATACGGTTTGGACAAATTGCTCTTCAGTAATCAGCCTTTGGCATAGTTATCTAAATATGAACATCCTAGTATAACATACATCGTTTGTAAAGGACACTAATTCAACTGGTCGTCTTTACAACCAAATGATGCAATGGATGCACGTGATGTCGATACTGGCTCACATTCGCGTTGAAGTTCTTTGAACAGTTTTGAACCCTTTCTACTACAGTGTCGAATCCACCCAGAACGATGTAACTTAGCACAATGATAGTGAGCTAGTTTTCATTTTCGGAGAAAATAGCAGGTTGACAATCAACCAGCTGTGGCTCCATTAAACCACCTCTCCTTTCCACTTAGCAAAAATACGGCAAAGTCATTGTGAAACTACGCCCGGCTCCGTTTTTGTACCGTTACAAACTGGACACCCCGCCGTGAGGCCCTGGCGGAGGTTTTTCCGCCTGATGTGTCGGAAGAGATCTTCTGTCTCCACCACGCGCTGCGCCTCCCCACTTCGTCACTCTTTTTGCTTGTTATACGATCTCGCAATCCTTTTTTCCACAAAGCCAGCGAAGCTGGCTTAAAACACTTTCTTACATTCCTTATATATTCCAGTATGTCAAGCCAGCTTCATCCCATCATTCCGGCAGCTGCATTTGACCTACAATCGGCGCTGGTCCGCAGGAGTGGTGCTGTCTTCGTCCAGCCTGACGGACTGGGACGGGTGGCGGCGGCGAACCGGGACCTACAATCGGCGCGGGTCCGCAGGAGTGGTGCTGTCTCCGTCCAGCCGGACAGGCTGGGACGGGCGGCGGCGGCGGACCGGGGGAACGAGATGGAAAGTCAGCGGCGCGCCGCGCGCCGCCGGACCGGGTCGGCTGGAGTCGGCTGGTCCGACCGGACCCGCCGGCTGGCTGGACGGCGGCGCGCGGCGCGTGGCCACCGCTCTCGTAGCCGGCTACTTTCTCCAGCGGCGGCGGCGGCGGGGCTGGAGCCGGAGCCGGGGTCGGAGCCGGGGCCGGAGGCTGGGGCCGGACCGAGACAGGCCAGGCAGGGGCTCAGCGGGGCCGTCAGAAAAGGATAGGCCACTGCGCGTCGTGCGCAGAGGAAAACACTGGAATAAGCCGACGAGCCGGAAGGATGACCGCGAGGGACGGGAGAGAGTGAAAGTGAAGGAAGATGGGAGCGAAAAGGAGAGCAGCGGATATGGAGATAAGTAGAGGGAGAGAGAGAGATAGGGGGACAGAGAGGCATGTTGAACAGCACGGCTTTTTACCGGCCATCAAGCCGTCAGGCTTTCATCGAACTTTGCATCCACGCTGCAGATAGCAATTACATTGTTAATGACAGGAGTCACGATTTTATCTGGGAGACTGTGATGCAAGCAGCATTTCAGGGCGATGATTGGACATTGTGGGCCTCACGACATACGACGTAAAGGTGGACTGAAGTATTGCCGACCGAAGGTGCATGCCCAGTTAGCACGGGTGAAGCCCAAAAACGACCTACTTATCGGCCCCGATTATAAAACCTCCTAATAGGTGAATGATCGGCGACGTTGCTGGCTTATAACTACGACTTAACCACCACTCTACCACTGATTGGTTGGTGAAGAGTGGAAACAGTCATCTCATCAACCTGTCCTCCACTGACTGTCCCATCATTGCTAGCTCGTCTTATGTCTTGTGGCGTGGCACCGTTTTCCACTGGTCAGCGGCACCAATCCGTTCCTGTTCAGCCGCCCAGCTCTGCGGGTGAGTTGCCTCCCGCCCAGCTGTCCAGCTCTGCGGGTGATTTGACTGCCGTCCCAGCTCTGCGGGTGAGTTGACTGCCGCCCAGCTGCCCAGCTCTGCGGGTGAGTTGACTCCCGTCCCGCTGTCCAGCTCTGTGGGTGAGTTGACTGCCGTCCCGCTGTCCAGCTCTGCAGGTGAGTTGACTCCCGGTCCCAGCTCTGAGGGTGAGTTGACTGCCGTCCAGCTTCCCAGCTCTGTGGGTGAGTTGACTGCCGCCCAGCTTCCCAGCTCTGCGGGTGAGTTGACTGCCGTCCCGCTGTCCAGCTCTGCAGGTGAGGTGACTCCCGCCCCAGCTCTGAGGGTGAGTTGACTGCCGCCCAGCTTCCCAGCTCTGCAGGTGAGTTGACTCCCGTCGCGAACAAGGCCGTGGGTTCCGGCTGACTGCCTCCGCCTGCGGTGGTTCGGTTGGGCTGACATGGATTTCTGCCGCGCCCCACTCCGGCTCCCTACTCCCCACTCCCCACTCCCCACTCCTGTCCACTCCGGTCGGCACCACACGGGAGAGGCAGCCACCTGCCGCGGAGCGATCGCCGCGAGACGCCGGCACTGGCACCCGTCACTAGCGCCGCACTGCGCCATTAGCGTCCGCAGAGCGCCGTTAGCGTTCGCAATGCGCCAGTAATGCCCCGGGTGCGCCGGTAACGCCCGCGGCGCGTTATTAACGCCACCACTTTCCCCCGCCGAGCTGTCGTCAATGTGAAGCGATTTGGTGACTGGGTGTCCCTGGGGAAATTATTGGGATATTTGATGGCTTTTTGATGGCGGTGTGTAAGTTTTCGCAAGGATTGGCGACATTTCAGACCTATAAGCTGGTGACGACCTGAAGTCCGCGGTTAGTGACAGCTCTGTCTGGATGATTTCTTCAGTGCTGGGAAAGTGACGCGATGTAACGTCATGTAGAGCTGAGCTGTTAACAACTCTGCTGTGCGCGATCTAATTACGTCGTGTTGTAACTGACCATGGGAATGCGCGTGTGTAAATTAGGGCTGACATTCACCTACAGGGAGAACGGAAGAATTGTCACTCGCACTGAATATTCGCGCGGGCGTATCTGTGGAAATCATGGAGCTCATTTCGTGCCAAGTAATGTATTAGACATGTCAACATGCCTATTTCATACATTGCATCAAATTAATGAAATCTGTACTGAAGTTTGTTTAAGGAACATTGGCCTCAGGTCAATAAAACAATAAAACACCTGTTTCAAAGCAGCGAAGTCTGCCATGAAATTCTGCATTTGGCTCCGGTTCGATTGTCCAGAATTGTCGGATTATTGTCTATTGTTCGGAAACGTGATTATAACCAACCGATAATCAATCATTCTTAGCCGGCTCCACCGACTCCAGTTCCAGGATAGAAACCGGCTGACTTCCGCCTCCCCGGTGAGTGCACTCCCGCGGCGACGATAGCCCTCGTTTTACCGGTCCAGCGACGCCGATCATGTCTTTAACTCGCGTCACTCCCGCGGGAAAGGTCACTGAGTGTGGACTGAGGTCACGGGATCACTGGTCCCGACTCAGACCCCGCCGCCGCCGCTGCGGCAGTCCGAGTGGAGTCTGTGTGCTGGGTGATATGGCAGCGATGGCTAGCAGAACAAAACGCGACTGCGATCAGAACAGCTCGGCAGTGATGTCCGATTGACTTACTTTGAAGGGCAGAGCGGATTTGTGACGTCATCGAAGTATCATTTGGCAGTTTGTGAACGTCACCAGTGCGGATGAGATGGACTGGTAACCGCATTGGTGATGAAGCATTAACACGGCGGGGGTATTCGGGAAAGAAGCTCACGTGGAATGGATGCAGGATAGTGTGTATTATTAATTACTCTGAACACAGTTTGGAGGGCCTCTGAGGCTTTGTAAATGCGGTCTTCCTTTACGTCAGTTATCTCATAGCAAGCAGCCTTGAAACCTGAACTAGCCTGAATTATGGAACGTTTAATCACTGCCAGGCCCCATAAATCGTCTACCGTTTTTTCAGCCCCACTCCAATAAAAAAACGTCACATCCTGTCCATAGACCGTCCAAAGGCCGTCCAAAGGCCGTCCAAAGGCCGGTGGTGCGGCAGTACTCGGTAACAGTTCGATCGGGGAGGGCCGATCAGGAAGTATGTTCAGTATAAGTGACAGAAGGTCATACCATTTCCGGGTCTTCCCGGTAACACAGACGGGAGACACAGTAAAAACGTAAAAACTGGGCGGTGGGTTATCCGGCCAGGCACAGTCATGCTTGACAAGCTCCGGTTATCCGGCCAGGCACAGTCATGCTTGACAAGCTCCGGTCATCCGGCCAGGCACAGTCATGCTTGACAAGCTCCGGTCATCCGGCCAGGCACAGTCATGCTTGACAAGCTCCGGTCATCCGGCCAGGCACAGTCATGCTTGACAAGCTCCGGTCATCCGGCCAGGCACAGTCATGCTTGACAAGCTCCGGTCATCCGGCCAGGCACAGTCATGCTTGACAAGCTCCGGTCATCCGGCCAGGCACAGTCATGCTTGACAAGCTCCGGTCATCCGGCCAGGCACAGTCATGCTTGACAAGCTCCGGTCATCCGGCCAGGCACAGTCATGCTTGACAAGCTCCGGTCATCCGGCCAGGCACAGTCATGCTTGACAAGCTCCGGTCATCCGGCCAGGCACAGTCATGCTTGACAAGCTCCGGTCATCCGGCCAGGCACAGTCATGCTTGACAAGCTCCGGTCATCCGGCCAGGCACAGTCATGCTTGACAAGCTCCGGTCATCCGGCCAGGCACAGTCATGCTTGACAAGCTCCGGTCATCCGGCCAGGCACAGTCATGCTTGACAAGCTCCGGTCATCCGGCCAGGCACAGTCATGCTTGACAAGCTCCGGTCATCCGGCCAGGCACAGTCATGCTTGACAAGCTCCGGTCATCCGGCCAGGCACAGTCATGCTTGACAAGCTCCGGTCATCCGGCCAGGCACAGTCATGCTTGACAAGCTCCGGTCATCCGGCCAGGCACAGTCTTGCTTGACAAGCTCCGGTCATCCGGCCAGGCACAGTCATGCTTGACAAGCTCCGGTCATCCGGCCAGGCACAGTCATGCTTGACAAGCTCCGGTCATCCGGCCAGGCACAGTCATGCTTGACAAGCTCCGGTCATCCGGCCAGGCACAGTCATGCTTGACAAGCTCCGGTCATCCGGCCAGGCACAGTCATGCTTGACAAGCTCCGGTCATCCGGCCAGGCACAGTCATGCTTGACAAGCTCCGGTCATCCGGCCAGGCACAGTCATGCTTGACAAGCTCCGGTCATCCGGCCAGGCACAGTCATGCTTGACAAGCTCCGGTCATCCGGCCAGGCACAGTCATGCTTGACAAGCTCCGGTCATCCGGCCAGGCACAGTCATGCTTGACAAGCTCCGGTCATCCGGCCAGGCACAGTCATGCTTGACAAGCTCCGGTCATCCGGCCAGGCACAGTCATGCTTGACAAGCTCCGGTCATCCGGCCAGACACAGTCATGCTTGACAAGCTCCGGTCATCCGGCCAGGCACAGTCATGCTTGACAAGCTCCGGTCATCCGGCCAGGCACAGTCATGCTTGACAAGCCCCGGTCATCCGGCCAGGCACAGTCATGCTTGACAAGCTCCGGTCATCCGGCCAGGCACAGTCATGCTTGACAAGCTCCGGTCATCCGGCCAGGCACAGTCATGCTTGACAAGCTCCGGTCATCCGGCCAGGCACAGTCATGCTTGACAAGCTCCGGTCATCCGGCCAGGCACAGTCATGCTTGACAAGCTCCGGTCATCCGGCCAGGCACAGTCATGCTTGACAAGCCACGGTCAGTTAGCGTACGATGTTCAGATACGCCAATTTAGATCGTTTTGGCACCACTGCGGCGTCTAGTGAATCGACGTACGCAGTTACGAAGTAACTGCTAAGTAATGTGTTCCGCCCCATGGCCACGGTACCAGCCTGTTATCAGATACAGGAGTAAACAATGGAACTGTGGACACTGCAGATACACATCGCATCGCTGCTCTGATCAAATGTAGTGTAGTTTTGTTTTCGTTACAAGCGGATTAAGCCGCGCCATAGGTTATATAGAGTCAAACTACACTACATTAATGTATTCCGATATCGGAAACAGTGTTTTGCGGAAGAGAGTTGCCTACTGCTGCCTTCTTTCTGTCAATGATTGTTTTTTATCCCTTGTCCCTTTCGGGATCACTTTTGGTGTCATTGATTCCATTAAACTTAGCCGGAAAACTAGCATCAGAACCTCTCTGCGAACATGGATAACCGGTTGAGGCCAGGCGGCCGACGGGGCCGGAGGGCAGGGTGTGGGGCTGACCGTCTGACGGTGTGGACAGGGTCTCTGGGGAGGGGGAGGGGACGTAATTTGACCTTGGTACCATGAACTGAGTCAGAACTCAGAGATGGGAGTCGGTCGGCCTTGGCGAGCCGAACTGACCGCTAACGTTCCGACCTTTCGCTGGACGCAGAAGGTATCCGTGATGTCACCACCGGCTCCCTCTGACTGGTCAGATTCGTGACGTCACCAGCCGTTCCCTCTGACTGGTCAGATCCGGTATACAATCGACGCATACGGGGAGGACGCGTCATGACACACGAACTATAGAGATAGCGGGGTGCACAACGCCCAACCGACTGCGATGAATCGGCGGCAGGGTTTACATGGGTGGGAAGTGCAGAATGATAGCGTTTAGAGGTGATGTCAGCTGCATTTGGTTTTATTTGAACCACCCGTGTGGACCAAAAGAAGCATTTACTGCATTTCCGTAGTGTAATCAGAGAAACACTCCTGCAGATAACAACGCAATGTTTAACCATTGCAACACACTGCTATGTGTCCAGACGTTTTTGCCAAGTATTTTCTTCCATAGTTGCAACATATCATTGTGTTCTATGATTCACACCAGGATTAAGCCAAGTTTTGTATCCAACATTCACACCAAAAGCACCACATTGTGCTTGTGCACCTCCTGTTCGCTCGCTGGGCGCTAAAACAGCACTGGCAGCATGCCTGCCTGAGGTGCGGCCTGGACGATGGCTGAGTGCTGTGATGTGAGCGGGGGTCGCCTTTTCGTGCCGATCGGGCGTGTCAGGGTCGCGCTCTTACCCAGCATGTCACTTCCGCCCTGCACTAACGGTGCCAGCCGGGGGTACTTTCTACTCAGGAGATCCCCGGGCAGTGTGGTCGGGAAATATAATGACGCACTAAACTACGAGCTTTGGCTGGAGCCGGGTAGAAACTAGAGGTGCAGAAAATCCTCAATATTTGGTCACAGCCTAGTCACGGCCACGGAATGAGCTGGCAAGTCACAGCTTTAGTCATGGCGCTGCAATGCTAACCCTATGGCACTGGCCTGGCCAGTCATAGCTTCAGTCACGTCCGTGACCAGTTCTGGTCCCAGCGCTGGGACGCTGGGACCAGAATCTTGCATCTCTAGTAGAAACCGCAGTGGACGTCAGAACGGAATAGTCCAGTTGGTGAATCCTTATGCTTTCGATAACTAAGTAGCGGCACTTATTGCACATATTCCATCCATTTTCCTTGTTTATTAAGGCCATCGGGAGAAAAGGGTGGCACTATCGCCGAATGATCTATGAAGTAGGCATGCTTATGAAAGCAAACAAATTTCTACAAAATAGTTTGCATAAAAATAAACCCATCCGGAGCGTCAAGCTGTGTATGGGCAACAATTCCTGAATTTTCCATCGAGCTACACGCAAACTATCTTTTACTTTTCACTCAGCTACCAACACCCGCGCCTCATAAGGACTGAATTATCCAAATAATCGTTTTTTTAATACGATGAAAGGTATTAATTACCGCCCTAATACAGCCCTTCAGTCGCAGCAGCCCCAGCCAGCGCTGGCCGAATTAGTCGTCGTCAGTGCATGTCCTCCGTGGTTTCTGATTGTCACTATTGTACTCCTGTGCGGGAAACAATGGTCGAAAGAAGTCACACGAGACAAACGTAACGGTCGCCAGGGCAGTGTAACACTGGTCACACAAACTGGTCCTGCTCTTGAGCAGAGCAAGGGCGTGCTTATAAGAACGTAGTTAAAAGCATGTCAGGAAATGTGATTTTCTTTCTGAGTTAGAAATTATCACACCAGAACCTTATACATTTTTTTTTTTTTTACTGACTTAAACGATATCCGACGAATTAAATATTAACACAAATGGAGGATATCCCTTTAACTTCGAAATAATTTATTCCAGTCAATTTCTCATCTATTTGAATACTGTTTAATTGGATTGTATTCTAAGCTCGGCTTACGTAACTACCAGTAGCGTGACTTCTAAGGCGTCGGAACAGAGCAGCCAGCACTCAGAATGACATGTTGACTGCAGCAGAGCACAGCAGAATAACACCAACCAACAGAGACTGCAGCAGAGCACAGCAGAATAACACCAGACAGTGGAGACTGCACTGCTAGATGGAGAAATAACACCAGACAGTGGAGAAATAACACCAGACAGCAGAGAAATAACACCAGACAGTGGAGACTGCACTGCTAGATGGATAAATAACACCAGACAGTGGAGACTGCACTGCTGATATGGAGAAATAACACCAGGCAGCGGAGACTGCACTGCTGATATGGAGAAATAACACCAGACAGTGGAGAAATAACACCAGACAGCGGAGACTGCACTGTTATATGGAGAAATAACACCAGACAGTGGAGAAATAACACCAGACAGCGGAGAAATAACACCAGACAGCGGAGACTGCACTGTTAGATGGAGAAATAACACCAGGCAGTGGAGAAATAACACCAGACAGCGGAGACTGCACTGCTGGATGGATAAATAACACCAGACAGTGGAGAAATAACACCAGACAGCGGAGACTGCACTGATATATGGAGAAATAACACCAGACAGTGGAGACTGCACTGCTAGATGGATAAATAACACCAGACAGCGGAGACTGCACTGCTGATATGGATAAATAACACCAGACAGTGGAGACTGCACTGCTGATATGGATAAATAACACCAGACAGTGGAGAATGCACTGCTGATATGGATAAATAACACCAGACAGTGGAGACTGCACTGCTGATATGGATAAATAACACCAGACAGTCGAGACTGCACTGCTGATATGGATAAATAACACCAGACAGTGGAGACTGCACTGCTGATATGGATAAATAACACCAGAAAGTGGAGACTGCACTGCTGATAAGGATAAATAACACCAGACAGCGGAGACTGCACTGCTGGATGGAGAAATAACACCAGACAGTGGAGACTGCACTGCTGTATGGAGAAATAACACCAGACAGCGGAGGCTGCGTCGCTGCATGGAAAGCTAGCGCGGCCCTAGAGCTAGAGAGGTAGAGATAAGCTAGAGAGGCCACGCTGGGTCGATCGTGCTGGCCGCCGCTGGTCGGCGTCCGCTGGACCCAGCTGGCTGACATAGGGTCCCCACGCCCTTGTGTCGGACGCTCACGTGTTCCCGGATCACCCGATCTCACCGGAACAATGTGAGGTAACCCACCGCTGTGCTGCGTCAAAGGCACGTTTCCTGTGCTGTTCTAGAGTTTTACTATGTGTGCATAGGACGTACATTCTGTAGAAATATGTAGCGAGGACATTGTTACAGATGCCGATGGAACTTTGGGCATACAGCATAAGGATATGCATGTGTTGTGCACAGTTTTGCGTTTGAATCCCATTCAGAAGCTATTTTTAGGCCAAGTTTATCGAATTAAGCAATAAAACCCGAAGTGACACTGTTCATAATTAGTCACGATAGGTTTTTACGGCAAACCTGTTATTGGACGAATATTTCCTGACAAAGCAAGAAGCCAATCCAGCGGCCAAGTCAATAACAGGTGCCAATGCGTCATATGGCGTTCACTGTACCACCAATATAGCTGTGTGATATGTGAAAGGATAATGGTGATTATCTATTAAGTAGGTGCAGGAATGTGGGAGTACGTGGGTGCCATGGTATCAACATGTTTTATGAATTTTTTTCCATTTAACATATTAGTTGATGAAGAAAAGTAACAATTTTAAAGCTGGCCTTGGCGTATCCACCTTCTGAGATGCTCCTCCACCCATGGTCCATTTCCCACCAACTTTAAAGCGTCGATCGTCTTATCATCCTCGCAGTTATTGATGACGACGCTGCATGAAGGCACTGCGGTCCACTACACATCCCTGCCGGCGGCGCAGCGCCCATCCAACGCACGGCTGCCTATGTAGGTGAACTGGCCTCTCAGAATCGCCCCACGTCTTGCTCTCACCGCGACAATCACGTCAGCTAAATGAGATCTGGTAGCTCTTTCACACCCTGCGCTCAATAAGCCGCTGCCAAATGCTGCCCAGCTGCCAGGCTAGCCTCCGCCCGGCACGTGCTCTGAATGACCGCGTTTGTAGGCGCGGATTAAGACGGTAGTGCAAACCTGCAAAACTATTGGGAAAAATGTCAACGTCATACTGTAAAACCAAGAAAAATATACGGAAATATTTTTTCAAGGAATCTTTATTGAAATAATGTAGGAATGAGTTTCTTTAAGATAAAAATCACCTGATTTTCGCAGCACATTGTAAAACGTTTTTTTCCGTTCGCATGTACAAAGTTTAAGATCAATTTCCCCCAACTTTCTCTGCACGTGACGTCTCTCTGCACGTGCAGCGGCTAGTCTGGGGAGTAGTTTGCTGACCGGCATATCTGCGTGACCGGCGCATCTACCGCGGCTGGTCTGGGAGAAGTTTGGTGACCGGCATGGATCTGCCGCGGGTGAGCGGAGGCCATCCGACCGTGACCGCACGAGAGAAGTGGCCGCCGCCGCCGCCGCCGCCGCCTGATGCCGTGGATATTCCAGTCCGGACCAGTCCGATACACAGACCGGACACGCCAAGGATCGGGAGCAGTGGCACTTTCCCCCGCCACCGGCCTCTCGGGGTTTACCAAGACGGACCGCCGCCCCTGCCGCCCCTGCTGCTCAGAACATTTTATTAGCATTCTGTCGATTAAAATCCTGCATTCCCCCTGTATAAGACCCAAAAGCAGAGGCGGTTCCAGGCTCCTGTTTTGGGGAGGGGTGTTACGTCTCCACGGGCGCCAAGTGATTGACCAAGTGATTGACAGATGATCGGTAAAAGGATCAGGGAAGAGGGTAAACCAGCGGGCCAAACAATTTGGCCCAAAATTAAGTTCAGTTCATTCTTGAAAAGAACAGTACGCTCCGACGTACTAAGCAGAGCATAATATGATGAACTGCAAGATTGCTTTTGCTTTTAATTCACGTCATTGTAGGCTGAAGTCGGAAGTTACCACAATGGCATCATGGGTATTTTCAACGAGCCTGTGCGTGAAAGCGACAGATCATTTGATCGTCGACGCCCCCTGGCTATGGGAGGTGTGGCGAGACAGTCGAGAGGTGCGGGGCTCCTGATCTAGGAGAGCCGCGGCTGTCTCCGCCCGGCGAGGCCTCGCCCGCCCGCCTGGGGGCACCATCGCTCAGACTTTCTTTTCCTGTCTGAATATTTTGTGCGGTGGCTCTGCCTACGGCGACTTACCGCAGCGCGTCCGGCCGTTACCATAGCAACCGAGATATCATCAGGCGGTGCCAACATATGATGTGATGATATTGTGAAAGTGTTGGAGGATTATGATACAAATTCCTAGAATTTATATGACTGGAAATAGTATCATAAGAAGCAACATTCCTCTTTGTTTGAGCGTATGTTGTTGCAACCTTTTTTGAATGACTTACTAAAGTTATCCATAGGTCTAGACAGTCCCTTATTAAAGGGAACAGTTTACCTTGTCAATGGGGTTGATAGTTGAGATAGCCAAGCTGTTCTCCATGCTCGAAAATTAACTTGAGAAGCTTTCACATCTTCATAGAAACTCCTTAATTAATTAAAATTGGCTTACCGGAGTCCTAGAAGCCGAAACGAGTACCTATCCATCGTGTCTCCCATCGCTGATTGGCTGATTTGACGTATAATTATGACGTAACGATGACGTATGGCTTGGGGAATAAATATGATAAGCATTGAAATATATAGCGCTGGACAAGAACATGCTGTTTCAGTACCTTATTCCTTGCATTGCACGAATGAACTTTGAGAGATATATCGTGATTGTTGCTAAAATTGTCTATACACACTTTCCTCAGCAATATTCTTAGTGAAATGATACGTCACGCGCGTGCAGATGTCGTCACGATGACATTGCGTGCTTCTTAGCAATCTGATTTCGCATTAATTCACACCATTCAGAGGAAAATCTGAAGTTGAACCAAATAACTGACATTATAAAAAAGAAAATCCGCGTCCATATATACTTGTATGGCTTACTAGTAACATTGTAATTCATTTCTAGCTTCTCTCAATCATTTCTGAGCATTTTTTTTTTTAGGTGAACAGTTTCCTTTAAATGAGCTAAGTTAAACAATTGGTGTGTATGTGAAAGAGCTAACCTAACAATAATATAAATGATATACATACAATATGTGATATTATTGTATACTATCTCTGCAAAAAGGTTGCACGGGAAAGGAATGCTATCAAATCCATGCCATATCTCATTGTGTCAAGTAGAGCCCTTCATGAAATGGGAATCCCCATGGAACCCATGGAACGGGATGGAAAGGGGTGGGAATGGGGCAATTTTGGGAAATGTAACAGGTTGGTTCGGGTTTGGGACAGACCATATAATTTTTAGCACCACAAAAAGTGAATTATGCTGAAATGGGTGGAAATGGGTGGGAATGGGAGCGCCATCAATTATGAATTTGGATTGGAACGGGTTTGGGTCTGGCCGAATGGGCTGGAACGGAATGGGGGCTGAAAATGTGTCCCATGAAGGGCTCTGGTGCCAAGGTCATGTTGTAAAAGTCTCGATAAAGAATAGTAGAGTGCGTTGGGCACCCTTCTCACGTAAATAATGCTCGGAACACTCAGTTGATCGACGGTGAAGCTCCACCAAACCGTGGGTCTGAGAGCCTTCTTCGGAAAACTTTCCAATGTAGTGTGACCACCACTGTGGCTGCGGTGAGGGGTGACCTACCTTGGGCAGCATGTCTGTTTTCGGAGCCCCGGCTGGCTGCAGTGCCGGCTCGCCCTGCGTAGAGTCTCTCCGTCGGTGCTCTCCCGGAGCGTAGCTCTCTGTCTGGGTGACTCTCCCGGCTCTCAGCGAAACACACCTCACCGTCCGGCCGTCGGCACTCGACTGACTGACCGCTCAGCTCCGCGCCGGGCCCACTTTCACCGCCTCCCCCCTCACCGGAGACGGCGGCGGAGGGGGGGGGGAGACAGGCACCGCCCCTCGGCAGCCTGCACAGCGTGCGTCCTCAGGAGCCGCACCCCGCCCTTCTGCACACTGATTAACACCGTCGCTATGTCCTCTCTTCTCTGCCTCCTGGCAAAATGTGTATCTCGCATGTCTTTGCTTTCAGTATAAGTGCTTAGTACAATGCAGGTTAATTTGGTCAATCATGACGTAGCATGGGCTATTAAATGTGAAGATCGGTAGGTTTAAAACCCTATTCCTGACCGTTTTTTTTACGCTGAATCTGTCCGGGGGGGGGGGGGCGATTCATCCATCCCCTGAGATATCGGCTCCTATGAGAGCTACAACAACGAAAGTTAGTGGGTAGGAAGAATCCACAAGGAACTGTCTTTTGTGTAATTTGTATGACCTTGGGTTAATATCTTCAAGGTCAAACGAGGTCAAATGTACCGAAATTTCCATGATTTTGACTTTTATCTAGACATTACGCATTATCTCCAAAACTATTATAGCTAAGAAGAAACCGAAAAAAAACAATCGAAAGCTCTTGAAACTCTCTTCCGATATTAGACGCCAGATTTGGGCTTTGGTCACTCGCTTGGAGTCCACGGGTCATCAAAGTTAAAAAAGGTCAATTTTTGGCAACAACGTTTTTGTGAATAGCTTTTTAGCTATACAAAAATAGAACAAAAATGTTGCCACCATCGTATTTTTCTCGTCAAGACGCATCGACATATATCAAGTTGGACTTGGTAAGGTTAATCAAAAATTTCACCTTAGGTCAAGGTCACGGTCAAGGTCAAGGTAGCCAAAGTAGGTCATGTTGCATATTAGGAGACGCGTATTGACGAAACAAACACATTGGTACCAGTTTCAGCTCTCTATCTATATTGTCATTCTCATATTTCACGAACTTTCGCTACCATCAGTGGATATACCTGAACCCCTAATTTTCGCTATGTAAATGGGGCTTATGACACAATACTGATCTTTCAAGAACAAACTGCTGTGATTTTGATAGTGTGTCTCACGTTCCATGCAACGCCGCATTCCGTTTGTCGCTGCGTTTCGCGGTTATTGAGATATTGGCGGAAGCGGAAATCAGCCCTTCGTGGTTAGCACGAACTTCCGGCAGTTTTCGGGTTATAACTTTATCAGTTATCAAGATATCAACTTGAATTTTTTTTTGTGTACATAAACTGGTATAATATCTTCGGGATGTGTTAAGGATGTTTTGATTTTTTGAAAAATGAAAATTGTATATACATATATATGTAAAGAAAATTTAATTTTTCAAAAGTTCGAAATTGTAAAATCATAATTTCGAAAATCCGAGATAGCTATCTGAAAACCCTTGCAATTTTCTACTAGTATCTTTTTTGTATGCATTTTCAGAAGAAGAAAAAATCCTCCATGAGTGTTTAACCATGCAAAAAACCTTTGGTATCAAAAACGCCAGAACATGCCTCCCAAAAGGTGCGCATGGAGCCGCTTATGAGGCAGCTATTTTGAAGAAAACGCACACCAGCAGATGTGCAATGAACAGTTAGGAAAAGTCAGCAAGTTTGAAGACCTTAGTTTCAATAATGAATGTGCAGCACACGAAAAACCTCCGGGGGGCGATTCACCCCCCCCCCCCCCCCCCACCCCGGACAGGAATAGGGTTAATAAGCTTTCAGCAATTTTCACACTTTTAACACACGCACTGGTATGCCACTAATGCGCACTGCCGAGTGACACTTTTGTGCCCCTCTCCCCTGAGATCTCCGAAAGTATGAGAGCTAGAACGATCAAACTTACTGGTTAGGTAGGTGTTATAGTGATCTACATTTGCCGAAATTTAGGTGACCTTAGGTCAATATCGTCAAGGTCAAGCGAGGTCACAAAGGTCAAATATGTCGAAATGTCACCATTTTGGGAATTTGACCTCTGTGACGTCACAGGTTACCAGCAGTGTGTTCAAAGTTTATTCGGGGATGAACATTGAAATTGGTTACCGAATTCCGTTTGAATAATCCCGATCCGACTGTTGGTTCCGAAGATATCGCTTCGCCGACTTTGATTCTGGCCGCCATCTTGGAATTCAAATCCATATAATTCAAATATTTACCAATCAATTTTCTTTTCTTTTCGCGTCAAACGATCTGATATTGTGTTGGCTTAAATATCACACAAAAACCATCCCTCTGCTCCGCTTCTTTTTTTAGCTATTCACAAAAACCATGTGGGGGAGGCACAAAAGTGCATTGCGCGAGCGGGCGCCAGCGGGCGCGAAGCGCTTGTGAGGTTTCTCGTCAACTTACTAGACAAATTTATATTTGACCCGGCCCGAACCGGCCCGAACCGGCCCGAACCGACCCGAACCGGCCATACAGACGCTCTTCGGAAGATAATAACTTTGCAACCACTTCTCCGATAGAGATCAGGTTTTCACCAATGGATAGGACCATGAAATCAATTTTGATTTTGGTATAGTGCGCTCTGATAGGGGTGGTATCACAGCGCGTGGCACACGCAAACGTCGAAATGAACAAAAATAATTATTGATCAAAAATGGCATTATTAATTTGAGCATTTTTGTATACGCTGAAGCTTGCAGCGCTCAGGACGTACTCCCTTTTGGCGAATTCGAGAAAGGAGATCATGAACAATAAAATACAACTTAATTTTTATGTTGGCATGTATGGAGGCCTGACCATTTTTACGGAGGACTGAAAGGACTAAAAGGACTATGTGTTACTACCACGTGTGCTCCCGTTCCGTTTCATATTTCAAACCTGTTTTAGCTTTACCAGAGCGCGACCGCTCGGCCATCGCCCAAAAAGTCGTTTTACTGGTTGTAACTGACTTAGCATTTCTCTTAGTTACGCTTTAGTAATATTCTATAATTACCTATTCATATTTTATTAAACTAAAATGTGGTTTGTGGCGAAAGGCAAATATCCAAAGTTAACTTCACCACAGCCCCCACACCGTCTGTTCGGAGCGAGTTAAATGATAAGCACCTACATTGAACAGTATATCGTGGACCAGTGCAGACGAAGTAAATGTCATTGCACAAGGTTCGCCTCGCCTGCTGGACATAACGGCGCATCGCCATCATACCTGTACCTGAGTCCGCTGTACCTGAGTCCGCTGTACCTGAGTCCGCTGTACCTGAGTTTGCTGTACCTGAGTCCGCTGTAGTCCCTGAAGTGAAATGACGAACTGGGCGTGCCTCAATGACGATGGTGTAACACGGATTGCAATGGCTGCTGCTTATGAGTAACGTTTACCAGCGCACACGCAACCCGAACGCCCGAACGGAACAGAACTGCAGAGATGGGTATGGCATTGATTTATGAATAATAAAAAAGTGCACCGTTCGTATTGTGAAACAGTAAAGGTGCTCGCATATTTCATTAGGCGAGACCTCACGCATACTCTCGAGAATATAATGTGGTATGCATTGCAGGTATTCTACAATCTCATCCAATCCAATCCAGCTTTTCATAAATCCTAGGGTGAAAGTGAAATATGTTTTTCCAAACTTTCGACATGTAGTGAGGGAGAGAGGTATTAAGGTATCAGTAATATTATCTATATAAAAAGCTATGTTTGTTCCCTACTAGCAACAAATACAAACATCATGCCACAATGATAGGATGAATGATAGGTACTAAGGTAGTAGCGTTATCTAACAACACTAGGTATCTACCAGCCTTAAACCAGTGAACTAAAATAGGTAGTGTTAGTAGTTAGTTTTAAACGAACTAGATTGAAATCCAATTATTGTCATTGGTCCCAATAGATATATCAATAAAGCGCAATCACACCCGGTAGGTGCTGTAAAGATCATAGTATCTGATTGATGATGTGACTGACGTTAGACATCACGATCTTAGTGATTGATGATCAGAGACCGGTGTCAGGTATCGCGCCGTCGCGTGTCTTCGCTCGCGTGACTCTCAGTTTAGTACCGGAGCCGGAACCGCCGCCGACAATGCCCCGGTTCCGCGCCGAGTTGAGTGATCATTAATGTCACTCTCTTCCCTTCCCCTCCCCCTCCCCCCCCCCCCCCCCCCCCCCTCCTTCCCAACGGTGCCCCCAGGCGGCGGGCACGCCCGCCTCGCTGGGGGTCCACCGAATGCCCCTTCATAGACGATGAAATGTCAGCGGATCGCCTAACGAAGTCTGGCGGAATATCGGTATGGGGGTGATATCTGGCGAAATTTTGCTGGATGAAAGCTACATGCGAGGACGACTCGGTGAAAGACCGCATAAAACACGGCCCTTCACATGACTCAAGGACTCATGGGCCGGCGGCGCGCACACGTTTCGTGGGACAGCTGGCGACAGTAGCGGACACAGGCCTGCTGAGACAGCTGAGACAGCTGAGACAGTAGCGGACACAGGCCTGCTGAGACAACTGAGACAGTAGCGGACACAGGCCTGCTGAGACAGCTGAGACAGTAGCGGACACAGGCCTGCTGAGACAGCTGGCGACAGTAGCGGACACAGGCCTGCTGAGACAGCTGAGACATTAGCGGACACAGGCCTGCTGATACAGCTGAGACAGTAGCGGACACAGGCCTGCTGAGACAGCTGAGACAGTAGCGGACACAGGCCTGCTGAGACAGCTGAGACAGTAGCGGACACAGGCCTGCTGAGACAGCTGAGACAGTAGCGGACACAGGCCTGCTGAGACAGCTGAGACAGTAGCGGACACAGGCCTGCTGAGACAGCTGATACAGTAGCGGACACAGGTCTGCTGAGACAGCTGAGACAGTAGCTTACACAGGCCTGCTGAGACAGCTGAGACAGTAGCGGACACAGGCCTGCTGAGACAGCTGAGACAGTAGCGGATACAGGCCTGCTGGGACAGCTGAGACAGTAGCGGACACAGGCCTGCTGAGACAGCTGAGACAGTAGCGGACACAGGCCTGCTGAGACAGCTGGCGACATTAGCGGACACAGGCCTGATGAGACAGCTGAGACAGTAGTGGACACAGTCCTGCTGAGACAGCTGAGACAGTAGCGGGCACAGGCCTGCTGAGACAGCTGAGACAGCTGAGACAGTAGCGGACACATACCTGCTGAGACAGCTGTCGACAGTAGCGGACACAGGCCTGTTGAGACAGCTGAGACAGTAGCGGATACAGGCCTGCTGAGACAGCTGAGACAGTAGCGGACACAGGCCTGCTGAGACAGCTGTGACAGTAGCGGACACAGGCCTGCTGAGACAGCTGAGGACAGTAGCGGACACAGACCTGCTGAGACAGCTGTGACAGTAGCGGACACAGGCCTGCTGAGACAGCTGAGACAGTAGCGGACACAGACCTGCTGAGACAGCTGAGACAGTAGCGGACACAGGCCTGCTGAGGACAGCTGAGACAGTAGCGGACACAGGCCTGCTGAGACAGCTGATACAGTAGCGGACACAGGCCTGCTGAGACAGCTGAGACAGTAGCGGACACAGGCCTGCTGAGACAGCTGGCAACAGTAGCGGACACAGGCCTGCTGAGACAGCTGAGACAGTAGCGGACACAGGCCTGCTGAGACAGCTGAGACAGTAGCGGACACAGGCCTGCTGAGACAGCTGAGACAGTAGCGGACACAGACCTGCTGAGACAGCTGAGACAGTAGCTTACACAGGCCTGCTGAGACAGCTGTGACAGTAGCGGACACAGGCCTGCTGAGACAGCTGAGTCAGTAGCGGACACAGACCTGCTGAGACAGCTGAGACAGTAGCGGACACAGGCCTGCTGAGACAGCTGAGACAGTAGCGGACACAGGCCCTGCTGAGACAGCTGATACAGTAGCGGACACAGGCCTGCTGAGACAGCTGAGACAGTAGCGGACACAGGCCTGCTGAGACAGCTGAGACAGTAGCGGACACAGGCCTGCTGAGACAGCTGAGACAGTAGCAGACACAGACCTGCTGCCATCACCAGAGGCGGGAGGCGGAGGCGGGGCACCCCACTGGAGTTACCAGAGGCGGGACAGCCTCATCAGACATCAGAAGCATGTGTCAGAAGTAATCCGCGCCCCTGAGACCAAGATCGCATCAGCGGGACAGTCCCAGATCGGTACGGGTACGTTCTGCAGTTACCGTTCTGTAGTCCGGTGATGGATGACTCCAGTGACGTCACTCCAGTGGTGCTGTCATGCGGAGACATCCCTGCCGCTGCTGCTGCTGCTGCCTTGAAGGGTCTGTAATCGGAATGATAGGCTGCGCTTTTTAGCGGCCAAAGCAGGCAGGAATGTAATTTATTGTCGGTCGCGGCTGGTGGGAAGACGCTGCAGTCTGCTCCCAGGACCCAGAGTGACCTTGGCACCTTGCTAGATGAAAGTTGACCCGTTGCTGGTATGATGTGTTATATCTTCTCTTCGCAGACAGTTGTTCACAAGGGAATATTGATTCAGGGATCATGATTGATGAATCATGCTGCAGGAAAGCTGTGATTTTCTATAGAGAGAGAGAGAGAGAGCTGATTTTTAATAATATGGCCAAGGCTAGCCGTATAGGCAGAATCAACGGGAACGAACAAATGGACGCGTTTCGACAGAATGTAATACCTAATACATTTACATAAGTTTTGCAACACCTAGTCATTGTCATAGATTAGCGAATCTGACTATTTGAAGAGCTCTGCCTGTGTATCTGTTGGTGACGCCCGGGATCTAAAGTGCTGACCGAGCCAAGCTGTAGTGCTGTGGAAAGATCCAGCCATAATGAGTCTTGAATTCATTACCTTTGCCTGTATGACACTCTACTACCCAAATAAACCAACCAGTGAGGCGTTTGACGCGACACATCCGTGCAGAAGTTGTGGCCGCGGCCAGGCACGGCGGCTGCGCGCTCGGCAGGTCCGGCTGACCCACGCGCCTGGCGACGTGACCACGCGCTGGGCATGGCCGGGCTGACCCACCCCGCTCGGCAGGTCCGGGCTGACCCACGCTCTCGGCAGGTCCGGGCTGACCCAGGCGCCTGGCGACGGGACCCACCCGCTCGGCAGGTCCGGGCTGACCCACGCGCCTGGCGACGTGACCCACGCGCTCGGCAGGCCCGGGCTGACCCACGCGCCTGGCGACGTGACCCACGCGCTCGGCAGGCCCGGGCTGACCCACGCGCTCGGCGACGTGCCCACGCGCTCGGCAGGCCCCACTGACCCACGCGCTGGGCAGGGCCGGGCTGACCCACCCGCTCGGCAGGTCCGGGCTGACCCACGCTCTCGGCAGGTCCGGGCTGACCCAGGCGCCTGGCGACGGGACCCACCCGCTCGGCAGGTCCGGGCTGACCCACGCGCCTGGCGACGTGACCCACGCGCTCGGCAGGCCCGGGCTGACCCACGCGCCTGGCGACGTGGACCCACGCGCTCGGCAGGCCCGGGCTGACCCACGCGCTCGGCGACGTGCCCACGCGCTCGGCAGGCCCCACTGACCCACGCGCTGGGCAGGTCCGGGCTGACCCACCCGCTCTCGGCAGGTCCGGCTGACCCACGCTCTCGGCAGGTCCGGGCTGACCCAGGCGCCTGGCGACGTGACCACGCGCTGGGCAGGGCCGGACTGACCCACCCGCTCGGCAGGTCCGGGCTGACCCACGCTCTCGGCAGGTCCGGGCTGACCCAGGCGCCTGGCGACGAGACCCACCCGCTCGGCAGGCCCAGGCTGACCCACCCGCCTGGCGACGTGACCCAGGCGCTCGGCAGACCCCCCTGACCCACCCGCCTGACAACGTGACCCACGCGCTCGGCAGGCCCCCTGACCCACCCGCCTGGTGACGGGACCCACGCGCTCGGCAGGCCCCCCTGACCCACCCGCCTGGCAACGTGACCCACGCGCTCGGCAAGCCCCCCTGACCCACCCGCCTGGCGACGTGACCCACGCGCTCGGCAGGCCCCCTGACC
>JAXIVJ010000100.1:15000-150000 GCA_036785665.1 Chirona hameri | reverse complement strand
ATCATATTATAAGATCATATCATAGAAATTTTCACCATTTTACCTACTCAGTGGCGAATCCAGCGGCAATCGGTACATTTTCGAAGTCGCTAAGCTGTGAATTTTTCCGTTCTGCTGGGATATATACAAAAATGTGTTTACTTGTTTCGTATGTGATGTGTTAAGACAACTTATAACACCTACCCACTGCAACTTTTCATTACATTTGCATACTCACTGTCTAGGTACAGGGACCCGCTGTTGCTATGGCACACACTAAGGTCCGGCTTATTTTCTCCTCTAGGGTATGTTGAACGGCGAATTAAGAAACGACCGTATATGCATTCAAACCGCAATACTGAGAGGTTCAAATTGATATATTGACGCATTGGCTCACCTTATCCATTGGCTGCTTTTAAGCACAAATCCGTTTTACCACCGCAAAGTACTAAACACGGATTTTTGCTTAAAATCAGCCAATGGATAAGGTGAGCCAATGCGTCAATACATAAATTTGAAGCTCTCAGTAATGCGGTTTGAATGTATATATGGTCGTTTCTTAATTCGCCGTCAAACATACGCTAGAGGAGAACGAAGCGGAACCTTAGTGTGTACCATAGCAACTACGGGAGGGGGGGGGGGGGGGGAGGGGTACATACTCACTGCGTTGGTAGCCGTACAGCTACCACAGTTGAGACTTGAGAGCAATATATGAAGTATTATTTTGTATTGACGTTGAATGTTTTTTACGTAAAGGTTTATAGCTTAACATCTAGTGGCCGTAATCAGCAGTTTGACCTTGTGACCTGATCCAAGGTCATCGAAAGCCGAGAAACGTACTTAGAAGTATCAAACAAAATAATAATGCCACTTTATCACGTTGCCACGTCACGTTGGTGGGTCAGGGGGGCCTACCGAGCGGGTGGGTCCCGTCGCCAGGCGGGTGGGTCAGGGGGCCTGCCGAGGGCGTGGGTCCCGTCGCCAGGCGGGTGGGTCAGCCGGGCCTGCCGAGCGCGTGGGTCCCGTGGCCAGGCGGGTGGGTCAGGGGGCCTGCCGAGCGCGTGGGTCACGTCGCCAGGCGGGTGGGTCAGGGGGGATTGCCGAGCGCGTGGGTCACGTTGCCAGGCGGGTGGGTCAGGGGGGCCTGCCGAGCGCGTGGGTCCCGTCGCCAGGCGGGTGGGTCAGGGGGCCTGCCGAGCGCGTGGGTCACGTTGCCAGGCGGGTGGGTCAGGGGGGTCTGCCGAGCGCCTGGGTCACGTCGCCAGGCGGGTGGGTCAGCCTGGGCCTGCCGAGCGGGTGGGTCCCGTCGCCAGGCGCCTGGGTCAGCCCGGACCTGCCGAGAGCGTGGGTCAGCCCGGACCTGCCGAGCGGGTGGGTCAGCCCGGCCCTGCCCAGCGCGTGGGTCAGTGGGGCCTGCCGAGCGCGTGGGCACGTCGCCAGGCGCGTGGGTCAGCCCGGACCTGCCGAGCGGGTGGGTCAGCCCGGCCCTGCCCAGCGCGTGGTCACGTCGCCAGGCGCGTGGGTCAGCAGGACCTGCCGAGCGCGCAGCCGCCGTGCCTGGCCGCGGCCACAACTTCTGCACGGATGTGTCGCGTCAAACGCCTCACTGGTTGGTTTATTTGGGTAGTAGAGTGTGTTATACAGGCAAAGGTAATGAATTCAAGACTCATTATGGCTGGATCTTTCCACAGCACTACAGCTTGGCTCGGTCAGCACTTTAGATCCCGGGCGTCACCAACAGATACACAGGCAGAGCTCTTCAAATAGTCCGATTCGCTAATCTATGACAATGACTAGGTGTTGCAAAACTTATGTAAATGTGTTAGGTATTACATTCTGTCGAAACGCGTCCATTTGTTCGTTCCGGTTGATTCTGCCTATACGGCTAGCCTTGGCCATATTATTAAAAATCAGCTCTCTCTCTCTCTCTCTATAGAAAATCACAGCTTTCCTGCAGCATGATTCATCAATCATGATCCCTGAATCAATATTCCCTTGTGAACAACTGTCTGCGAAGAGAAGATATAACACATCATACCAGCAAACGGGTCAACTTTCATCTAGCAAGGTGCCAAGGTCACTCTGGGTCCTGGGGAGCAGACTGCAGCGTCTTCCCACCAGCCGCGACCGACAATAAATTACATTCCTGCCTGCTTTGGCCGGCTAAAAAGCGCAGCCTATCATTCCGATTACAGACCCTGCAAGGCAGCAGCAGCAGCAGCGGCAGGGATGTCTCCGCATGACAGCACCACTGGAGTGACGTCACTGGAGTCATCCCATCACCGGACTACAGAACGGTAACTGCAGAACGTACCGGTACCGATCTGGGACTGTCCCGCTGATGCGATCTTGGTCTCAGGGGCGCGGATTACTTCTGACACATGCTTCTGATGTCTGGTGGGGCTGTCCCGCCTCTGGTAACTCCAGTGGGGTGCCCCGCCTCCGCCTCCCGCCTCTGGTGATGGCAGCAGGTCTGTGTCCGCTACTGTCTCAGCTGTCTCAGCAGGCCTGTGTCCGCTACTGTCTCACCTGTCTCAGCAGGTCTGTGTCCGCTACTGTCTCAGCTGTCTCAGCAGGCCTGTGTCCGCTACTGTCTCAGCTGTCTCAGCAGGCCTGTGTCCGCTACTGTCACAGCTGTCTCAGCAGGCCTGTGTCCGCTACTGTCGCCAGCTGTCTCAGCAGGCCTGTGTCCGCTACTGTTTCAGCTGTCTCAGCAGGCCTGTGTCCGCTACTGTCTCAGCTGTCTCAGCAGGCCTGTGTCCGCTACTGTCTCAGCTGTCTCAGCAGGCCTGTGTCCGCTACTGTATCAGCTGTCTCAGCAGGCCTGTGTCCGCTACTGTCTCAGCTGTCTCAGCAGGCCTGTGTCCGCTACTGTCTCAGCTGTCTCAGCAGGTCTGTGTCCGCTACTGTCTCAGCTGTCTCAGCAGGCCTGTGTCCGCTACTGTCTCAGCTGTCTCAGCAGGCCTGTGTCCGCTACTGTCTCAGCAGGCCTGTGTCCGCTACTGTTGCCAGCTGTCTCAGCAGGCCTGTGTCCGCTACTGCCTCAGCTGTCTCAGCAGGCCTGTGTCCGCTACTGTATCAGCTGTCTCAGCAGGCCTGTGTCCGCTACTGTCTCAGCTGTCTCAGCAGGCCTGTGTCCGCTACTGTCTCAGCTGTCTCAGCAGGTCTGTGTCCGCTACTGTCTCAGCTGTCTCAGCAGGCCTGTGTCCGCTACTGTCACAGCTGTATCAGCAGGTTTGTGTCCGCTACTGTCTCAGCTGTCTCAGCAGGCCTGTGTCCGCTACTGTCACAGCTGTCTCAGCAGGCCTGTGTCCGCTACTGTCTCAGCTGTCTCAGCAGGCCTGTATCCGCTACTGTCTCAGCTGTCTCAACAGGCCTGTGTCCGCTACTGTCGCCAGCTGTCTCAGCAGGTATGTGTCCGCTACTGTCTCAGCTGTCTCAGCTGTCTCAGCAGGCCTGTGCCCGCTACTGTCTCAGCTGTCTCAGCAGGACTGTGTCCGCTACTGTCTCAGCTGTCTCATCAGGCCTGTGTCCGCTACTGTCGCCAGCTGTATCAGCAGGCCTGTGTCCGCTACTGTCTCAGCTGTCTCAGCAGGCCTGTGTCCGCTACTGTCTCAGCTGTCCCAGCAGGCCTGTGTCCGCTACTGTCTCAGCTGTCTCAGCAGGCCTGTGTCCGCTACTGTCTCAGCTGTCTCAGCAGGCCTGTGTCCGCTACTGTCTCAGCTGTCTCAGCAGGCCTGTGTCCGCTAATGTCTCAGCTGTCTCAGCAGGCCTGTGTCCGCTACTGTCGCCAGCTGTCTCAGCAGGCCTGTGTCCGCTACTGTCTCAGCTGTCTCAGCAGGCCTGTGTCCGCTACTGTCTCAGTTGTCTCAGCAGGCCTGTGTCCGCTACTGTCTCAGCTGTCTCAGCAGGCCTGTGTCCGCTACTGTCGCCAGCTGTCCCACGAAACGTGTGCGCGCCGCCGGCCCATGAGTCCTTGAGTCATGTGAAGGGCCGTGTTTTATGCGGTCTTTCACCGAGTCGTCCTCGCATGTAGCTTTCATCCAGCAAAATTTCGCCAGATATCACCCCCATACCGATATTCCGCCAGACTTCGTTAGGCGATCCGCTGACATTTCATCGTCTATGAAGGGGCATTCGGTGGACCCCCAGCGAGGCGGGCGTGCCCGCCGCCTGGGGGCACCGTTGGGAAGGGGGGGAGGGGGAGGGGAAGGGAAGAGAGTGACATTAATGATCACTCAACTCGGCGCGGAACCGGGGCATTGTCGGCGGCGGTTCCGGCTCCGGTACTAAACTGAGAGTCACGCGAGCGAAGACACGCGACGGCGCGATACCTGACACCGGTCTCTGATCATCAATCACTAAGATCGTGATGTCATCGTGACGTCAGTCACATCATCAATCAGATACTATGATCTTTACAGCACCTACCGGGTGTGATTGCGCTTTATTGATATATCTATTGGGACCAATGACAATTATTGGATTTCAATCTAGTTCGTTTAAAACTAACTACTAACACTACCTATTTTAGTTCACTGGTTTAAGGCTGGTAGATACCTAGTGTTGTTAGATAACACTACTACCTTAGTACCTATCATTCATCCTATCATTGTGGCATGATGTTTGTATTTGTTGCTAGTAGGGAACAAACATAGCTTTTTATATAGATAATATTACTGATACCTTAATACCTCTCTCCCTCACTCCATGTCGAAAGTTTGGAAAAACATATTTCACTTTCACCCTAGGATTTATGAAAAGCTGGATTGGATTGGATGAGATTGTAGAATACCTGCAATGCATACCACATTATATTCTCGAGAGTATGCGTGAGGTCTCGCCTAATGAAATATGCGAGCACCTTTACTGTTTCACAATACGAACGGTGCACTTTTTTATTATTCATAAATCAATGCCATACCCATCTCTGCAGTTCTGTTCCGTTCGGGCGTTCGGGTTGCGTGTGCGCTGGTAAACGTTACTCATAAGCAGCAGCCATTGCAATCCGTGTTACACCATCGTCATTGAGGCACGCCCAGTTCGTCATTTCACTTCAGGGACTACAGCGGACTCAGGTACAGCGGACTCAGGTACAGCGGACTCAGGTACAGCGGACTCAGGTACAGGTATGATGGCGATGCGCCGTTATGTCCAGCAGGCGAGGCGAACCTTGTGCAATGCCATTTACTTCGTCTGCACTGGTCCACGATATACTGTTCAATGTAGGTGCTTATCATTGAACTCGCTCCGAATAGACGGTGTGGAGGCTGTGGTGAAGTTAACTTTGGATATTTGCCTTTCGCCACAAACCACATTTTAGTTTAATAAAATATGAATAGGTAATTATAGAGTATTACTAAAGCGTAACTAAGAGAAATGCTAAGTCAGTTACAACCAGTAAAACGACTTTTTGGGCGATGGCCGAGCGGTCGCGCTCTGGTAAAGCTAAAACAGGTTTGAAATATGAAACGGAACGGGAGCACACGTGGTAGTAACACATAGTTCTTTTAGTCCTTTCAGTCCTCCGTAAAAATGGTCAGGCCAACATGCCAACATCAAAATTAAGTTGTATTTTATTGTTCATGATCTCCTTTCTCGAATTCGCCAAAAGGGAGTACGTCCTGAGCGCTGCAAGCTTCAGCGTATACAAAAATGTTCAAATTAATAATGCCATTTTTGATCAATAATTATTTTTGTTCATTTCGACGTTTGCGTGTGCCACGCGCTGTGATACCACCCCTATCAGAGCGCACTATACCAAAATCAAAATTGATTTCATAGTCCTATCCATTGGTGAAAACCTGATCTCAATCGGAGAAGTGGTTGCAAAGTTATTATCTTCCGAAGAGCGTCTGTATGGCCGGTTCGGGTCGGTTCGGGCCGGTTCGGGCCGGTACGGGCCGGGTCAAATATAAATTTGTCTAGTAAGTTGACGAGAAACCTCACAAGCGCTTCGCGCCCGCTCGGCGCCCGCTCGCGCAATGCACTTTTGTGCCTCCCCACATGGTTTTTGTGAATAGCTAAAAAAAGAAGCGGAGCAGAGGGATGGTTTTTGTGTGACATTTAAGCCAACACAATATCAGATCGTTTGACGCGAAAAGAAAAGAAAATTGATTGGTAAATATTTGAATTATATGGATTTGAATTCCAAGATGGCGGCCAGAATCGAAGTCGGCGAAGCGATATCTTCGGAACCAACAGTCGGATCGGGATTATTCAAACGGAATTCGGTAACCAATTTCAATGTTCATCCCCGAATAAACTTTGAACACACTGCTGGTAACCTGTGACGTCACAGAGGTCAAATTCCCAAAATGGTGACATTTCGACATATTTGACCTTTGTGACCTCGCTTGACCTTGACGATATTGACCTAAGGTCACCTAAATTTCGGCAAATGTAGATCACCATAACACCTACCTAACCAGTAAGTTTGATCGTTCTAGCTCTCATGCTTTCGGAGATCTCAGGGGAGAGGGGCACAAAAGTGCCACTCGGCAGTGCGCATTAGTGGCATACCAGTGCGTGTGTTAAAAGTGTGAAAATTGCTGAAAGCTTATTAACCCTATTCCTGTCCGGGGGGGGGGGGGGGTGAATCGCCCCCGGATGTTTTTCGTGTGCTGCACATTCATTATTGAAACTAAGGTCTTCAAACTTGCTGACTTTTCCTAACTGTTCATTGCACATCTGCTGGTGTGCGTTTTCTTCAAAATAGCTGCCTCATAAGCGGCTCCATGCGCACCTTTTGGGAGGCATGTTCTGGCGTTTTTGATACCAAAGGTTTTTTGCATGGTTAAACACTCATGGAGGATTTTTTTTCTTCTGAAAATGCATACAAAAAAGATACTAGTAGAAAATTGCAAGGGTTTTCAGATAGCTATCTCGGATTTTCGAAATTTTGATTTTACAATTTCGAACTTTTGACAAATTAAATTTTCTTTACATATATATGTATATACAATTTTCATTTTTCAAAAAATCAAAACATCCTTAACACATCCCGAAGATATTATACCAGTTTATGTACACAAAAAAAATTCAAGTTGATATCTTGATAACTGATAAAGTTATTACCCGAAAACTGCCGGAAGTTCGTGCTAACCACGAAGGGCTGATTTCCGCTTCCGCCAATATCTCAATAACCGCGAAACGCAGCGACAAACGGAATGTGGCGTTGCATGGCACGTGAGACACACTATCAAAATCACAGCAGTTAGTTCTTGAAAGATCAGTATTGTGTCATAAGCCCCATTTACATAGCGAAAATTAGGGGTTACCAGATGGTAGCGAAAGTTCGTGAAATATGAGAATGACAATATAGATAGAGAGCTGAAACTGGTACCAATGTGTTTGTTTCGTCAATACGCGTCTCCTAATATGCAACAGGACCTACTTTGGCTACCTTGACCTTGACCGTGACCTTGACCTAAGGTGAAATTTTTGATTAACCTTACCAAGTCCAACTTGATATATGTCGATGCGTCTTGACGAGAAAAATACGATGGTGGCAACATTTTTGTTCTATTTTTGTATAGCTAAAAAGCTATTCACAAAAACGTTGTTGCCAAAAATTGACCTTTTTAACTTTGATGACCCGTGGAGTCCAAGCGAGTGACCAAAGCCCAAATCTGGCGTCTTATATCGGAAGAGAGTTTCAAGAGCTTTCGATTGTTTTTTTTCGGTTTCTTCTTAGCTATAATAGTTTTGGAGATAATGCGTAATGTCTAGATAAAAGTCAAAATCATGGAAATTTCGGTACATTTGACCTCGTTTGACCTTGAAGATATTAACCCAAGGTCATACAAATTACACAAAAGACAGTTCCTTGTGGATTCTTCCTACCCACTAACTTTCGTTGTTGTAGCTCTCATAGGAGCCGATATCTCAGGGGATGGATGAATCGCCCCCCCCCCCGGACAGATTCAGCGTAAAAAACGGTCAGGAATAGGGTTTTAAACCTACCGATCTTCACATTTAATAGCCCATGCTACGTCATGATTGACCAAATTAACCTGCATTGTACTAAGCACTTATACTGAAAGCAAAGACATGCGAGATACACATTTTGCCAGGAGGCAGAGAAGAGAGGACATAGCGACGGTGTTAATCAGTGTGCAGAAGGGCGGGGTGCGGCTCCTGAGGACGCACGCTGTGCAGGCTGCCGAGGGGCGGTGCCTGTCTCCCCCCCCCCTCCGCCGCCGTCTCCGGTGAGGGGGGAGGCGGTGAAAGTGGGCCCGGCGCGGAGCTGAGCGGTCAGTCAGTCGAGTGCCGACGGCCGGACGGTGAGGTGTGTTTCGCTGAGAGCCGGGAGAGTCACCCAGACAGAGAGCTACGCTCCGGGAGAGCACCGACGGAGAGACTCTACGCAGGGCGAGCCGGCACTGCAGCCAGCCGGGGCTCCGAAAACAGACATGCTGCCCAAGGTAGGTCACCCCTCACCGCAGCCACAGTGGTGGTCACACTACATTGGAAAGTTTTCCGAAGAAGGCTCTCAGACCCACGGTTTGGTGGAGCTTCACCGTCGATCAACTGAGTGTTCCGAGCATTATTTACGTGAGAAGGGTGCCCAACGCACTCTACTATTCTTTATCGAGACTTTTACAACATGACCTTGGCACCAGAGCCCTTCATGGGACACATTTTCAGCCCCCATTCCGTTCCAGCCCATTCGGCCAGACCCAAACCCGTTCCAATCCAAATTCATAATTGATGGCGCTCCCATTCCCACCCATTCCCACCCATTTCAGCATAATTCACTTTTTGTGGTGCTAAAAATTATATGGTCTGTCCCAAACCCGAACCAACCTGTTACATTTCCCAAAATTGCCCCATTCCCACCCCTTTGCATCCCGTTCCATGGGTTCCATGGGGATTCCCATTCCATGAAGGGCTCTACTTGACACAATGAGATATGGCATGGATTTGATAGCATTCCTTTCCCGTGCAACCTTTTTGCAGAGATAGTATACAATAATATCACATATTGTATGTATATCATTTATATTATTGTTAGGTTAGCTCTTTCACATACACACCAATTGTTTAACTTAGCTCATTTAAAGGAAACTGTTCACCTAAAACAAAACAAAAAAAATGCTCAGAAATGATTGAGAGAAGCTAGAAATGAATTACAATGTTACTAGTAAGCCATACAAGTATATATGGACGCGGATTTTCTTTTTTATAATGTCAGTTATTTGGTTCAACTTCAGATTTTCCTCTGAATGGTGTGAATTAATGCGAAATCAGATTGCTAAGAAGCACGCAATGTCATCGTGACGACATCTGCACGCGCGTGACGTATCATTTCACTAAGAATATTGCTGAGGAAAGTGTTTATAGACAATTTTAGCAACAATCACGATATATCTCTCAAAGTTCATTCGTGCAATGCAAGGAATAAGGTACTGAAACAGCATGTTCTTGTCCAGCGCTATATATTTCAATGCTTATCATATTTATTCCCAAGCCATACGTCATCGTTACGTCATAATTATACGTCAAATCAGCCAATCAGCGATGGGAGACACGATGGATAGGTACTCGTTTCGGCTTCTAGGACTCCGGTAAGCCAATTTTAATTAATTAAGGAGTTTCTATGAAGATGTGAAAGCTTCTCAAGTTAATTTTCGAGCATGGAGAACAGCTTGGCTATCTCAACTATCAACCCCATTGACAAGGTGAACTGTTCCCTTTAATAAGGGACTGTCTAGACCTATGGATAACTTTAGTAAGTCATTCAAAAAAGGTTGCAACAACATACGCTCAAACAAAGAGGAATGTTGCTTCTTATGATACTATTTCCAGTCATATAAATTCTAGGATTTTGTATCATAATCCTCCAACACTTTCACAATATCATCACATCATATGTTGGCACCGCCTGATGATATCTCGGTTGCTATGGTAACGGCCGGACGCGCTGCGGTAAGTCGCCGTAGGCAGAACCACCGCACAAAATATTCAGACAGGAAAAGAAAGTCTGAGCGATGGTGCCCCCAGGCGGGCGGGCGAGGCCTCGCCGGGCGGAGACAGCCGCGGCTCTCCTAGATCAGGAGCCCCGCACCTCTCAACTGTCTCGCCACACCTCCCATAGCCAGGGGGCGTCGACGATCAAATGATCTGTCGCTTTCACGCACAGGCTCGTTGAAAATACCCATGATGCCATTGTGGTAACTTCCGACTTCAGCCTACAATGACGTGAATTAAAAGCAAAAGCAATCTTGTAGTTCATCATATTATGCTCTGCTTAGTACGTCGGAGCGTACTGTTCTTTTCAAGAATGAACTGAACTTAATTTTGGGCCAAATTGTTTGGCCCGCTGGTTTACCCTCTTCCCTGATCCTTTTACCGATCATCTGTCAATCACTTGGTCAATCACTTGGCGCCCGTGGAGACGTAACAGCCCTCCCCAAAACAGGAGCCTGGAACCGCCTCTGCTTTTGGGTCTTATACAGGGGGAATGCAGGATTTTAATCGACAGAATGCTAATAAAATGTTCTGAGCAGTAGGGGCGGCAGGGGCGGCGGTCCGTCTTGGTAAACCCCGAGAGGCCGGTGGCGGGGGAAAGTGCCACTCCCGATCCTGGGCGTGTCCGGTCTGTGTATCGGACTGGTCCGGACTGGAATATCCACGGCATCAGGCGGCGGCGGCGGCGGCGGCGGCCACTTCTCTCGTGCGGTCACGGTCGGATGGCCTCCGCTCACCCGCGGCAGATTCATGCCGGTCACCAAACTTCTCCCAGACCAGCCGCGGCAGATGCGCCGGTCACGCAGATATGCCGGTCAGCAAACTACTCCCCAGACTAGCCGCTGCACGTGCAGAGAGACGTCACGTGCAGAGAAAGTTGGGGGAAATTGATCTTAAACTTTGTACATGCGAACGGAAAAAAACGTTTTACAATGTGCTGCGAAAATCAGGTGATTTTTATCTTAAAGAAACTCATTCCTACATTATTTCAATAAAGATTCCTTGAAAAAAATATTTCCGTATATTTTTCTTGGTTTTACAGTATGACGTTGACATTTTTCCCAATAGTTTTGCAGGTTTGCACTACCGTCTTAATCCGCGCCTACAAACGCGGTCATTCAGAGCACGTGCCGGGCGGAGGCTAGCCTGGCAGCTGGGCAGCATTTGGCAGCGGCTTATTGAGCGCAGGGTGTGAAAGAGCTACCAGATCTCATTTAGCTGACGTGATTGTCGCGGTGAGAGCAAGACGTGGGGCGATTCTGAGAGGCCAGTTCACCTACATAGGCAGCCGTGCGTTGGATGGGCGCTGTGCCGCCGGCAGGGATGTGTAGTGGACCGCAGTGCAGAGCCTCGCCTTCATGTAGCGTCATCAATAACTGCGAGGATGATAAGACGATCGACGCTTTAAAGTTGGTGGGAAATGGACCATGGGTGGAGGAGCATCTCAGAAGGTGGATACGCCAAGGCCAGCTTTAAAATTGTTACTTTTCTTCATCAACTAATATGTTAAATGGAAAAAATTCATAAAACATGTTGATACCATGGCACCCACGTACTCCCACATTCCTGCACCTACTTAATAGATAATCACCATTATCCTTTCAAATATCACACAGCTATATTGGTGTTACAGTGAACGCCATATGACGCATTGGCACCTGTTATTGACTTGGCCGCTGGATTGGCTTCTTGCTTTGTCAGGAAATATTCGTCCAATAACAGGTTTGCCGTAAAAACCTATCGTGACTAATTATGAACAGTGTCACTTCGGGTTTTATTGCTTAATTCGATAAACTTGGCCGAACAATAGCTTCTGAATGGAATTCAAACGCAAAACTGTTCACAACACATGCATATCCTCATGCTGTATGCCCAAAGTTCCATCGGCATCTGTAACAATGTCCTCGCTACATATTTCTACAGAATGTACGTCCTATGCACACATAGTAAAACTCTAGAACAGCACAGGAAACGTGCCTTTGACGCAGCACAGCGGTGGGTTACCTCACATTGTTCCGGTGAGATCGGGTGATCCGGGAACACGTGAGCGTCCGACACAAGGGCGTGGGGACCCTATGTTAGCCAGCTGGGTCCAGCGGACGCCGACCAGCGGCGGCCAGCACGATCGACCCAGCGTGGCCTCTCTAGCTTATCTCTACCTCTCTAGCTCTAGGGCCGCGCTAGCTTTCCATGCAGCGACGCAGCCTCCGCTGTCTGGTGTTATTTCTCCATACAGCAGTGCAGTCTCCACTGTCTGGTGTTATTTCTCCATCCAGCAGTGCAGTCTCCGCTGTCTGGTGTTATTTATCCTTATCAGCAGTGCAGTCTCCACTTTCTGGTGTTATTTATCCATATCAGCAGTGCAGTCTCCACTGTCTGGTGTTATTTATCCATATCAGCAGTGCAGTCTCGACTGTCTGGTGTTATTTATCCATATCAGCAGTGCAGTCTCCACTGTCTGGTGTTATTTATCCATATCAGCAGTGCATTCTCCACTGTCTGGTGTTATTTATCCATATCAACAGTGCAGTCTCCACTGTCTGGTGTTATTTATCCATATCAGCAGCGCAGTCTCCGCTGTCTGGTGTTATTTATCCATCTAGCAGTGCAGTCTCCACTGTCTGGTGTTATTTCTCCATATATCAGTGCAGTCTCCGCTGTCTGGTGTTATTTCTCCACTGTCTGGTGTTATTTATCCATCCAGCAGTGCAGTCTCCGCTGTCTGGTGTTATTTCTCCACTGCCTGGTGTTATTTCTCCATCTAACAGTGCAGTCTCCGCTGTCTGGTGTTATTTCTCCGCTGTCTGGTGTTATTTCTCCACTGTCTGGTGTTATTTCTCCATATAACAGTGCAGTCTCCGCTGTCTGGTGTTATATCTCCACTGTCTGGTGTTATTTCTCCATATCAGCAGTGCAGTCTCCGCTGCCTGGTGTTATTTCTCCATATCAGCAGTGCAGTCTCCACTGTCTGGTGTTATTTATCCATCTAGCAGTGCAGTCTCCACTGTCTGGTGTTATTTCTCTGCTGTCTGGTGTTATTTCTCCACTGTCTGGTGTTATTTCTCCATCTAGCAGTGCAGTCTCCACTGTCTGGTGTTATTCTGCTGTGCTCTGCTGCAGTCTCTGTTGGTTGGTGTTATTCTGCTGTGCTCTGCTGCAGTCAACATGTCATTCTGAGTGCTGGCTGCTCTGTTCCGACGCCTTAGAAGTCACGCTACTGGTAGTTACGTAAGCCGAGCTTAGAATACAATCCAATTAAACAGTATTCAAATAGATGAGAAATTGACTGGAATAAATTATTTCGAAGTTAAAGGGATATCCTCCATTTGTGTTAATATTTAATTCGTCGGATATCGTTTAAGTCAGTAAAAAAAAACACAAAAATGTATAAGGTTCTGGTGTGATAATTTCTAACTCAGAAAGAAAATCACATTTCCTGACATGCTTTTAACTACGTTCTTATAAGCACGCCCTTGCTCTGCTCAAGAGCAGGACCAGTTTGTGTGACCAGTGTTACACTGCCCTGGCGACCGTTACGTTTGTCTCGTGTGACTTCTTTCGACCATTGTTTCCCGCACAGGAGTACAATAGTGACAATCAGAAACCACGGAGGACATGCACTGACGACGACTAATTCGGCCAGCGCTGGCTGGGGCTGCTGCGACTGAAGGGCTGTATTAGGGCGGTAATTAATACCTTTCATCGTATTAAAAAAACGATTATTTGGATAATTCAGTCCTTATGAGGCGCGGGTGTTGGTAGCTGAGTGAAAAGTAAAAGATAGTTTGCGTGTAGCTCGATGGAAAATTCAGGAATTGTTGCCCATACACAGCTTGACGCTCCGGATGGGTTTATTTTTATGCAAACTATTTTGTAGAAATTTGTTTGCTTTCATAAGCATGCCTACTTCATAGATCATTCGGCGATAGTGCCACCCTTTTCTCCCGATGGCCTTAATAAACAAGGAAAATGGATGGAATATGTGCAATAAGTGCCGCTACTTAGTTATCGAAAGCATAAGGCTTCACCAACTGGACTATTCCGTTCTGACGTCCACTGCGGTTTCTACTAGAGATGCAAGATTCTGGTCCCAGCGTCCCAGCGCTGGGACCAGAACTGGTCACGGACGTGACTGAAGCTATGACTGGCCAGGCCAGTGCCATAGGGTTAGCATTGCAGCGCCATGACTAAAGCTGTGACTTGCCAGCTCATTCCGTGGCCGTGACTAGGCTGTGACCAAATATTGAGGATTTTCTGCACCTCTAGTTTCTACCCGGCTCCAGCCAAAGCTCGTAGTTTAGTGCGTCATTATATTTCCTGACCACACTGCCCGGGGATCTCCTGAGTAGAAAGTACCCCCGGCTGGCACCGCTAGTGCAGGGCGGAAGTGACATGCTGGGTAAGAGCGCGACCCTGACACGCCCGATCGGCACGAAAAGGCGACCCCCGCTCACATCACAGCACTCAGCCATCGTCCAGGCCGCACCTCAGGCAGGCATGCTGCCAGTGCTGTTTTAGCGCCCAGCGAGCGAACAGGAGGTGCACAAGCACAATGTGGTGCTTTTGGTGTGAATGTTGGATACAAAACTTGGCTTAATCCTGGTGTGAATCATAGAACACAATGATATGTTGCAACTATGGAAGAAAATACTTGGCAAAAACGTCTGGACACATAGCAGTGTGTTGCAATGGTTAAACATTGCGTTGTTATCTGCAGGAGTGTTTCTCTGATTACACTACGGAAATGCAGTAAATGCTTCTTTTGGTCCACACGGGTGGTTCAAATAAAACCAAATGCAGCTGACATCACCTCTAAACGCTATCATTCTGCACTTCCCACCCATGTAAACCCTGCCGCCGATTCATCGCAGTCGGTTGGGCGTTGTGCACCCCGCTATCTCTATAGTTCGTGTGTCATGACGCGTCCTCCCCGTATGCGTCGATTGTATACCGGATCTGACCAGTCAGGGGGAACGGCTGGTGACGTCACGAATCTGACCAGTCAGAGGAAGCCGGTGGTGACATCACGGATACCTTCTGCGTCCAGCGAAAGGTCGGAACGTTAGCGGTCAGTTCGGCTCGCCAAGGCCGACCGACTCCCATCTCTGAGTTCTGACTCAGTTCATGGTACCAAGGTCAAATTACGCCCAGAGACCCAGAGACCCTGTCCACACCGTCAGACGGTCAGCCCCACACCCTGCCCTCCGGCCCCGTCGGCCGCCTGGCCTCAACCGGTTATCCATGTTCGCAGAGAGGTTCTGATGCTAGTTTTCCGGCTAAGTTTAATGGAATCAATGACACCAAAAGTGATCCCGAAAGGGACAAGGGATAAAAAACAATCATTGACAGAAAGAAGGCAGCAGTAGGCAACTCTCTTCCGCAAAACACTGTTTCCGATATCGGAATACATTAATGTAGTGTAGTTTGACTCTATATAACCTATGGCGCGGCTAAATCCGCTTGTAACGAAAACAAAACTACACTGCATTTGATCAGAGCAGCGATGCGATGTGTATCTGCAGTGTCCACAGTTCCATTGTTTACTCCTGTATCTGATAACAGGCTGGTACCGTGGCCATGGGGCGGAACACATTACTTAGCAGTTACTTCGTAACTGCGTACGTCGATCCACTAGACGCCGCAGTGGTGCCAACACGATCTAAATTGGCGTATCTGAACGTCGTACGCTAACTGACCGTGGCTTGTCAAGCATGACTGTGCCTGGCCGGATGACCGGAGCTTGTCAAGCATGACTGTGCCTGGCCGGATGACCGGAGCTTGTCAAGCATGACTGTGCCTGGCCGGATGACCGGAGCTTGTCAAGCATGACTGTGCCTGGCCGGATGACCGGAGCTTGTCAAGCATGACTGTGCCTGGCCGGATGACCGGAGCTTGTCAAGCATGACTGTGCCTGGCCGGATGACCGGAGCTTGTCAAGCATGACTGTGCCTGGCCGGATGACCGGAGCTTGTCAAGCATGACTGTGCCTGGCCGGATGACCGGAGCTTGTCAAGCATGACTGTGCCTGGCCGGATGACCGGAGCTTGTCAAGCATGACTGTGCCTGGCCGGATGACCGGAGCTTGTCAAGCATGACTGTGCCTGGCCGGATGACCGGAGCTTGTCAAGCATGACTGTGCCTGGCCGGATTACCCACCGCCCAGTTTTTACGTTTTTACTGTGTCTCCCGTCTGTGTTACCGGGAAGACCCGGAAATGGTATGACCTTCTGTCACTTATACTGAACATACTTCCTGATCGGCCCTCCCCGATCGAACTGTTACCGAGTACTGCCGCACCACCGGCCTTTGGACGGCCTTTAGACGGCCTTTGGACGGTCTATGGACAGGATGTGACGCTTTTTATTGGAGTGGGGCTGAAAAAACGGTAGACGATTTATGGGGCCTGGCAGTGATTAAACGTTCCATAATTCAGGCTAGTTCAGGTTTCAAGGCTGCTTGCTATGAGATAACTGACGTAAAGGAAGACCGTATTTACAAAGCCTCAGAGGCCCTCCAAACTGTGTTCAGAGTAATTAATAATACACACTATCCTGCATCCATTCCACGTGAGCTTCTTTCCCGAATACCCCCGCCGTGTTAATGCTTCATCACCAATGCGGTTACCAGTCCATCTCATCCACACTGGTGACGTTCACAAACTGCCAAATGATACTTCGATGACGTCACAAATCCGCTCTGCCCTTCAAAGTAAGTCAATCGGACATCACTGCCGAGCTGTTCTGATCGCAGTCGCGTTTTGTTCTGCCAGTCATCGCTGCCATATCACCCAGCACACAGACTCCCCTCGGACTGCCGCAGCGGCGGCGGCGGGGTCTGAGTCGGGACCAGTGACCCCGTGACCTCAGTCCACACTCAGTGACCTTTCCCGCGGGAGTGACGCGAGTTAAAGACATGATCGGCGTCGCTGGACCGGCAAAACGAGGGCTATCGTCGCCGCAGGAGTGCACTCACCGGGGAGGCGGAAGTCAGCCGCTTTCTATCCTGGAACTGGAGTCGGTGGAGCCGGCTAAGAATGATTGATTATCGGTTGGTTATAATCACGTTTCCAAACAATAGACAATAATCCGACAATTCTGGACAATCGAACCGGAGCCAAATGCAGAATTTCATGGCAGACTTCGCTGCTTTGGAACAGGTGTTTTATTGTTTTATTTACCTGAGGCCAATGTTCCTTAAACAAACTTCAGTACAGATTTCATTAATTTGATGCAATGTATGAAATAGGCATGTTGACATGTCTAATACATTACTTGGCACGAAATGAGCTCCATGATTTCCACAGATACGCCCGCGCGAATATTCAGTGCGAGTGACAATTCTTCCGTTCTCCCTGTAGGTGAATGTCAGCCCTAATTTACACACGCGCATTCCCATGGTCAGTTACAACACGACGTAATTAGATCGCGCACAGCAGAGTTGTTAACAGCTCAGCTCTACATGACGTTACATCGCGTCACTTTCCCAGCGCTGAGGAAATCATCCAGACAGAGCTGTCACTAACCGCGGACTTCAGGTCGTCACCAGCTTATAGGTCTGAAATGTCGCCAATCCTTGCGAAAACTTACACACCGCCATCAAAAAGCCATCAAATATCCCAATAATTTCCCCAGGGACACCCAGTCACCAAATCGCTTCACATTGACGACAGCTCGGCGGGGGAAAGTGGTGGCGTTAATAACGCGCCGCGGGCGTTACCGGCGTACCCGGGGCATTACTGGCGCATTGCGAACGCTAACGGCGCTCTGCGGACGCTAATGGCGTAGTGCGGCGCTAGTGACGGGTGCCAGTGCCGGCGTCTCGCGGCGATCGCTCCGCGGCAGGTGGCTGCCTCTCCCGTGTGGTGCCGACCGGAGTGGACAGGAGTGAGGAGTGGGGAGTGGGGAGTGGGGAGCCGGAGTGGGGCGCGGCAGAAATCCATGTCAGCCCAACCGAACCACCGCAGGCGGAGGCAGTCAGCCGGAACCCACGGCCTTGTTCGCGACGGGAGTCAACTCACCTGCAGAGCTGGGAAGCTGGGCGGCAGTCAACTCACCCTCAGAGCTGGGGCGGGAGTCACCTCACCTGCAGAGCTGGACAGCGGGACGGCAGTCAACTCACCCGCAGAGCTGGGAAGCTGGGCGGCAGTCAACTCACCCACAGAGCTGGGAAGCTGGACGGCAGTCAACTCACCCTCAGAGCTGGGACGGGAGTCAATTCACCTGCAGAGCTGGACAGCGGGACGGCAGTCAACTCACCCACAGAGCTGGACAGCGGGACGGGAGTCAACTCACCCGCAGAGCTGGGCAGCTGGGCGGCAGTCAACTCACCCGCAGAGCTGGGACGGCAGTCAAATCACCCGCAGAGCTGGACAGCTGGGCGGGAGGCAACTCACCCGCAGAGCTGGGCGGCTGAACAGGAACGGATTGGTGCCGCTGACCAGTGGAAAACGGTGCCACGCCACAAGACATAAGACGAGCTAGCAATGATGGGACAGTCAGTGGAGGACAGGTTGATGAGATGACTGTTTCCACTCTTCACCAACCAATCAGTGGTAGAGTGGTGGTTAAGTCGTAGTTATAAGCCAGCAACGTCGCCGATCATTCACCTATCAGGAGGTTTTATAATCGGGGCCGATAAGTAGGTCGTTTTTGGGCTTCACCCGTGCTAACTGGGCATGCACCTTCGGTCGGCAATACTTCAGTCCACCTTTACGTCGTATGTCGTGAGGCCCACAATGTCCAATCATCGCCCTGAAATGCTGCTTGCATCACAGTCTCCCAGATAAAATCGTGACTCCTGTCATTGACAATGTAATTGCTATCTGCAGCGTGGATGCAAAGTTCGATGGAAGCCTGACGGCTTGATGGCCGGTAAAAAGCCGTGCTGTTCATCATGCCTCTCTGTCCCCCTATCTCTCTCTCTCCCTCTACTTATCTCCATATCCGCTGCTCTCCTTTTCGCTCCCATCTTCCTTCACTTTCACTCTCTCCCGTCCCTCGCGGTCATCCTTCCGGCTCGTCGGCTTATTCCAGTGTTTTCCTCTGCGCACGACGCGCAGTGGCCTATCCTTTTCTGACGGCCCCGCTGAGCCCCTGCCTGGCCTGTCTCGGTCCGGCCCCAGCCACCGGCCCCGGCTCCGACCCCGGCTCCGGCTCCAGCCCCGCCGCCGCCGCCGCTGGAGAAAGTAGCCGGCTACGAGAGCGGTGGCCACGCGCCGCGCGCCGCCGTCCAGCCAGCCGGCGGGTCCGGTCGGACCAGCCGACTCCAGCCGACCCGGTCCGGCGGCGCGCGGCGCGCCGCTGACTTTCCATCTCGTTCCCCCGGTCCGCCGCCGCCGCCCGTCCCAGCCCGTCAGGCTGGACGAAGACAGCACCACTCCTGCGGACCAGCGCCGATTGTAGGTCAAATGCAGCTGCCGGAATGATGGGATGAAGCTGGCTTGACATGCTGGAATATATAAGGAATGTAAGAAAGTGTTTTAAGCCAGCTTCGCTGGCTTTGTGGAAAAAAGGATTGCGAGATCGTATAACAAGCAAAAAGAGTGACGAAGTGGGGAGGCGCAGCGCTTGGTGGAGACAGAAGATCTCTTCCGACACATCAGGCGGAAAAACCTCCGCCAGGGCCTCACGGCGGGGTGTCCAGTTTGTAACGGTACAAAAACGGAGCCGGGCGTAGTTTCACAATGACTTTGCCGTATTTTTGCTAAGTGGAAAGGAGAGGTGGTTTAATGGAGCCACAGCTGGTTGATTGTCAACCTGCTATTTTCTCCGAAAATGAAAACTAGCTCACTATCATTGTGCTAAGTTACATCGTTCTGGGTGGATTCGACACTGTAGCAGAAAGGGTTCAAAACTGTTCAAAGAACTTCAACGCGAATGTGAGCCAGTATCGACATTACGTGCATCCATTGCATCATTTGGTTGTAAAGACGAACAGTTGAATTAGTGTCCTTTACAAACGATGTATGTTATACTAGGATGTTCATATTTAGATAACTATGCCAAAGGCTGATTACTGAAGAGCAATTTGTCCAAACCGTATTTAACTTAAATTTAAAAGCGAGATTCTTCGAAGAAAATATTTAACTACTTTCTAGCACCGGAATACCGTAATCTTGTACCCAGTCAGTTTTTGTGTATTTGTTTATTTGCTTTCATCGCCAACAGAGTCATACTCCACTGACAGGCGAAGTCAAAAAGATAAAAGACATGAAACACAACACATATATCACAGCCTAAAGTCGTTATACAAGTAGAAGATGAATGACATGATGAACGAAGTGATGATGACTATGCGGTTAAAACGTACCTGATCACGAGAGCTCTAAAAACGCCAAAACTGTCATGAAAGATGTCTACGTTCAAATGACTGGCCAATAAAACATTCATGGCTTTAGGGATCCTGCAGAACATCCCTGATTCGATAGTTCTGACTCGAGCTCGAGGCACGGCGAACAGGGTGAGGGTGCGGGTCGATCGAGGCGGCACGTGCAGAGGAAAAGAGTTGAGCAGAACCTGAGAATCCACTCTCCCCCGCATAATGTTCCTCAGGAAGAGCATGTCATGCTGCACTCTGCGTTGTGCTAAAGATGGAATTTTGAAATGGAGCAGAAGGCTACCATAAGAAAGATCATTCGTTTGTCCGGAGGAAGTGTGAGCTAGCAGCCAAATGAGGAACTTGTGCTGCACTCGATCGACCCGCACCTTGTGGGAGTTGGCCGCCCCCGTCCAGACCACGCTGCAATATTCTAAAATCGATCGCACATTCGCGAAGTACGCAGCCAGTACTGCGCTTCGGTTGAATTTTGACTTGCTGGTACCTACTTGGAAAGAGCGGATAAGGAGGCCGAGTGCACGGTTGGCCCTGCTGACAGTATCCGATACATGTGGTGCGAAAGTTAATTTGGTGTCCATCGTTACACCCAGGTCCCTGATCTTACTCACATGTTCCAGCTCGGTACCAGCGATAAAATACTTGGTCTGGACGGGTGCACGCCTGAGAGTCATCGTAAACGATTTGCATTTTGCAGGGTTGAGAGCCAGTCCCCACCTGACGGACCACGCTGCCAGATGGCTAAGATCCCTCTGCAGCAACAGTCCGTCAGATGGAGTGGTGATTTTACGGAAAATTTTGACATCGGCATACAGAAGGCAGCCGGATTCCATTTGGCACGGTAGATCGTTAATAAACATCGAAAAGAGAAGGGGAGCCAACAGTGATCCTTCTGGAACACCGGAGATAACCGGTTGCCAGTCGGAGGTTTTTCCGTTGACGATAACTCTCTGGCGTCTATCGGACAGATACGAGACGAACCATTTCAGTGCGAGCTCCTTCAAATGGTAGGAGTGTTTTAACTTATGAATGAGAAGCGCATGGTTGACGCTCTGAAAAGCGGCCGAATAATCAGTGTAAATGACGTCCGTCTGGTAACCGTCCGATATGGCCTCCCACGCGTGCTTAAGATAAACACTTAAGTTCGTGCTGCACGAACGCCTAGGAATAAAACCATGCTGCTGCTGGCTCAAAACCGGTGATACATGATAAAATAGCTCGTCGAACACAACACGCTCCAATACCCTCCCGAAGAGAGGAAGCAGGGAAATAGATCTGTAGTTTGAAGGCTCTTTTTTGTCGCCTTTCTTGTATAATGGTATAATATTTGTCCGCTTCCATCTCTCAGGGAAGACACCGACATGGCCGAAAGGTAACATATCTTAGTGAGCGGAATGACTAATTCATCCGCGCACTCGATGATAATGCGAGCACTGATGTCGTCTGTCCCGCATGCCTTATTGGGACTAACCATCGCCAGCGCAGCTCGCACAGCAGCCTCAGATACATGCAGCTGACTCATTGTCTGGATTGGGAATGTCGGTGTATCAGGGTAGCTTTTCACAAGCGGATCGGTAAACTTTTATACAGCTTTAGCAGACATCAGTTTTGATTGTCATGCCTTTGTACCAAATTTCCATCGCATTACAGTCTGCTGAATCAGACGATAAAATATCGCCACATGACGTCACAAGCTGCTGCTATGTGATTGGCTGCTGTCTTATATCAGCTGCCAGCTGAGCTCCGCCTCCAGTCCCAGTGACGTCAATCCTCTGACCCGGTGACGTCAGTCCCCTCCGTGTCCCTGGTACCGGCATCGGCCAGCCCTGCTCGTTACCTGATGACAGCTCACCCAGCCTCTGTCTCACCCAGCCTCTGTCTCACCCGGCCTCTGTCTCACCCGGCCTCTGTCTCACCCAGCCTCTGTCTCACCCGGCCTCTGTCTCACCCAGCCTCTGTCTCACCCAGCCTCTGTCTCACCCGGCCTCTGTCTCACCCGGCCACTGTCTCACCCTGCCTCTGTCTCACCCGGCCTCTGTCTCACCCAGCCTCTGTCTCACCCAGCCTCTGTCTCACCCGGGCTCTGTCTCACCCTGCCTCTGTCTCACCCAGCTTCTGTCTCACCCGGGCTCTGTCTCACCCAGCCTCTGTCTCACCCTGCCTCTATCTCACCCTGCCTCTGTCTCACCCTGCCTCTGTCTCACCCTGCCTCTGTCTCACCCGGCCTCCGTCTCACCCAGCCTCTGTCTCACCCGGCCTCTGTCTCACCCTGCCTCTGTCTCACCCGGCCTCTGTCTCACCCTGCCTCTGTCTCACCCTGCCTCTGTCTCACCCGGCCTCCGTCTCACCCAGCCTCTGTCTCACCCGGCCTCTGTCTCACCCTGCCTCTGTCTCACCCTGCCTCTGTCTCACCCTGCCTCTGTCTCACCCGGCCGGCGTCCCGCGGTCGCCCGGTTTTCTCTGCGGGCGCCAGGCTCGCTGACCTCCGGCCACAGTTGACGGAGAGAGAACACGCCATCAGCCCAGGAACCGGACGTCCGGTGGCCGGCCGGAGGCGGCTGAGGTGTCAGCCGGGCCCGGCACGGCAGGGTCGGGAAGAACTCATGCATGGTACAGTCATCTCTAGTCAACGGAAACAGAACAACAACACTGAACACATTTCATCCTTAATCAGACAACTTTTCTTTCCTTTTAATATTGATCTGGGAAAACTAAATTTCGTCACATAATTCTTCGAAAATATTATTCTTCATAATATCTGCCTATAATATAATTTGCTGAGTAATTCGCCACTTTTCCCGATCCTCCATCATGAATCTAACATCTGCACAATTACTATTTGATTTTGCAACAAATCAGCATATTTTTTCCTGTCACGGCTTCATTTATGTCGAGCGATTATTATGAACGTTCTCTGGGTTGCAGTTTGACAAAACAGTTTCTACTATCGCGTAACCTTTTCAGCAGTAAATAAAGCGTCTCTGGGTCTAGTCACGGCGCGCTTTAGTTGAAAATGCTTTCGAGATGGGTACAGACATTCCAAAATTGACGTTAATCGATATTAATTGACGCTTACTCTGGGAAAAGTCATGATAATGACTGGATATACCATCACTCGGGGGAAAATAACTACTCACATCGAGTTGGAGTCCGGTACGTCGCTGATGATTTGATACCCGGGTGGTATTTCAGCTCAGCTGGTCTCCTGTTCTGAGTCACCAGAATCCCCCCTCCCCCTCCCGGGCCGCGGAGTGTCCGGGGGGGGGGGGGGCGGATCGGACACTAATCGTCTCATCCTCCTGCGGGGACGGTCGTGCCTGGCACCGGCCACACCGCAGACTCCCGGGTTATTCCGTCACAGGATCACCAGAGGCGATCTGTGACCTCCCGTCCTCCCGCGTCACAGCGGTGGCAGCAGCGGGCCGCCATAGACCGGGCTGCATCAGATTCGGAGGGAGAAAGAGAGGGAGAGAGAGCAAGGTTATGTGAAATTGACCGAGGGTGCAACAGCGGTGCAAACACTGCACGTTGCATGGGCCCCGTGCCAGGCGCTCTCTCCCTTCCTTTTTATCAAACGTTCTCACACATGTTGCGGAGTTGCAGATTGCAAACAAATGGCGGATTTGATTTTGTCAGCATGGCTTGTCGTTATAGCACCTACGATTCTGAAACGCTTCATTTCAGACTATAGGGAGCGTCAGGGACCCCGAATTCACTGGCGATCAGCGGAAGCCAGGTCTGAGTTCTCTGGTGTTCAGAAGGCAGTTCCTGTTGTGACGTCAGAGAGACGGGCGCGGTGATGCCGCTATGGTTCGGATGGTCGGCTTAACAGTGGCGGTACTGGAGTCTATTAGAGCTATGATTCGGATGTTCGGCCGAACAGTGGCGGTACTGGAGTCTATTACAGCTATGATTCGGATGTTCGTCTGAACAGTGGTGGTACTGGAGTCTATTAGAGCTATGGTTCGGATGTTCAGCTGAACAGTGGCGGTACTGGAGTCTATTAGAGCTATGGTTGGGATGTTCAGCTGAACAGTGGCGGTACTGGAGTCCATTAGAGCTATGATTCGGATGGCGGTACTGGAGTCTATTAGAGCTATGATTCGGTTGTTCGGCTGAACAGTGGCGGTACTGGAGTCTATTAGAGCTATGATTCGGATGGCGGTACTGGAGTCTATTAGAGCTATGATTCGGATGGCGGTACTGGAGTCTATTAGTGCTATGATTCGGATGGCGGTACTGGAGTCTATTAGAGCTATGATTCGGATGTTCGGCTGAGCAGTGGCGGTACTGGAGTCTATTAGAGCTATGATTCGGATGTTCGACTGAGCAGTGGCGGTACTGGAGTCTATTAGAGCTATGATTCGGATGTTCGTCTGAACAGTGGTGGTACTGGAGTCTATTAGAGCTATGATTCGGATGTTCAGCTGTACAGTGGCGGAACTGGAGTCTATTAGAGCTATGATTCGGATGTTCGTCTGAACAGTGGTGGTACTGGAGTCTATTAGAGCTATGATTCGGATGTTCAGCTGTACAGTGGCGGTACTGGAGTCTATTAGAGCTATGATTCGGATGTTCGTCTGAACAGTGGTGGTACTGGAGTCTATTAGAGCTATGATTCGGATGTTCAGCTGTACAGTGGCGGTACTGGAGTCTATTAGAGCTATGATTCGGATGGCAGTACTGGAGTCTATTAGAGCTATGATTCGGATGGTCGGCTGAGCAGTGGCGGTACTGGAGTCTAGACTGTGACTAAATGGGGGCAATTATGGTCGGTAGCGGACATTTGTGGGACCTTCGATGTTGAAAATGGATAGGAAGAGGTGAGAAAGATGGCATTGTGAGTTTTTTTTCGCTATTAAGTTTCACTAGACAAGTTTCACTAGCCAAGACTAACACGATTAAGAAAACTAACGTTAATGGAATACAAAAATGTAATCTACGTTATCCTCTTAGCGCCTGCTATGCAGTAACCTACACGCTCATTTGCATGTTAAATGTCGATCTGCCGATCTGTTATCTCAAATGAATTTCAAGCAAGCTCCATAAGGCTGTTATGTTACACCAGCGAAATCAAAAATAAAATAAGCTTGTTACTGTGCAATTGTGCATGCTTGGTTCTGAAGTAGAATTAAATACCTATTTTCTAGTTCGTTGTAAAACCGGAAACAAATAAATGACAATTAGGTACTTTCAAGATAAGTGCAGTATTCTTTACTTCAATGGCAAAGTAATTCGTTTACTTTCTTCTAAGTTACCTGCATCCGATAAACAACATATTACTCACTCATAGTTTCTGACAACAACCTTGCCGGTATTTTCTATGTTTTCTGCTGTGCGTGTCTCGGAGGGTGCGTGGCAGTACTTACGCTAACCAACTCCACCAACCAGCTACTAGCTCCACTAACCAGCTCCGCCAAGGTTACTCCTCGGCACTGCCCACTGCGCGGTGACAGCGCTGACTCGGCTCTCAGTGACGCGAGCCCCCCCCCCCCCTTCGTCTCATACTGCGCCGCCGCTGCAGCCGGCTGCTACCCTACCTGCCCACCAGACCACACCGTGCTCAGCGGCGATTGCATCACCTGGGAGTCCAACTGGGAGGACTGCGGGAGTCAGCTGTCACGTGATTGACATGTGAACGATAAGTGAATGACAGGCGATTGTCCTGCACGGTGATCTCGAGACTCGTCGAGCAGATCGAGCATGTGGCAACAGCAGAATCGGCTCATATAAAGCACACAACTTCAGACCGTTAGGCCCAAACCCAAAGCAGTATTGTCTATATCATTTTCAGCGACAGCACTGTTGCGATGCCATTCGATCCCAGTTATTAGGGTGGTCCCGCATGGCAGCGTGTGGCAGTCGTTTTCACTGTGCGCTGAGACGGAATAACGCTGTGATAGCGCCTAAAACATCCCAGCCGACCGCTGTATTCAGTAGTATGCAGGGGAGAGATGTTCGATACCGACCCAGTTTCGGACGAGTGGCTCTGTAAAGCTGGAGGAGTGGCTGGCTGCAGGGACTGGTCTGGTCGGGTGGGCCCCCGTGTCCGGCTCGTCACGGTGCAGCTCAGAGGATAGAGTGGACGACATTGGGAGGTGGTGGCGGCACGCAGTGACATTGGGGGGGGGGGGGGGAGGCGATTGACTGGGGAGGGAGGTCTGTGGGGGGGGGGGGGGTAGTGCGGTCCATCTGATAGGAAGGGAAGGGTAGTCGCCAGGTGACATGGACGAACGTGAGGGACGTATTGCACAAGTGGGGAGGAAGATTTATCCGAGGATTAGTGGGAACATTCGTCAGGCCAGGTCCATGGTATGGTTGATAGCCGCGACTCAGCCAACCCGGCCGCCGCGAGACAGAGCCTGGGGAGCGACGTGCCACCGCGGGGACGAAGCCTGGGGAGCGACGTGCCATTCCCGCTGCTCCTGAGAGGTTCATAATCCCATCTGACTTAGTGACATACCTGTTGTGACACTGGACATCAGGATCAGCTTGTTTTCGGCGCTGAAGGATTTGGAAGTTTCTGCTTTCACTTGCTTAGTCTTTTCTGTGCTAAAAATGTCGTTTATAATTCCGTTGTTGCTACAACTTCCTGTAAGCCTCGTACCTATCCAACTAGCACCGCTCTCCTGACCCCATACCTCTCCATCCAGTATCACTCTCCTGACCCAATATCCACCCGACCAGTGAACACAGCACGGACCTGCTGGTCAGCTGATAAGTGGCCTTGCCTTTCAAGCGTCCGAAGGTGGTACCGATACGTACCGGCCCCACCGCCACCACAGCACCACAGCCACAGCCACCAGGCACGGAGGAGGAGGGGGCGGTAATGGGTGTCTTAATGGGTGTTTTCCCAGGAGGGGGCGCGGTAATGTGTGTGACGTTTATAGCCGGTTTGGGTACATTTGTCACTTTTGTCGGTATTTTCAAAGGTCCGGTCTTTTTGGTCCAAATAGGGTGATTATGAAGCACGTTGCACCAATTCTTTGAATATTTGACAGTTTTTGTTGTTGTTGAATTCATCGGCCTTCAGGGGAGGGCGCGTGCCCCAGCCCCCCCCCCCCCCCCTAAGTCTGCGCCTGGCCACCGCCGCCGCCGCCGCCACGGCCACCCCGCTGCCACCGCCACGGCCACCCCGCTGCCACCGCCTCTGGTCGGTCGGTCGGTCGGTCGGTCAGTGAAAGTGGTGTCTATGTGCCGAGCATGTCGCACGTGTCGCTGTGGCCCCCGGAGTCAGATGAGGTCACCACGAGGTCACCAGAGGGTCGCACGGGGTTGCAGGTGTCCGGTCCGGACCGCCGCCGATCGGCTGGCGGATAACTACCGCCTTCTCTTGGTCTCATATCGGACGAGACGATGTATGGAGGGGCTAACAGGATGGGCAAATTGTTCTCCAATTACAGTCATGCAGTTAATGGCGGATAGGGTGGACCGAAAACACAAACTTCATGTCGAGTGCATACAGCATAACGCTTTGCGATAGTCACACCACACGTCTCCAGTCATCGATGGCAAACCTATTCAGTATATTCTCTAACCTATTCAGTATATTCTCTAACCTATTCAGTATATTCTCTAACCTATTCAGTATATTCTCTAACCTATTCAGTATATTCTCTAACCTATTCAGTATATTCTCTAACCTATTCAGTATATTCTCTAACCTATTCAGTATATTCTCTAACCTATTCAGTATATTCTCTAACCTATTCAGTATATTCTCTTGACTATTCCCTAATAATTCAGAGTGGTACGGACGTGCTATTAATTTTTTTATTGTACATCTTGCAAGGGGAATGCAATGCTTGATATCCCGCTTCATCGAGAGCTTCAACCATGACCCTGCGTTCTAACGTCCAGGGTTGCAGTTGATCCTACGTCTAACCCTGCATCAGACCCTGCATCTGACCCTGCATCTGACCCTGCATCTGACCCTGCATTAAACCCTTCATCAGACCCTGCATCTGACCCTGAATCAGACCCTGCATCAGACCCTGCATCTGACCCTGCATCAGACCCTTCATCCGAACCTGCATCTGACCCTGAATCAGACCCTGCATTAAACCCTTCATCAGACCCTGCATCTGACCCTGAATCAGACCCTGCATTAAACCCTTCATCAGACCCTGCATCTGACCCTGAATCAGACCCTGCATTAAACCCTTCATCAGACCCTGCATCAGACCCTGAATCAGACCCTGCATCAGACCCTGCATCTGACCCTGCATCAGACCCTTCATCCGAACCTGCATCTGACCCTGAATCAGACCCTGCATCTGACCCTGCATCTGACCCTGCATCAGACCCTGCATCCAAACCTGCATCTGACCCTGCATTAAACCCTTCATCCGAACCTGCATCAGACCCTGAATCAGACCCTGCATCTGACCCTGCATCCAAACCTGCATCAGACCCTGCATTAAACCCTTCATCCGAACCTGCATCTGACCCTGCATCAGACCCTGCATCTGACCCTGCATCTGACCCTGAATCAGACCCTGCATCAGACCCTGCATCTGACCCTGCATCTGACCCTGCATCAGACCCTGCATCCAAACCTGCATCTGACCCTGCATCTGACCCTGAATCAGACCCTGCATCTGACCCTGCATCTGACCCTGCATCTGACCCTGCATCAGACCCTGCATCTGACCCTGCATCTGACCCTGCATCAGACCCTGAATCAGACCCTGCATCTGACCCTGAATCAGACCCCGCGTTTGACCCTGCATCTGACCCCGCGTTTGACCCTGAATCAGACCCCGCGTTTGACCCTGCATCTGACCCTGAATCAGACCCTGCATCTGACCCTGAATCAGACCCTGAATCAGACCCTGAATCAGACCCTGCATCAGACCCTGCATCTGACCCTGCATCTGACCCCGCATCTGACCCTGAATCAGACCCCGCATCTGACCCTGAATCAGACCCTGCATCTGGCCCTGCATCTGACCCTGCATCAGACCCTGCATCAGACCCTGCATCTGACCCTGCATCTGACCCCGTGTTTGACCCGTCCCTCCGTCACCCCTCTGTCCTGTCACATCTCGGCCCGTCCCGGCCGTCCCGGCGTGTCTGTCCTGTCTCTCTGTCCTGTCACATCTCGGCCCGTCCCGGCCGTCCCGGCGTGCCCATCTCCGCTTACGCCCGTCACTAGCCGGCTCACGCGCCGCGTCGCGTCGCGCCACATTGCACAACACGTCACGGGAGTGCGCCACGTCCGCCGCGCCCGCGGCTTTCCAAGGGCGCGCCGACAACTCCCACGCGGCGGCGCCGATTCAGACGCGGTTTTTGCCACTCGCCACGCGGCGCCAAAGTCCTGGTTGCGAAACTCTATCAAACATCGGCTGGCTGAGAGGCTGGGGCTGGGCCGGGCGGCTGGGACGCTGGGCGGGAGAGGTAGCTGTGGGCTGGGCCGGGCCGCTGGGCGGGGAGAGGTAGCCTCTGATAAACCAGCCCGGAGGGGGGAGACAGATGACGTTGGACTGTGGCAGAGATAATGGTAGTGTTAAGGTATCCGCAGTCTGGTCCAAGGGTATAGGTAGAGGGTAAGAGGCGGGCAGAGGCCAAGGTAGAGGGTAAGGGGCCGCACGGTGTATATAAGTTACTGCATTCCGTGTAATTTGTCCTATTTGTGACGAAAAGTCAATGACTGTCTCTTTTGCGTGACATACGAATCTTATTCACGATTTAATTATTTAACTGTTCCCAGAACCATGCAGTCTGGAAATGTCTTTCAAAAAAAAAAAGGATTTCACAGCGCAGTGCTAAACTCTTGGATGCATGTTCTGGTGCTACTGCCCAACTCTTGGATGCATGTTCTGGTGCTACTGCCCAACTCTTGGATGCATGTTCTGGTGCTAGGGTCTAACTCTAGAATGCAGTCTTTGGTTCGTGAGCTGAAGCCAGTCACGTGGTCAGTGCATTGGTGAAATTTACGATCACAGTTCTGATTGGTACCCCTACACACCCTCTGCAGTCAGTCGGGCGATGCAGTCAGACTGGCTGTACTGCAGCAGTCGCCAGCAGCACCGCTGGTATCATACGCTGAAGCGATGAAACGAACACTACACGACCATTGACGGATTGTTATACGCTGTATAGTGTGATGCGCATAAGAAGTAAAGTCAATGAGAGAAGCGGGTAAATCAGCATTGCTGTTAGCTACAAATATCATGTAAGATTAAGGTTAGGTGTCTTTTCTCTAGCTGCACTGTTCGGATTCTGCAGTAAGGCTCTTAACATGCAGACTGGAATGAAGCCATGTTCACTCACGCCTCCTATTTTAGCGACATGTTGATTCGTTATTCACGTTTGACATTTGTGTCCGGTGTTCAGCATTCCAAGCGGCATATTCGCAGTGATCTGTTATAATTGAACATGGTTTAACGTGCATTGTTTCTGTCACAGATTCGCCCGCTGTGGGCGCTTCTTGCCTGCTGCTTACTTCTCGCCGCAACAACAGGTAAGTTAATGCTGATGTGCACAGAGCTAGAACGTCAAATGAAATAATTATTATTCTGCCGAATACGCACAGGCATAAATATATTTGCTTACGTGCTTATTCCAAAAAATATGTTATTTTATATACATTCCATTTCAATCAAAGTAAGTTCTCACCATCATTCGAGAGTGCAGGCACGTTTCTGTGACAGTCGATAACCATTCTCATATGGTAGATAGTCTTCGTGATAAAAACGCAGGTGATACGAACCACCATTCAAACTGATCCCTTAATTTTTTACACTGAGATCACGGTGTATAATCCCCAGTTTTATTGATGTCCGCCTCCACCGAAGCGGCTGCCAATCCTCACCGCTAGATAATGCCAGTTCTGATGACATTGTGCAACGATGTCGCAATAATATTTTCAAACCTGCAGACATCCTAACGGACTAAGCTATGCCATTTGTCGCTAGGTGCCAGGCACCGTCAGCTTAAAAACTCCGCAGAACTGTGAGATAATATCTGCAGGGTGGCATCCGCACAATTCCGTTAAGCTTGACATAAGAACAAATCCCAATGTAATCGAATAGCGGTGCAGGTGTATAGATGGGTTACAAAGCCTCCATCATATCTACAGCCACATTATCTGCTGGCCGTGAGAGAATATCTCCTGAGAACCGTGAGCTGCGCGCGTGCTACTGCAGTGCATGCATTTCGCTCTGCAACACCTCACATGAAGGCAAATAGGGTAATGTGTATAATCTCATATGAACAATATCGCATATCACGCGATACCTGCGCCAGTCTCCTTGGTAACCGAGCTGTTGTTTTATGCGGGGGCACTTTGAGCAATTCACCGAATCATAAAATCGTTCTTACGCGTATACACGATTTTATCGGACAAAAGAAGGTTGAAATAGTTGAAATAGTTAGTTGTATTATGGTCACCGAAACAGTACATAAGACGGTTAATTTAATTTTACATTGCTGGCGGAAACAAATATACATCAAATGTCTCAGGGGTGTAGGTTCCTATTCAGTTGGGGGGTTTCAGCCCCCCCCCCCCCAACTGGGACTTCAGCCCCCTCAACTTTAACGTAGAAGTGGGTTAAATCCGGGGAGTAATCTGCATTTTTTACGGTACTTCAATCGATTTTTTTTCCAGCTCAGCCCCCCCCCCCAACCTGTTTGGAGAAGCTACGCCCCTGAAATGTCTCTACATTGCTGCCACGGTGGCAGCCATCTCCTCCTCAGTGGCCACCTGTATCCACAGATCCTCTGCCACGGTGGCAGCCATCTCCTCCTCCGCAGTGGCCACCTGTATCACAGATTCTTTGGTTTGCCTCCAGTTTGCCCACTCCATCACATGTGACATTCACATGTGACTCCACACATCACATGTGACATCACTCCACTCCATCACATGTGCCATTGTTCGCTACAGGCCCTTCTTTGGAGTCGAACCCGACCTTCCGTCAGACACAATGGCCCAGTGTTGTGAGCTGACAGGCCACGCTGGGCGGTCGCGGCTGCCTAGGTACACACGTGACATATGGCTGACTCATTCATACCTTCACTCCGCCGAATTAACACGTGTCAGGCGCCTCACTACGCTGAAGTGATACAGCGTCAGCCACCTCACTCTATCGTTCAGAACATCCATAGCCGGACAATCAGAACATCCATAGTCGGCCAGTCAGAACATCCATAGACGGCCAATCAGAACATCCATAGTTTAACACGTGTCAGGCGCCTCACTACGCTGAAGTGATACAGCGTCAGCCACCTCACTCTATCGTTCAGAACATCCATAGCCGGACAATCAGAACATCCATAGTCGGCCAGTCAGAACATCCATAGTTTAACACGTGTCAGGCGCCTCACTACGCTGAAGTGATACAGCGTCAGCCACCTCACTCTATCGTTCAGAACATCCATAGATGGCCAATCAGAACATCCATAGTCGGCCAGTCAGAACATCCATAGCCGGACAATCAGAACATCCAAAGCCGGCCAGTCAGAACATCCATAGCCGGACAATCAGAACATCCATAGTCGGCCAGTCAGAACATCCATAGTCGGCCAGTCAGAACATCCATAGACGGTCAATCAGAACATCCATAGTCGGCCAGTCAGAACATCCATAGTCGGCCAATCAGAACATCCATAGACGGCCAATCAGAACATTCATAGCCGGCCAATCAGAACATCCATAGTCGGCCAATCAGAACATCCATAGACGGCCAATCAGAACATCCATAGACGGCCAATCAGAACATTCATAGACGGCCAATCAGAACATCCATAGTCGGCCAGTCAGAACATCCATAGTCGGCCAATCAGAACATCCATAGCCCGCCAATCAGAACATCCATAGACGGCCAATCAGAACATTCATAGACGGCCAATCAGAACATCCAAAGCCGGCCAATCAGAACATCCATAGACGGCCAATCAGAACATCCATAGCCCGCCAATCAGAACATCCATAGACGGCCAATCAGAACATCCATAGCCGGCCAATCAGAACATCCAAAGCCGGCCTACAAGGAGAGACTCCAGCGGCACTGACGTTTCCGAAAGGACCAATAGTACAATAATATGACCCTAAATGCTTTTAAATTGATGCATAGCTCAATTCAGAATGAATATTTTCCTCCAGTGTCTCTCTAGTTTCTATACATTTTAAGTAATTACATTATTGTATGATGCTTAGCTTGAAAACATGTAGTTAGCATTGTGCTAACTGCTTTAAATAAGTTTTACATGTATATTTGTACAAGTCATTGCATTTAATGCGGGTGAGAACCTCATCACCATGGCAGCCAGCCTCCTCGAATACATTTCTTCTCTTGGGCACAAACAACTCTGGGAACACAATTGTCTTCATTGTTTGTTCATTCAAAACAGGCTGAGCCTTCCACACGCCTTTCATAAGAGGTTTCTCATATGCACACCCTCGCTCACACATGCTTAGAATGCATAGCGAGGCGAACCAATGGATAGCAACCCGCTGTTTATGACTAGACGAGGCATTCTGTCTTTGTTCAATGCGTGCCCTGAGCTAGGGATTAAAGGCTTTGGTGTAGATATCTAAAGCCCAGCATTCCAAAGGAAGGCCTGGTACATGTTTTCATCTTCCTTCCGTTCGGTAAGAACGGCTGCAGTACATACCTACATTCCGTGCGAGTGGGTATGAGTATCCACTGAGTATGTAGTTGCCATTGCGTAACAGGTTTCGTCTTCTTTTGTGTTTTCAGTAATCCTTAGTGTAACAATATGATGTCATTTCCAATACTATTTTCAAGCGTATTTTGCCTTATTGGATCCGAACAAAACATTTTTCGTCTCCTTCTTACTTCATCTTTATAAATGGATCTCTTTTGGAGGTTTTTATTTGACTGTTATTATGATATGCACGTCGCAGTTAGGTATGTATGAAAGAGCATCTGTTTTGTATTACACCAACTTGGCTTAGGACAGATAGTTCATCACGGTTTCGGTTGCAAAAATGTTTAAGTGCTGCTGCTGGGGATCTTCCCAGACCCAGGCTCAAAACGATATTTCACAATTATTATCTTTATCAGTGATATGAAATAACGATGCATTTTGGGGTTCTCCGATCCCCAGTTTGAAAAACTATCCGTCCTTGTAAGCCTGGTTCCACACATTAGACGTATCATTCGAGCAAAAACACAAGGTCTAGGGTAATTCAATTATAAATATTGTATCGAAATAAATTAATATTGTAAATATAAATATGTTGTCAGATTATGACTTTAAGGAGTTCGCCATTTCGTAATCATACTCACTATGATGTGGTGATAAGCAGCTGATTCACGCATCTGAGCTACTAAGATACGTTTTTGTAAGGTTTCTTCATATTCTTAATGGCGACAGAACATGGCAAACATTGTGATTAATGCTGACGATTTGTTCAGGACATGTCCTCTAATAAGTCGTGTCAAGGTCAGAGACCTGGCAAACAGCACGCTAAACCAGGCCAACAACTTGCTCCCGTCCCCATCTGTTCCGTGGGACACACGTTACGGAGCGACCTGAATACGCGAAATGTAGCCACTGAAGCCTGACATGACCGTTTGTCCGTCCGCACTAACTCTGGGCAGTATACACGTGGTGTCAGTCATACCTGACTGGACGGAGCAGTCACTGCACGTGGTGTCGGTCATGCCTGAATGGCCGCCTGCTGCCCATATTTCTCCGGAGTAGCCTGGACTGCATCCGGGTGAGCCGTGCTAGTCGGGTTCCATTGCAGCGCACACATTGGTTACCGACGTCGTTCTGCGGTGAAACAAAGGTCATCACCCGAAGAAATCGGTATGTCTATTGTTTATTTCTAAGATGACCAATCGAGTAACCTCCATTCACAGGCAAAATCAGCAGGTAATCATTCAACAAGTTACACTCCATGCGCTGTAACATCAAACGATTGTCATGACCTCGATTTAACTCTGGAACTGCGTCTCCGCTCCACAGACGGTGCCAGAAAGAAGACCCGTAAGCGCGTGGTGTGCTACTACACCAACTGGTCCGTGTACCGGCTGGGCCTGGCCAAGTACCTGCCGAGCAACATCAACCCTCACCTGTGTACACATTTAGTGTACGCATTCGGAGGGTTCGACGATGACTTCCAGCTGCAGCCGTTCGACAAGTACCAGGATATCGAGAAAGGTGAGACCAAAGTACCAGGACATCGAGAAAGGTGTGACAAAGTACCAGGCCATCGAGAAAGGTGTGACACAATTCCCAGGACATCGAGAAAGGTGAGACCGAAGCAAGCATGGTGACATTGTCTTCTTTATCTTCCTCTCACCTCCCCCTCGTTCCTTCTCTTACTGCTTCCCTCTCTACCCTCTGTCTTTCCCTCACTCTCATTGACCTTCCTGGCACAAGAGTCGATCTTCCGAAGGCATTCTTCTACCGGCTGTGTATTTGTATGTACACACACCGCAGACTCACGCCCCTCCTGACCGACATTCCACACAGAACATCCCATCACTGCTCTGTCCCGAAGGCCCGGCCACCGCCTCCACCACTACTGCCTCTCAGCTGCGAGTCTCCGTTGCCTAACTCGATCCCGGCCCACTGTGTGCAGAGTGCACACAGAGCCGGCACTGTAGAGACCTCTCCCCGCTGAACGGCAAGGCCTCGCCCGCCCACAGACCGTGACGTCACCGACCGTGACGTCACCGACCGTGACGCACCGACTGTGACGGCATCCGAGCACGTTCTGCGGCCGTCGCTATAGATGAACGCGTGCCGGTGAACACAATACTCGGCCCGACCCATTGTGTCGACTGGGCGCCGGATATGTGGGAGCTCCGTTCCGAGGCGGGGTGCCTCGCCCGTGTCTTGGGTGGGTGGGTGGCGCCGCCTCCCCCGCAGGCGCTGGACCAGTGCCCCACCCGCTGGAGGTCTAGGACGCTCTCCCTCCCCTCCTGCGGAGTGGGCGGGGCGGGGGGGGGGGGGGGGGCACGCCCGCCGGCCACCTCAGGGACGGCGGTCCATCACAGGGTCCCGGTCCCGGCCACCTCAGGGACGGCGGTCCATCACAGGCCGGGACCCCGCTGAGTGCGGCTCATCACGGCCCGTAACGCACCGAGGCGTGGGGTGCCAGCCGCCTCACGCGCGTCGCTTTTATTTCACTGATGATGCCAACTACGATGGTAATCAGGGGTGACGGGGCGATGCGTAGAGGTCACGTGGAGGGTCACGCAGTACCACACAGGGCCAAACGTGGACATGGCGGTGACCTAGAGTTGACCCGGGCCTGATCCGGGGCTGACGCGTGGCTGAACCGGGGCTGACGCGTGGCTGACCCGGAGTTGACGCGTGGCTGACCCGAAGTTGACCCGTGGCTGACCCGGAGTTGACCCGTGGCTGATCCGGAGTTGACCTGCGGCCCGCGGGCAGGGGCGGCCGACTGTGTGGGAGGTCAGCTGATAATTGTTACCTCTCTGTTCCACCGTCTGAGTGAGAACCTGTTAATTGCTGCCCACACACGTCACGGGATGGGCCGTGACGTCACGGGATGGGTCGTGACGAAAGCGAAAGTCATCAGACAATGGAGGGTGGGCTGCGACGAAAGCGAGAGTCATCAGACTGTGGAGGGCAGGACCCTGAAATGGCATCTCAATGGCGGTGATATAGCTGATGAGATAGCTGCGTGAAAGTATTACATTTGTCAAATTCCTCATTAGTTATAGTTTGATTAATAGCTTGATGAATAGCTTGATGGATAGCTTGATGAATAGCTTGATGAATAGCTTGATTAATAGCTTGAGCAATGCAATGACTCAGGGATGTAGGAAAAAGTGGCGGCCCACGGCAACTTTGATCTCGTCTTGAGAGAAACCCAACCCCCTGTGCAATATTTATTTTCAGATTTGGGATCTTCTCGCCTTGGCAAACCTTTTGCCATCAGCAAATTTCCTCACTAAGCAAAATACAATATTTTAGCCCCCCAAAAATGACCGAAAGGTGAGGGGACCATGGCCTCTTGTCCCTCTCTGTTCGTACGCCTATGCGATGACTAAATCTTCAGTTGAACGTTGTAGGGTCGTCATTATGACGGACGGACGGGCTAGTCTTATGTCACTGAAACAGTAAACGAGGAAAAGTCATCGAGGAGGAAACGGAAACTTATTTCCACGACCATCTCTACATGATTCCATTCCCTTGTTCTGTGCCCCCGACATGTATTGCTTCATTGCCAGTCCGGTATTTTCAGGTGTGTCAGCAAAGCTGTTCAATGCTGACCGTTCTCCTGCGATTGCCGTTACAACACATCATGTAATGCCGTTACAACACACCAGCATTGTGTGATGTCTGCTTATGTCTGACACTGCGTCTTCTTGACAGGTGGCTACGCCCGCTTCAACGGTCTCAAGCAGTACAACAAGGGCCTGAGAACCTTGCTGGCTCTCGGAGGATGGAGCGAAGGCTCGGGAAGGTTCTCCGAGCTGGTGGCCGACCGAGAATACAGACAGACGTAAGACGCTCCAGTGTTCTCACTTACAACCCTTACCAATACCTCACTTGTCACCCTGAGAACAGACAGAGGTAAGACGCTCTAGTGTTCTCACTTAAAACCCTTACCAATACCTCACTTCTCACCCTGAGAACAGACAGAGGTAAGACCCCACCAATGTCACTCACCCCTAGAACAAGAAGACACAAAGGTGTTGTGTGCATGCTCTTACTCCGTCACCTTAATTTCATAGTTCATGGTGTCATAGAGGCAGGCAGGAACACTTACAAGCGTATCAGGGCTCAGGAGGTCCCCACAAGCCCAGTGGCGCCGTTTTTAGCTACACGACGGCAATCAGCCTACCTTAAGCGTCGCACCGGTCTGATGCTCCATGCGATTCCAGTCGAGAAGGCCGCCCTCTTCCTCTTCTTATGGCGCAAACCTGATCAGCGCCGCGCGGGGCAGAGCAGTGGGTGTCCTTGGCTGCCCCCCCCCCCGCCCGCTCCCCGGCCCCAGCAGAGTCCCAGCAAGTTGCCCCGCCCCGGGGACAGGGGGCAGGAAGCAGAGAGATGGGAATGGCGCGACCGGCCGTGACTTGGCCGGGAAACTGCGGCAGCGGGTGTGAGCGGAGAGGGTAAATATATCATGTACACATCCGGGGTCATCCGCTAGGCAGGGACATACACTACTGCACAGTCTCTGGACTATTAAACCTTTCTGGGCTGAAGCTGTCTCAAGACTGGGTGGGGGTAATTGTGATATATGACATATAACAGTTGCGATATATGACACATAGATTCCAAAAAAGGTCTAGGTGAAGACTAATAAAACTCAATGTATCGTTCAGTAATGAGTTAAGGTGAAAGTTGTATTTAGCTCTGATTACCAGTGATTGTCCAGGCTCATTATTTCATGTGGGTGCGTGACGGTTACGCTAGAGTTTGATTACTGATTAAAACGTTACTGTTGTAGTTTCCATGTCGAAGCTGACCTTCCTGTGTGATGCAGTCGTGCCAAGATATGACTAGCCACCGATGCAGGTATCCCCCAGATCCAGCACAAGCTTTGCAGCTGAAGCATAGAACTCGCGACAGTTCTCTGATCGTACCTATAGATTCCTCTGAACAATCATCGCACACATTGGTCACTAAATACATCCGTTTCCGGTAATGAAAGGAAGAAAAAACACACCGCACGGCCTTTTTCTGGCACTACTGAGAGGTTACCGAGCCATTCTTTGATACGGCACCCGTGCCTGGTGAGGTTTAAAGGAAATAGTTCACCTTATAACATTCTTTCCAAACACTATTTGATTATATTTTGAAATACAATTTATTTTTATATTTTCACAAAATGGCCATACATCGCGCCGATTCAGGACAGAAGGTCGTGCATTATTAATGTTATCAATACTATATACATACTCTCTGAGTCTGAGTCCTGACGTCACGCGAATTTAAACAATGGCTCAGCCAATCAGATTCGAAAGTAGTCGCGTAAGGATAGACTCGCATTAGAGAAGTGCCAACCGGCGGCCGGCGGTTCGCTTGCCATCACCAGCTGCAAGTTGATTGGCTGATGGTATAGCCTCTGCCCGGGCCATTGTCAGCACCGCATTCCTTCGCCAAAACATCAAATATATTCGGCTGGAGAGTCATTTCAGTCAAGAAAACTTGTCGATAGGGATTTCCCAACACGGGCTACAAAACTGCTATCTCAGTTGAAAACCCCTGAAAGTGAACTATTTCCTTTAATGAACGTTACCGTGAGAGCCAAGCCAAGAACAGTGAACCGTAGCTTCATACACAACCTGCGCGGCTTTCTATTGAAACAGCACTCCAAGGCGGCTCACAATGTGAAATTAGTAACTAGGCCGCAATTGTACAGGTATAATCACGACCTGTGCGTGGATTCTCATCATCCGCATCATCACACGTCTGAGAAGATGTTCGGCACATCTCCTAGTGACTGCACACAGGCCTGGAGCCAGCCGCTAGCAGATTAACGAGCTTCGTTTAGGCTGGAGACTACTGTCATTCACTCACCGCCTACTCGGCTAGCAGATGTACCACTAGCGGGTTTGTGTACAATGCACTGACAAGCACTTGCACATGATACCACGCTAGCATCACAGTTTCATCACCACAACTGCTCGCGCCTGGCCTCTGACCTGAGACGTCAAGCTGCTCAGTGTCGCACAACAGCGTGGCATGTGGACGGTAACGTACACCACGTGACTCGCGTGGTTCCGTTTCCCACAGTGCAGGGACGCCATAGCAAGGCTACGCATGCCTCTCAGTCGGGACACAGCAATTATCGTAGACAACTGCCGGCGTATGTGAATACAGGACCGCGTATTCGTGACCCTAGCCCGTCACAGGCGTCACGGCCGATCTGGCAGCGGCGTCAGAGGCTGTCTGGCAACTGCGTCATATGGTATCTGGCAACTGCGTCATATGGTAGCTGGCAAATGCGCAGCACACTTTGCGGGTCAAGACTGTGAAGGGGCGCGCGCCTGCCAGTCTGTTCTTGCAGTGAACAGCTTTGTTCTGGTGTGTGAAATATTACAATTGTCAAATGGTAATATACAAAATAAACTAATTCAATGGTTTATTCATTGATTTGAGCATATAGGTCAGCATTCATTTATTTCGAAGTGCTCAGCAAGGTAGGCTACTTATTCACTGAACGTGGAACAGGATACAATTGGAGCGCCTTTGACCTTTTGGAGATTTTAGAAACACTTTCATTGGACATATATTAACTTTAAACGGAGAATGTCTCTGCCGGCCCCGGCTCTCCTTGACACCGATGAGTAGCCAACATTTCGCCTGCAGGCCATTCAGCTCCTAACAAGCGCCTGCACGACCTGGTCTGCTCCAGTTTGGCCACTCCGTGGTGACAGTTTGACCATTACCTGGTAACAAGGAGCGGCAAATGCGGGGCGAAGGTTGTCGTGGGAAAACTCTCGCCTTCGTTTCATTCACGAGGATGGGCCTGTCACCGGAGGACCTGAAGTGAGTCACGACTGTGCTGGCAACACACAAAGCCGCAAACGAAAACCCCAACCCGCACACGTAACGTGCTTACAGGAGAGCTCCAATTAAACCAGCGGCACATGACAAGCCGACCGTTTGCCTGGCCTTGGCTTACAGAGCAATAATTACCCCGAACATTCCAGAGAGAGAGCAACGGAACTCATTCAATCCACTTTGTATTATCTTTCAGACTACTGTGGTAGTTCGCTATAATCACATCTTTCGCCCGCATTCATTCATTCAAATGCAAAACAGGCATGTGGACCTTCCTAGTCCCACAGCTTGTGTGTTTTCATACACCGCCTCGTGATCGACTCCTAATGCGGCTGTGTTGCGCCGCACAGCACACACGAGCGACCACGCCTGACGCCTCCCCACCACACCCCACCGCCCCGCGGTGGATCAGGGCAGACGGTGACCTTGACCACAGGACGCCGCTCCCGGGCCGGGGCGGGGCTGGGGGGGGGGGGGGGGGGTCAGCTGTTGCATGGGAGCCCCACCCTGCCCCGTCCCGCCCCCGCCCGCCCTGCGCCGCTCCGACCGGCCGAAAACCCATACCGAGACGTCCGAGCGAGGGAGCGAGCGAGGGAGCTGGGTTTATGAGTGATGGTTGGAGGCTAGCGGCGGCACCTAGACTGAATACAGCCCTGATTATGTGTGTCGCAGAGGCGGCTCCCGGCCCGCGGCGCACTAGGTCACGGAGGCGATCGTGCGTTCAGTGGTTACGTTGCGTCAGAGGCGGCGATGTCTGGCCGACGCAGCAAGTCGTGTTGGTCTTGCCTCATTTTAATAACGCACCTCCGTCAGGAGAGTTTCAGAAACTGTTAATCAGTGAAATGAGAAACGGCGGTCATGTCGAGGCCAAAATACGGTTTTACCCAGAAAGCTGTTTTTGAATGAGGCATATCACGTATAAGATATGAAACTACCTTTATCATCTCGTCATATCAAGTCTAAAACCTGAAACTCCTACGCTACAGCATCAGGCATGTTCAGATCAAGTTACAAGTTCTAAGAACGTGATAACATATTCACCGTGCTATTATCTTGTTAGTGGGCTTCATCTAACTCCTGTGTTCTATCTTTGTTTAGGTTCATCTTCAGTGTGCTGCGGTACCTGCGTCAGTACAACTTTGACGGCCTGGACCTGGACTGGGAGTACCCCGGATCTCGGGCCGGCAGCACTTACGAAGACAAGGAGAACTACGCTACCCTCGTGGAGGTGAGAACTACGCTACCCTTGTGTAGGGGAGAACTCGCTACCCTCATGGAGGTGAGAACTACGCTACCCTTGTGGAGGTGAGAACTCGCTACCCTCATGGAGGTGAGAACTACGCTACCCTTGTGGAGGTGAGAACAACGCTACCCTTGTGTAGGGGAGAACTCGCTACCCTCATGGAGGTGAGAACTACGCTACCCTCGTGGAGGTGAGAACTCGCTACCCTTGTGTAGGGGAGAACTCGCTACCCTCATGGAGGTGAGAACTGCACTACCCTCATGGAGGTGAAAACACCGCTCTGAGCCGGGTTCGAATCCCGACCAGCGCACAAAAACGAGCAGCACATTCTGTAACTGGCGTCATCTGTGACGTAATTAAGCTGCTGGATATCACAGCTCCCCGGACCGAGAAACACTGCATTTTTATCGCCCGATTATTTGTCCCATAATCTGTTTCTTGAAAACGACATCAAAACTAAAGGACTTCCTTGTGAACATTCGAAATGCTCGAGTGGAGCATCACCTTCGTTCAACACGCTATCCAAATACCCGCGCTATAACACTAGTCACAATAATTCAGAACGTTTCAATAATTTCCCTTTCATCAATCATTCTCAGTGCACTCTTCATTTTCCGAAATTTGACCCTGTCCTCATCAAAGCAGCTCCACGTGACAGCAGTATGTCAGTTACGCCTTCCCACCTTTGTTGTCTCTGTACCACGTGACAGTAGTATGTCAGTTACGCCTTCCCGCCTCTGTCAGTTACGCCTTCCCGCCTCTGTCAGTCACGCCTATGTCAGTGACGTCACTTCCCGCCTCTGTTGTCTCTGTTCCACGTTCTACGTCTGATCACAAAAACTGCCAAACGAATCAGGTCGTGCGCTGCCCACGCGCTCTCTGACAAAAACATACACAGGCTGACGGTGTCGGTAAAACATACACAGGTTGACGGTGTCACACTACAAAGCCGTGCACAGGTTGACAGTGTCACACTACAAAGCCATGCACAGGTTGACAATGTCACACTACAAAGCCGTGCACAGGTTGACAGTGTCACACTACAAAGCCGTGTACAGGTTGACAGTGTCACACTACAAAGCCGTGCACAGGTTGACAGTGTCACACTACAAAGCCATACACAGGTTGACAGTGTCACACTACAAAGCCATACACAGGTTGACAGTGTCGCACTACAAAGCCATACACAGGTTGACAGTGTCACACTACAAAGCCGTGCACAGGTTGACAGTGTCACACTACAAAGCCATACATAGGTTGACAATGTCGCACTACAAAGCCATACACAGATTGACGGTGTCGCACTACAAAGCCATGCACAGGTTGACAGTGTCACACTACAAAGCCGTGCACAGGTTGACAGTGTCACACTACAAAGCCATACATAGGTTGACAGTGTCGTACTACAAAGCCATACACAGATTGACAGTGTCGAACTACAAAGCCGTACACAGGTTGACAGTGTCACACTACAAAGCCATACACAGGTTGACAGTGTCACACTACAAAGCCATACACAGGTTGACAGTGTCGCACTACAAAGCCATACACAGGTTGACAGTGTCACACTACAAAGGCGTGCACAGGTTGACAGTGTCACACTACAAAGCCATACACAGGTTGACAGTGTCACACTACAAAGCCATACACAGGTTGACAGTGTCGCACTACAAAGCCATACACAGGTTGACAGTGTCACACTACAAAGCCGTGCACAGGTTGACAGTGTCACACTACAAAGCCATACACAGGTTGACAGTGTCACACTACAAAGCTATACACAGGTTGACAGTGTCGCACTACAAAGCCATACACAGGTTGACAGTGTCACACTACAAAGCCGTGCACAGGTTGACAGTGTCACACTACAAAGCCATACACAGGTTGACAGTGTCACACTACAAAGCCATACACAGGTTGACAGTGTCGCACTACAAAGCCATACACAGGTTGACAGTGTCACACTACAAAGCCGTGCACAGGTTGACAGTGTCACACTACAAAGCCATGCACAGGTTGACAATGTCACACTACAAAGCCGTGCACAGGTTGACAATGTCACACTACAAAGCCGTGCACAGGTTGACAGTGTCACACTACAAAGCCGTGCACAGGTTGACAGTGTCACACTACAAAGCCATACACAGGTTGACGGTGTCACACTACAAAGCCGTACACAGGTTGACGGTGTCACACTACAAAGCCGTACACAGGTTGACGGTGTCACACTACAAAGCCGTACACAGGTTGACAGTGTCACACTACAAAGCCGTGCACAGGTTGACAGTGTCACACTACAAAGCCATACACAGGTTGACAGTGTCGCACTACAAAGCCATACACAGGTTGACAGTGTCGCACTACAAAGCCATACACAGGTTGACAGTGTCGCACTACAAAGCCATACACAGGTTGACAGTGTCACACTACAAAGCCGTACACAGGTTGACGGTGTATCACTACACAGACACGTGATGACACCAAAATGCAGCGCATATCACTAGCGGTCAACTTTTACGTCAGTTACTGATGGTATGAGCCAACGAGCAAAGGTTACCAAACCAAAACACCACCGGAAGCCTCCACCAATCACCAAACAACTTGTCGTTTACGTGATCGCCTTTGTGTGACACTCAGAAGTGAAACCATACCACAACCACCGTGACACCTGCATGGAGGTTTTTATGGCGACATTCGACGCGCAAATACTTCGGAAGAGAAAGTTTTTGGTCACTGATCTCGCTGCTTACTCCCGATTATCCCGGAGTAGCGTGCGTCTCGCACAGCTGCAGGCTGTCTCGGCCGCGCTTTCCCGTCGTTCAGCTCAGCCGGCGGCCACGCCTCATGGTTACTCCGTGCCGCTGTAATCCGGTCTGATCCGGGGCAAACGGGAAATATCCGAATCACGCTGCGGCCAAACAAAACGCAGTCGCTCGGCCGCGCCCCTCTAGTTCACACAGAGTTCAAAGAAGGCGTTCTGGCAACAAACCCACGGCATAGTCCGTGTCCCATAGCTTTGTAGTATCGAGCTTGCAGCAGCGCGGAGTTGAGACTCAGTTGTTGCTCGGGCTTCTCAGCCCTGTGTGGTTGTCCGTCACGCACAGGAACACACGCTCGCGTTACTCAGGCGTCAGCGTCGTCAGTGGTTCAACAATGGTTTTATTGTACCACAATTCGAGTCAGGACCTATATGATTGACTGTGATTATCGGTCGCTGGGATTCCGCTGGAAATTATAGGACATATGTTGTTGATGACCCATGATTCCAGCGGCGCCACTGCCGGTACAGTGACGTCATTAATGGAGGAAGGGCGATTTAACGTTGTGGAACTGCTCTATCTTCGCTCTTGCGGGTGACAATCATGTCTGACATGTTGCATTGAGATTATCTAGAACAATACTTAAGAAAAACTCCATTGTTCGACTACATTTAAGTATCCAGCAGCTGACAGTAAAGCGTTTTAATAGTGCATCGGACATTAACTTCAGAATGGATTCGTCGTGGACGACCTTTTACAACATCACATGCTGACATCATCAATGCTCCTGATGACGTCACTCTGGTCCCCTGATGACGTCACTCTGTCCCCCTGGTGACGTCACTAACGCTGGCCGCTGTTGGTTGGCAGGAGCTCCGTGCGGCATTTGATGATGAGTCGCTGAAGACTAACCGGCCGACCCTACTGCTGACGGTGGCCGTGCCGGCCGGCCTCGCCACCATCGAGAAGGGCTTCAACGTGCCCCGACTGAACGCGTGAGTACACAGCACTGGTGTCCACGGGACATTTAGGTACACCTCATCCAGTGGCGTACGCAGAAATTCACAAAGGACCAGGTCATTGCCTTGAGGGGCCCCACCCGATCGACAGGGGCGCCACCAATATTGGCACCAATTTTCAGGGGGAGAGAGGGGGGGGGGCTGCAAAATTAACTAACACGGAGTGGCGCTGTGCACCGTCACTGATCGGAGGGACGCCAGCTTTGCATGGGCGCATCGGGTCCAAAAGACCAGGTCATGACCTGCATGACCTGCTATTCGGTACGCCACTGACCTCACCAAGTGTGCACCGTGGAGACCGTGGAGAAGGCAGTGTTCCACACCCTGTGAGCCAGCGCAGTGGTTAGTTGTCTTGGCCTCGCCTTCTCACGATACCTCAAGGACATTGCCGGGTTTTGGGAGCTCGTACCAGGCCCCGATCCAGAGATAAAGTGATGCAATAGTTATCAGGGACATCAACACTAATATATGTACAATAATAGGTATAGGCTGTCCCAGAAAAATGAATCATTATTATTAGTATATTATTATTTTGAACAATCATATAATTAATTATTAATTGTATAATAGGAGGATTAATATCATTTTATTAATACAAATTAATACACATAATACTATTATCATCATCTTCTGCAAAAATGATGTCAGTTTTCTAGAATCATATGGTACTAAATTTCGCAACTCGGTTATTGTCGAATTCCATGCATGGCTTATGGATGTATGCAATGATTTATGCAATGTGGCATGAAATCTGATTAAGACGGCGTCTTCAAGGAAAAAATCACGACCCGCTTAGCTAATGCGTCACGGGCTTATCTGATAAATGCCATATAACAAGGCTGACCGCGTTTCCACACCCGCGTCCACACCCGGCCTTGGGAGCAGCTGGAAGCTTCTGAGGTGGTCACGACTGCAGCACCTCTCGGGGAGCCGGCTGTGTCAGGCTGTGGCAGGCTGTGTCAGGCCTGTGTCAGGACTGTGTCAGGCTGTGTTAGGCTGTGTCAGGCTGTGCCAGGCTGTGTCATGCTGTGTCAGGCTGTATCAGGCTGTGTCATGCTGTATCAGGCCTGTGCCAGGCTGTGTCAGGCTGTGTTAGGCTGTGTCATGCTGGGTCAGACTGTGTCAGGCTGTGTCAGACTGTGCCAGGCCTGTGTCAGGCCTATGTCAGACCTTTGTCAGGCCTGTGTCAGGCCTGTGTCAGACTGTGTCAGGCCTGTGTCAGGCCTGTGTCAGACTGTGTCAGGCTGTGTCAGGCCTGTGTCAGGCTGTGTCAGGCCTGTGGCAGGCTGTGTCAGGTCTGTGTCAGCCTGTGTCAGGCTGTGTCAAGCATGTGTCAGGCCTGTGTCAGGCTGTGTCATGATGTGTCAGGTCGTGTCAAGCTTGTGTCAAGCTGTGTCAGGCCTGTGTCAGGCTGTGTCAGGACTGTGTCAGGCCTGTGTCAGGTCGTGTCAGCCTGTGTTAGCCTGTGTCAGGCTGTGTCATGCTGTGTCAGGCTGTGTCAGGCTGTGTCAGGCTGTGTCAGGTCGTGGGCGTCATTGACTGCAGTGTCTGACACGCGGCGGTATAACCCGCGGGGGCGGGCTGGTGTCAGGTGGTGGCACGTGTTTCCTCAGCGTGTCAGACACGTGCCTCGTGTCAGACACGTGTCTCGTGTGACACGTGTCTCGTGTGACACGTGTCTCGTGTGACACGTGTCTCGTGTGACACGTGTCTCATGTGAGACACGGTGTTAACCGCAGGACTGGGGGGGGGGGCTAGAGGGGGGGGGGGGGGGACTGGGGGGTATGTGAATGGGATCCGGACCGGGGTAAGACGGGGTGTGAGCGGTCTTCGAACCGTTAGTTGACTGAGCTGACTGTCATGTCAGATGTGTCTGTCTGCCAGTCATGTAAGATGTGTATGTCTGCCAGTCATGTCAGATGTGTCTGTCTGCCAGTCATGTCAGATGTGTATGTCTGCCAGTCATGTCAGGTGTGTATGTTTGCCAGTCATGTCAGATGTGTCTGTCTGCCAGTCATGTCAGATGTGTCTGTCTGCCAGTCATGTCAGATGTGTATGTCTGCCTGTCATGGCAGATGTGTCTGTCTGCCAGTCATGTCAGATGTGTCTGTCTGCCAGTCATGTCAGATGTGTCTGTCTGCCAGTCATGTCAGATGTGTATGTCTGCCAGTCATGTCAGATGTGTATGTCAGCCAGTCATGTCAGATGTGTATGTCTGCCTGTCATGGCAGATGTGTCTGTCTGCCAGTCATGTCAGATGTGTCTGTCTGCCATTCATGTCAGATGTGTATGTCTGCCAGTCATGTCAGATGTGTATGTCTGCCAGTCATGTCAGATGTGTCTGTCTGCCAGTCATGTCAGATGTGTAGGTCTGCCAGTCATGTCATATGTGTATGTCTGCCAGTCATGTCAGATGTGTCTGTCTGCCAGTCATGTCAGATGTGTATGTCTGCCAGTCATGTCAGATGTGTATGTCTACCAGTCATGTCAGATGTGTCTGTCTGCCAGTCATGTCAGATGTGTATGTCTGCCAGTCATGTCAGATGTGTCTGTCTGCCAGTCATGTCAGATGTGTCTGTCTGCCAGTCATGTCAGCTGTTGCACACATTACACACCCGCCTGCCTGCTCTCCGCTCTCTGCACCGCATGGCGGCAGCACCGGGCCGGATAGCATGCACTCAGAGAGCCAAGGCCGCCGTCTCGACAGAAAAACCGGCCGAAAATTGCCACCCTGCAATTCATATGTCAAAGACAAATTTTGATAAAAGAAGGTCGATAAAGGGAGAAGTTTGATCAAGACGCACTGTAAATTATACTATACACATAGTTTTGCATGAATATGGATACCATCATTTACTAAGGACCAGTTGTATAGGGAAGGCATATGTGTGTATGGTTCCAATGGCTTTACGGATATTGCCGTGGCAAATGGATTTAAATTGTTCGATAAGGTGATTCAACGTTCAGTAACGGTCCTTTTTGACATGCCTGCATACCTCAGCTGCAGCGCTTCAAATGACATGATGCCTTGTCTTGTTAGGCCCTGACAAGCCTGAATACCTCAGCTGTAGCGCTTCAAATGACATGATGTCTTGTCTTGTTAGGCCCTGACAAGCCTGAATACCTCAGCTACAGCGCTTCAAATGACATGATGCCTTGTCTTGTTAGGCCCTGACAAGCCTGAATACCTCAGGTGCAGGGCTTCAAATGACATGATGGCTTGTCTTGTTAGGCCCTGACAAGCCTGAATACCTCAGGTGCAGGGCTTCAAATGACATGATGTCTTGTCTTGTTAGGCCCTGACAAGCCTGAATACCTCAGCTACAGCGCTTCAAATGACATGTCTCAGCTGACCTTCACTGCACATTGCACAGTGACGCGATATGTCGTAATCATGATCACCGCCGGCGCCGGGGCTCTGATGCTGTCGATTCGATGAGGGATGTGCGTTCTGCTGATTGGAGGCTTTATAAGCTGAACATAGGTCAACACGATGGGAGTCAAGGTCGTGATTTGAGATAGAGCAGGGAAACGTTGTGTTATCCTCTTTTGTCTCCGTCGTCTTTTAATAGGAGTGAATAAGAAAGGTCAGGTTTATAGAACCATTTATTTAACCTCTTTATTTCATTAAACATGTGTAAGGAATGTACCGTTAAACGGCTTTCCGAATAGCAAATCGAATCAATATACCTTATTTTATCAAGCTCATAAACTATCTCTAGTAGCCGGTATAGGTCTTTCGCCATTGTCTTGGAATGCATGTAGGAAGCATTCCTTAACACACGGAAAAGAAGAAGAATAAACAATTTGAGCGAGACCGGTATCTTCTTTATCAACCAAGATCCCGGCCCCTTGTTCGATGCCGTGCGACTGACTGTCTATGGAATCTAACACCATATCTAGTCTATGGAATCTAACACCATATCTAGTCTATGGAATCTAACACCATATCTAGTCTATGGAATCTAACACCATATCTAGTCTATGGAATCTAACACCATATCTAGTCTATGGAATCTAACATCATGTCTAGTCTATGGAATCTAACACCATGTCTAGTCTATGGAATCTAACACCTTGTCATGTCTATGGAATCTAACACCCTGTCTAGTGTCCATGGCTCTGTGACTGACGAAAAACCTTTAAAATCCAACATCTAACTGCATCACTGCCAGCCTGCCTATATAATAAAATATAACCCGGTGTCTGTCTGCCCTGCAGTGCTGTGGACTTCTTCAACATCCTGGCGTATGACTACCACGCGTCTACCGAGCCCCTCACGGACCACCACGCGCCGCTGCTGGCGCTGCCTGGCGCCTCACAGTACGACGACCGCACCGAGCTGAACGTGGTGAGTGGATCACCACAGACCACCGGTGCTGGCTCAATGTGTTAGTAGCTCACTAGCTCTCGTTTGGCCACCACAGTTGGCTCATGCGGTGAGTAGCTCACAGTAGGGTATGGTCGGAACTTGTATCGAATGTGTACGTCGTTCTCCATCGTGTACCTATCAGGGTGTGAGATGGCTCAGGGTGAGACCTAGGGTGTGAGACGGCTCAGGGTGAGACCTAGGGTGTGAGACGGATTAGGGTGAGACCTAGGGTGTGAGACGGCTTAGGGTGAGACCTAGGGTGTGAGACGGCTCAAGTCTGCTTGCAATGTAGGAAGACTCTTTGATCTGCGTCGGGACGCAACACTGGCCGGATAGACACTACCGGGATAACTTCCCTGTCGCTCGCCTCTGGGAAGACAGCACTGCCTAATCTGAAAACATACTGATGACACCTTTCTTCCTGTACTTGCAAATGGCCTAACTGCCTTTGGAATTAACTAGGCATGGTCTTAACATTACCCGGAGAGATTAGACGGACACAAATATAGGCTCCTGTTGGCCGGCGGCGTCCCGGACAAACAGGAAAGACAAATGTCAACAGGTGAGCGTGACACTATGCGATGGTGAAAGCAGCGAGACAGAGCCGGGAGAGGCTGAGAGATGCTACAGAGGGTGTGTAGGACAGCGAATGTGCCTCCAGTATCTCACTCAGCACTCGGTGATACGAGGTGAAGTGGTACAAGCAAGTAACTGATGCTGGGTGAAGTGATTCTGGGTGAAGTGATGCTGGGTGAAGTGATGCTGGGTGAAGTGATGCTGGGTGAAGTGATGCTGGGTGGGATGATGCTGGATGAAGTTATGCTGGATGAAGTGATGCTGGGTGAAGTGATGCTAGGTGAAGTGATGCTCTGCAAAGTGTGTAATCTCACCGTGTCGTACTGTGCCATATTTTCAGATCTGGTAAATTACCGATTGGATATGAGAGAACTTAAAGTTTGTTGTTTGCTTATAACGTGATAATATTTGTGTTTTTGAATCATCTTCCTGTGACCTCCGAGTCTTGTAGTGAGATCACGATGGTTTCGTCTTCCCAAAACACTGAAACGCCAGCATGTGCTGTGCGGTACAGTATTCCGGGAGACATGCTGTTCCGCGATACACTTTGTTCCGTAATACTGCACCGCATCACACACTCCGTTTCCAGGACTACACGGTTCGGTTCTACCTCTTCCCTAACCAGTGTTTCGTCCCCAGGACCACACGGTGCGGTTCTACCTCTTCCCTAACCGGTGTTTCGTCCCCAGGACCACACGGTGCGGTTCTACCTCTTCCATAACCGGTGTTTCGTCCCCAGGACCACACGGTGCGGTTCTACCTCTTCCCTAACCGGTGTTTCGTCCCCAGGACTTCACGGTGCGGTTCTACCTCTTTCCTAACCGATGTTTCGTCCCCAGGACTACACGGTGCGGTTCTACCTCTTCCCTAACCGATGTTTCGTCCCCAGGACTACACGGTGCGGTTCTACCTGAAGTTAGGAGCCGAGCGCAGGAAGCTGGTGGTTGGTATCCCGACATACGGCCGCTCCTACACCCTGATCGATGAGCACTTCAGCGGCGTGCAGGCGTCCGCAGAGAGCCCAGGACTGAAGGGAAAGTACACCAAGGAGGACGGCTACCTCAGCTACTACGAGGTGAGTAGCTGGAACTTCACCCAGAGGAGTCAGATGATGAGGGAGAAAGGAATGACGAGGAAACAGTGGGGTGCAGATAGGAAGAAAGGTGGGATGAGTGCAATGCTTTGCAGCTATGATATTTATCCGAAAAGCGGTGAGCTAAAGCAACCGAATAGGCAGAGAGAAAACGTCAACATTATGCGACAAATTCTGTTGAAAATCATATTAGATAATATTTTCTGTGAAATCAAACGCGGAGATTCTGTAAAATTAAACCAGCTCACGTGGTTTGAGATTTCCGGCAAGAAAGTGATAGTCGTCAGGGGCCACTGATGGATAGTCCTGACCGTAACATTCCACCGTCGATTTCTGCCGATACAAGTATCCAGGACAAGTTGCGTAAGAGGGCACTCCCCAACATTCCCACCTGCAGTCTCTTCAAAGCTGCCTTCTGAGGCTGAACATCAGCATACCACAGTAGCGAACAATCGCATGTGTTTCGCAGGCAGTTTCGCACGCACGTTTGTTTGCAGTTTAGTAACGCTGAGTCCATCACAGTCAGACATTCAGGTGTGACGGCTATGACGCATCACGGAGAAATGTGACCAGCGCACGTGGTCTGGATCAGCGATCGCTCATTGGTAGAGCGGAGAAAGTTGTAGCCATGGACGTGCAAGCGATCCTACATTGAGGTCCGTTTTACACAGATCGGCGATGAATGCACAGCAGGGTGTTAGCCAGTTTCACTGCAAATAGGTCCGAAGTTGTCCTGCACTTGACCTATCAAAGATAACAAATCCATCGCGTTCAACACAGGATTGTCGTGATGCAGCATTCACTCAAGGCGTGTTTGTCGTATGGGAGTTTCCAGATTTGTGAAAATCTTTAGGGAAAAAGACCAGAATCTAAGACAATGACGGGAATGTCGCATAATACTCTAAACAGCCATAGGAAGTCGGCGTATTTCCCTTAAAGCCCCTAACACCGGATGTGCCCCATTTTCCAACCAACTCCGACGGGTCATGTGTTGCTAGTATACCGTTATGCCATTGTTGCGCAGTGCATACCAAATACCCACTCTCGAGCACCTGTAGCGCCTGATTCAGGAGCAAGGCGGTACGGGTCAGACCGGTACATCCGGGCCGCCCTCGTCTGACCTCCTAATATCGGCCTGCCTCCCGGCTCCCGCCGGACGGGCCGGGCGGCAACGCATCCTAATTGAGAGTTTCACATCGCTAGGCGGCGCCGCCAGCAAGTGATGCCAAGTGAAAACGGAGGCCGGCTCGCGCGGCAGCGGCGGCAGCGGCGGCAGCGGCGGCAGCGGCGGCAGCGGCGGCGGCGGGGGCCGGGGGCGACAGACACCAGGCATGTCGAAAGTGAAACCTTTTCGCACGCGCAGCCGTGGCGCGCTGGAATGTTGCGGTGACGAGTGCCCTGGGCACCGGAGGGTCCGCGCACACCCCGGCTGGTACTCTCAGGCGTTGGGACATCACCTACTGGTGGTCATTTGTTACCAGAAGACGGGGCTGGCGGACACGTGATGGGGGGGGGGGGGGTGGTCGGGCTCCTTATAGGCCACGCGGATATTACGTAACGCAGTCAGGACGATATATGGGCTAGTCGATAATGAGCGGCGACTGATTATCAGTGTTACAAAGAGTGATGGCCTCGCTGTCGTAGGAATCCATGACGCTCCAACTCCAGGGTCACCTGTAGATGTTGTAGATACAAATCATCTGCAGTATCCGTTCTTAGAAATGAGAGATTATTCAGTTGTGCAAACCGCACAGGTATTATGATTAAGGTCGAAACATAAAGTATGTGTGGGTACCTTGCACTAAAAGGAAAATTTACAATGTGAAAAATCTCACCATTGCCATTTCTTGTAAAAATCCATCAGATATAAATGATTGGCCGAAACAATTTCAAATTGATAAATGACTTCCCGAAATAATTTCCAAAGAAAGAACGATATATTTGTGGAAACTCGCGTGGTATTTGTGGAAACTCGCGTGGTATTGTCGCGCATAATGCGAAGTAATAGCGAACTTTACAAAACTCTGCAATTCATTCATTGATAATTGTGCTTTCTGGGAGAAGTGCCAAGACCCTCTGCATAACCCAGGCACAAATCGTCGTCGGCATAACGCATATATATAACATATTACACCTCGCTCAGTAATTAGCGCCCAGAGAGAGCCGACAGTCACGTAGAGTCACCTAATCCCCTGACATATACCCACACCTGACAAAGCACGGCGCAGGGTCATGTGAGCGCTCACGATGGTACATCCCACCAGGGCGACACAGCCTTGGTGCGAAAGTGAACTCAGTTCCGGCGCTGTGACGTGGAGGCCGGATGCCGCTCCCCGCTGTGACTATATAATGCTCCGCGGCTGGTCCGGTATGGGTTAGTAAGTTGCGACATTATGTGCCCAGCGGTCTCCTTCTCACCGTTTAGCGCGGCGTGGAGCGGATTTGATCAGTTTGAGTGTGGCAGTGTGGTACAAGATTCCTTAGCGGGATGCACTGAATGATAAGCTGATGCGCAATTTTGCTTGTTAAGTCACCCATTTATCGAGCCGTGGACATCATATTATTTTGAACGATTTAACCTTTGCTTTCGAAATCAAATAACTATTTCTTTTCAAAATAGTTATTGCAAATGGATTTTGATAAGGTTAGTTGGATAACTCATGCACAAGTAAGCCAACAAAATTGATACGCTGTTTGTTCTTCTACTTGCATTACGCCATTGTTCGTGTTGATATGTTTACTTCCTGCATACATAGTTAGCTCACTTTCAAACGAAGCAAGTATCTCACAGAGGGCAGGTAGATCGCGCGGGTCTCAGGACCAATTACAAACAGGAAAAGGCGCGTGAATTACAGGACTCGTGATCTGCGGTCTGTGCACGGTCCGTGACTGCCGGATGGTATTTCTGGCGACCCCGAGGTCAAACGACAGGGTCACTTCTGACTCAGTTAGTCCGGGTCACACCGGCCGTGTTCCCACGCTCCTGGAAAGGTGCACTCTGATGTGATTAATATATCACTCCCGACGATGTTGTCTTGCAGATTGTAAGAACGTGGCGCTGGATAAGTGGAGTGTGCAACTTTCCTGTGATGGCCGGTAGGAGTGCATAACTCTCTGATGTTGTCCGGCAGATCTGTGAGAACGTGGCGGTGGAGGGATGGAGTGTATACCTCTCTGATGTTGTCCGGCAGATCTGTGAGAACGTGGCCGTGGAGGGGTGGAGCGTATACCGGCCGTACCCAGAGGAGATGGGACCGTACGCCACCAAAGGCAAACAGTGGGTTGGATACGACGACGAGTTCATCGCCAGGAAGAAGGTGAGTCCCTCGAGACCCGCCCCGGCTCTGTAAGGGAGAAGGGGAGTCCCTCAGGACCCGTCCCCGGCTCTGTAGGGGAGAAGGTGAGTCCTCCGGGACCCGTCCCCGGCTCTGAATGGGAGAAGGGGAGTCCCTCAGGACCCGTCCCTGGTTCTGTAGGGGAGAAGGTGAGTCCTTCGGGACCCGTCCCCGGCTCTGTAGGGGAGAAGGGGAGTCCCTCGGGACCCGTCCCCGGCTCTGTAGGGGAGAAGGGGAGTCCCTCGGGGGTTGTCCTCTGCCCTGCCCAGGGGATTGGAAACGCCACTCCACTCGCTCTATCTAAACACCTCGACCGGCACCGACCCAGAACAGTGCCCGGTATAATATCTGCAATGCCGTCGTGATGCCGTCGTAATGCCGCCGTAATGTCGTCGTAATGCCGCCGTAATGCCGTCGTAATGCCGTCGTAATGCAGCCGTAATGCCATCGTAATGCCGTCGTAATGCCGCCGTAATGCCATCGTAATGCCGTCGTAATGCCGTCGGAATGCCGTCGTAATCTGTAATGCCGTTGCCGTTGAAAATAGCACGGTATTGGCGTTCTAATGGTCATCAGATTAAACACATACGCGTTTTCTCATCTAATAATACATTTATTTAGGCATTATTCTGTTTGCTGTTGCCCATTGTAACTTGTACGTTGTCAGACGAATGTGATGGGTATTGATCGTCTTACCGACTATTGTTTGACTTAGGTAATAGGTACCTATTTGAACAATTATTTTGATCTCACCGAGAGCATGGATCACGAGCTCTTCAAAGCAAGCTAGACGAACAGCACTCAAAGCGAGCATCAGATATCTCCCACTGGCGGCTACGTCGTCTAACGTAGAACGCATAAGTAACGTAAGCAATTCGATCCAGTAATTCGATCGATCTCCATCGATCAATACGTTTGATAGACTCGCGTCACTAGCTCAGTATTAGTGACGCTCTCAGGTCAGAACGTCGCAGCAGATGTCAGCAGATCCCCACTCCGATATGGACGTTGTTTGAAGAAATCCCGTGTTTCGCTGCCGTGGCTACAGTTTACCGCAACTGACAGAATGGGAAAACGTGGCCGGCCGAAACGGAGAAAGTCAGGTCCGTGGTGGATAGTTGGCACTTGATCTCGGTGATACAGTAATCCTGGGCCGAGTGTACATTACACACTGAGAGCGAGCAAACAACCTGGTGACGTCTGCAGCCTGGTCAGAAATCCTCCCGGAATGTGAAACCGAGAAAACTCGGGGCTCGAAACACGTTCTGAAGCCGTCGGAAGACGGGACCTTCTGGTTTTCCGGTTAGCTGGCTTGCGCCGAAAGTCACTGGACTCGGCGGACCGGCAGCGGTCGGCGCACGAGCACTGCCTCGGGCGTCACGACGAGGGAAAACATACCAAAAGACTACAGCCACGACTGACACGGCTGCGAATGTCTCAGGCATGACTGTAAAACAGAGAATGAGTAATTAAATGCCAGGTTTCCCTAATCAACGAGCTTGCCAAATCCACTCATATGCTTCTTGTACAAGATATATGTTTAGCGACATGTGATAAAGGCCTCAATACCGTTCGTGGATCATTCACCAAAAGCATTTGTTACAATTGCACTTTGTAAGGAGTATTAAGTTCGATGTTGGAAGCATGCCGAGACGTTTCGATCGTGTTGTTACCCAGAGAACTTCACCGCAAGAAGAGGAGGACCATTTCCCGGTTACGCCGACAGAGAAGGATTATGGGGATGTTTTTTTGTGCCTTTACTAGAGTGACCCTCTCTCTGTCCTTGAAGGGTAACACTACTGCGCCATGTGCTTTGTGTTTATGAGGCTAAGCTTCCTATTTTAACACAGACTCATATGGTGGTTCGACACCGCTGCTAGCAAGCTTAATGACATCAGCTTTTACGGCGTCAAGGGAGGTTAGGGCTTTGGCTTGCCACGGATTGCGGTCTGTCTAGAAAACGATGTCGTTGGATTTTGCGTCCATTCCATAGGATTCACAAAGGACGGGGATATGGGTGTTCGGCAAAAAATCTTTTGTGCGCAGTTTGTTGCAATAGAGAGCTATCGCAACAAGCCGAGTTCGTAATAGCAGCTTATGAGAATATCCTTGAAAAGTGAACCTTATATTACCTTCTTCCAAAATTACCGGTTGTGTGATTTTGTCCACGAATCCTACAAATATGCATGTCTTTGCCTATGTTACGAATGGCACGGCACTTCCGTGAAGAACAACCTTTCCATATCACCCCACCGCTGACACCATTTTATCCCCGCAGGCGGAATACGTGCGCGACAACCAGCTGGGCGGTATCATGTTCTGGTCAATCGACAACGACGACTTCCGCGGCCGCTGCTCCGGCAAGCCGTATCCGCTGATCGAGGCCGCAAAGGAGGCATATCTGGCGCCTCGTCCAGGGTGAGTGCCGTACCCGCTGATCGAGGCCGCAAAGGAGGCATATCTGGCGCCTCGTCCAGGGTGAGTGCCGTACCCGCTGATCGAGGCCGCAAAGGAGGCATATCTGGCGCCTCGTCCAGGGTGAGTGCCGTACCCGCTGATCGAGGCCGCAAAGGAGGCATATCTGGCGCCTCGTCCAGGGTGAGTGCCGCACCCGCTGATCGAGGCCGCAAAGGAGGCATATCTGGCGCCTCGTCCAGGGTGAGTGCCGCACCCTCTGATCGAGGCCGCAAAGGAGGCATATCTGGCGCCTCGTCCAGGGTGAGTGCCGCACCCTCTGATCGAGGCCGCAAAGGAGGCATATCTGGCGCCTCGTCCAGGGTGAGTGCCGCACCCTCTGATCGAGGCCGCAAAGGAGGCATATCTGGCGCCTCGTCCAGGGTGAGTGCCGTACCCGCTGATCGAGGCCGCAAAGGAGGCATATCTGGCGCCTCGTCCAGGGTGAGTGCCGTACCCGCTGATCGAGGCCGCAAAGGAGGCATATCTGGCGCCTCGTCCAGGGTGAGTGCCGTACCCGCTGATCGAGGCCGCAAAGGAGGCATATCTGGCGCCTCGTCCAGGGTGAGTGCCGCACCCTCTGATCGAGGCCGCAAAGGAGGCATATCTGGCGCCTCGTCCAGGGTGAGTGCCGCACCCTCTGATCGAGGCCGCAAAGGAGGCATATCTGGCGCCTCGTCCAGGGTGAGTGCCGTACCCGCTGATCGAGGCCGCAAAGGAGGCATATCTGGCGCCTCGTCCAGGGTGAGTGCCGTACCCGCTGATCGAGGCCGCAAAGGAGGCATATCTGGCGCCTCGTCCAGGGCGAGTGCCGTACCCGCTGATCGAGGCCGCAAAGGAGGCATATCTGGCGCCTCGTCCAGGGTGAGTGCCGTACCCGCTGATCGAGGCCGCAAAGGAGGCATATCTGGCGCCTCGTCCAGGGTGAGTGCCGTACCCGCTGATCGAGGCCGCAGGAGGCATATCTGGCGCCTCGTCCAGGGTGAGTGCCGTACCCGCTGATCGAGGCCGCAAAGGAGGCATATCTGGCGCCTCGTCCAGGGTGAGTGCCGTACCCGCTGATCGAGGCCGCAAAGGAGGCATATCTGGCGCCTCGTCCAGGGTGAGTGCCGTACCCGCTGATCGAGGCCGCAAAGGAGGCATATCTGGCGCCTCGTCCAGGGTGAGTGCCGCACCCTCTGATCGAGGCCGCAAAGGAGGCATATCTGGCGCCTCGTCCAGGGTGAGTGCCGTACCCTCTGATCGAGGCCGCAAAAGAGGCATATCTGGCGCCCTTTGCAGGGTTAGTCTAACTGATCTGGGCGCAATGATGAACAATATGTGTCTGTGTTAACTGCACACCTCGTACTGGGCAGAACACTCGCCTGGTGATCGTAAGGTCCAGGTTCGGAAGGTCCAGGGTCGTAAGGTCCAGGTTCGGAAGGTCCAGGGTCGGAAGGTCCAGGGTCGGAAGGTCCAGGTTCGGAAGGTCCAGAATCGGAAGGTCCAGGTTCGAGTCCCTCACTCCCACGACCGCAACCTATAATATGGATGTTGTCTCCGAAGTCCGAAAGCCTGAATACAATTAGAAAGTGGGCGATGTGTGGCCCCGATTATTATCATGACAACGAATGTTCATTGTTATTCGGCTGGTGTATTGTTATTATTTGCTCGCGTTTATTGTTCAGGTTAGGAATTCCTGGTCCTGGGAGTGTACATTAAGGTACGCTTACAGCTAAAGTATATGATAACGATACACAATGGTTCATAGAGACTCTGATTTTAAGAGCAGGGTGTTTTGCGTCTGTCCAGCTGGACTGACCGTCTCTGCCCGGCTTCTGCTCTGTTCCAGGAGCCCGCCAAAACAGGCCAAGGGACCCACACCGGCGCCACCAGTCACGCCGGACCCCGGCGCAGGTACGACAGTACGACAGTACGAGAGTACGACAGTACGACATGGTTACAGGGTAGCAGTGGCACAGTATTAACTCAAATAATGTATTGTGGACGCTGATTCCTGGTCATTATTACGTATACTAATAATGGCAAGTATTAGTCTACTATTAGTCATTGTTTTGTCTACTATTGCAAAATGTCATCTTGGACGTCATATAGGCTTATCGAATTTACATTGGCTTTTCCCAGGAGTCAATTCCCTGATAATTTGATTAAGCATCGCTTTTTACACGGTTTGAAGTAAATCCTGCATACCTTATGCCATGTTCAGTAACAAGAGAAATGAGTACCAAATTAACACTGTTACCGCTGCAGCTGTAAGCCAAAGTCGTCCGTATCATCACAGCAAAAGATACATAATTAGTCAGAAACCAGTCTTATTAGCTACACATAAGCGGGTTAAGGTACAGCTCTGTCAACGGAAAAGTCGACACGGCCGACTCTCTCTCTCTCTCTCTCCTTTTTTCTTCTCTCCTTCTCTTTCTATTTCTCTCTGCCTCTGTCTCTGTCTCTGTCTCTGTCTCTGTCTCTGTCTCTGTCTCTGTCTCTGTCTCTGTCTCTGTCTCTGTCTCTGTCTCAAACCACTTCCCCTTGACACGTTTCCTCGTTGGCTGCCTTCCACCTCAATCTCCTGACCCGAGTCCCCGACAACCCATTTCGCCTGCAGACTTCAGCTGTAAGCGCGAGGGCTTTTACGCTCACCCGGAGGAGTGCAACAAGTACTTCTGGTGTCTGGCCGGCGGTCCTCTGGGCATCGTGCCGCACAGCTTCACCTGCCCCTCGGGTCTGCTGTTCAATCGACGCACCGACGCCTGCGACTTCCCCAGAAACGTCAAGTGCAAGGTTAGCCACTGCTGGGACGCGTGAACTCGAGGTCGATGTGTTGGTGATGAGGTTAGACATCGAGGCAGCTGTAGACCTGAATGGTGTGCCTGTGCGTTTTAATTATAAAGCTTACCAGTGTGTTGCCCTTGCCTATCAATATTGCCACTCTATTGTTGCCTATGCATCAATAGAGTGGCAGCTTTACTTTATTCGTCAGCCGTTCCAGCTTTAGACGATGGAATATCAATTAGCCTTGAGTGATGGGTCAGAGGATGGGACAAGAGTTGTCTCATCTCATCCCTGACCCCTGGTACGTTTATCATGACTTGTCAGCAATGTCAGCATGACTTGTCAGCAATGTCAGCATGACTTGTCAGCAATGTCAGCATCACTTGTCAGCAATCGAACACACTGGCTTCATGAACAGGCCTGGGGCGACGTCATAGCTGGCTCATGGCTGTAACTATTTGTGTATTTGTATCAATTAACTATACCGTATATCTTATCACATTGTAATCGTACTGCCGTCTCTGACGCAGTTCAACTCCCGTCCGCCAGGTGTTAGTGAAGGAGGTGTCTCTGTCTTTAGTGAAGGAGGTGGTCTCTGACGTAGTTCCACTCCCGTCCGCCAGGTGGTAGCGAAGGAGGTGGTCTCTGACGTAGTTCCACTCCCGTCCGCCAGGTGGTCGTGAAGGAGGTGGTCTCCATCACGTTCCCACCCACCAAGGAGCCGGTGGTCGGTCTGGGCCCCACTTCTGCTCCGGGGGCAGTCACAGATGACCCCCTGGACGAGTTCTACGAGGACTATGACGCTGCAGACCTGCCGCCCCTGGACCTGGACTTCCCCGACTCCAGACCGAGTCCCGTGCGACCCGTACCCAGCAGCGGCCAGGCCGCACCCCCACAGGTACATACACACGCTATCCCGCAAATTAAGACAAGACCAAAGATGTAAAAAATATAATAACCGAAGGTTGGTTGAACATTGGATAACACTATTCTTTATAATTGTGTTTCCATTGTGAAACAAACCTGAGCTGTTCGATTGGAGGGGTATCTGTAGTTATCATGGTTCGCTCAAATATGACCGTCTTACAATACTCATTCCACCGTTTTACAAGTTTCATTTGAAGTTTTATCCTCGCCTTACGGGGGGGGGGGGGTCTGACAGGCCCCCTGAGGGTTTTCTTGAATAACTTTTTACACATACACACATTTTACATCTTGCTGACATTTTCGTTAGCTGAGTTTACATCAATTGTACGTATGCTGTGAATTTGTATTGAGATTGGTTCAGTAGTTTGGGAGATAATCATGTTTGATGACGTCATGTGGGTAGAAAAACGATAAATATTCGAGAGAAAAAATCGTAGAAAACAGAGTTTCGAAGCAAATTGCAAACGCAATTCAGCAAAGATACACAATGACATTTTCTTTATAATGGTAATCTCGGATTTTCGAAATTTTGGGATTTTGACCCCTAAAATTATTTAAAAAAAAACAACTACAAAATCAAAATTGTCAAAAATGTTAGGAAAACCGGAATATATGTGAGAGGACAGAGTATGGACAATACCCAAACCAAATTTCAAAGCAATATCTCTATTTTTAACTGAGTGATGGCTCCCTAGTACCTAAGTGTAAGAAACTCATGACGTCCTTTTTGTGTGACATTTTTGACAAGATACGAACAAATAATTACCCTTTTCTGTATTTCTGAGACAAAACCAGTCTAGGAACATGCCTTTTTATTAACATTTATCAATTTCTAATTTTGAGGTTTTCTGACAGACAAAATCGCTGTTCTGGACGTGGTCGATCCGAGGTCATTCACTTGACCTAGAAGGTCATCCCTTGACCTGAAACCTAAACATGGCATACTGTTAGATTCCCCTCATTACAGACAACATGCTGGTTCTTGCTGCATTACTCTAAGTTGCTTGTGTTGGAAGTTAACAGGGGGGGGGGCTGTCAGGCCCCCGTAGGGCGAAGGTGAAAAAACTCCCGTAGGACGAGGGTTAACTGTACCGCAGTGATGATTTAGTTTTAGTTTGATTTTATTCCTCTCGAATCTTGCAAGGAAATAGCGCGGCCCGTGTCCGTTTGATCGTCTGATGTTCTCCTCGCCTGACCGTCTGTCTCGTCACGTGACAGGTGCTGGGCGGCTCGCGAGGCGGCGGCTCCGCCCCCAAGACGGAGGCCGGCTCGGCAGCACCGCAGGAGGAGGAGTCGGACCCCTCTGAGCTCAAACAGATCCTGCAGCTGATCCAGAAAATCGGTCAGTCGCTACTGCAACCGTAGTTGCCGGTCCCGGCCATGCCAACATGGTCCCTGTTCCCGGTCCCCCGGCCCGGCCGTAGTTCCGGCCAACATGCCATGGGCTGTGGCTGGCTAGCTGGCGTCCTCCTCCGTCAGTTTTGGTGTCGCTCTTAATGCAGATACAGTAACACTTGACCACTTTCATTAACAGACCCGACCAAACTTAAGCCAGTCACATTCTCGTCACCTGCAGTGACACTTCGAACTTCATCAATATTTTGGAGTAAAATAACGTACACAATATTTGATTCGGATAGCCCGCTAGTGTTTTAGCACCAAGACTGTTATTCATTGCATTTCACGTCTGCATTACTTCCTGTATATTTCACGTTTGACTGATCAATTTGAGTCGTCCGTCGACGTTGAGCTGACACTGACCGGCATGGCCTCCGTCTGCAGGTGGCGTGGAGGGTGTGAAGAAGTTGCTGGAAGGGGACAGCGCCGATCCTGCCTCCCCTCAGATCAGCGAGAAGACCAGGAAGACCCTCAACAAGATCGTCGGCGAGACTCCGAAGCAGGAGAGCAACAGCAGGCCACAGTGAGTGTCAAGTTAATTTGAACGACAAACCATGACGGATTCTGGGTTAAGTACTGGTGCCTTTTACTCATTCTCCTCTGCCTTTTTAGCAACTCAATGGCTCACATGGCATGCTGAGGACATGCGTGTTTGTTCTAAAATATTGAGCAAAATTGTTAAAGTTAAGGTTCTCAGTCTCAGTTCAGAGGTCAATGACTATGCTATAACCTGCACATTGTCATCGCAGGCCTCCGCCTCCGGATCTCTGAGCCCTGTGTCCGCCTCTCGCCAGGTACACCTCTATCGCCCGTGACCGGAGTCCGGCCGGAGACTCCACCGAGGCTCCCGAGACCGCTCCCTCCTCCGAGAGGACCATCACCCGCACCAACACCCGCACCAACACCCGCACCAACACCCGCACCAACACCCGGACCCGGCTGGGGACGAGCTCCTCCTCCTCCAGCCGGCGCCGCCCGCAGACCTCCAGCGCCACCTCCTCCCGGGGAGCCACCCAGCGCCGCCAGCCGCCTACCCAGCAGGAGACGGAGGTCACCCCCGGCTCAAGGTCGAATGCCCGCCGGCGTCCGCCGCAGCCGGCCAGAGATCAGCAGGAGGAGCAGGATGAGGTGGCGTCCACCGGCGGTCGGGCCCCTAGCTCCCGCCGTCGACCGCAGTACTCCAACATCCGGCGTAACAGGTAAGGTCCTGTCTCAGCCACCCCAGAGTAACATGTGCAGCCGTCTCTACCTTACCTCGCACCCGAGGATAACACACCGGGCAGTGGCGGCGATGGCTGTGGCGATGGCTGTGGCGATGACTGTGGCGATGGCTGTGGCGATGACTGTGGCGATGACTGTGGCGATGGCTGTGGCGATGGCTGTGGCGATGACTGTGGCGATGACTGTGGCGATGACTGTGGCGATGGCTGTGGCGATGGCTGTGACGATGACTGTGGCGATGACTGTGGCGATGGCTGTGGCGATGGCGGTGTCGATGACTGTGGCGATGGCAGAGAGTGGTGGCGAGGGCTGTGTTGGGAGACTCAGTTGTGCGCTGTGCTGCTGAAAGCATCCCATCACTAAGAGTCGCACTGGTGATCGCTGGTGAGTTACTTTAAGTTAACTCACTATCCCTTGTCGGGTTCGTTACGGATCTGGGTTTCATGCAATGTGTCTTTAACCGGCAGGATTTTAGCGACAGCCTAACATTCGGTGCGTCTGTCCCCAAGTTTTTGACGAGCGTGAAACACTTCAAGCCTATCTCCTCCTGTTCACGTACCATATCAGCCGACATCAGTTGACGTTCAATGCAATCTGACGACCCGCCACTATCATTTCAGGAAGCCACGGCCGACCGAGCCTGCCGTTCAGGATCAGGAGGTTCAGGAGCAGGATCAGGAGTCGGCGCCTGGACCCGGCCAGCGGCAGTATGTGACACTGAACAGACAGCGTGGAGGCCAGCAGACGGCGGCAGCAGGGGAAGAGCAGGAGAGAGCAGCAGAGATCGACCCCAACACTGGCAGAGAGTGAGTATAAGAACGGGGAGAGATCGACCCGGACACTGGCAGAGAGTGAGTATAAGAACGGAGAGAGATCGACCCCGACACTGGCAGAGAGTGAGTATAAGAACGGAGAGAGATCGACCCCGACACTAGCAGAGAGTGAGTATAAGAACGGGGAGAGATCGACCCCGACACTGGCAGAGAGTGAGTATAAGAACGGGGAGAGATCGACCCCGACACTGGCAGAGAGTGAGTATAAGAACGGAGAGAGATCGACCCCGACACTGGCAGAGAGTGAGTATATGAACGGGGAGAGATCGACTCCGACACTGGCAGAGAGTGAGTATAAGAACGGAGAGAGATCGACCCCGACACTGGCAGAGAGTGAGTATAAGAACGGGGAGAGATCGACCCGGACACTGGCAGAGAGTGAGTATATGAACGGGGAGAGATCGACCCGGACACTGGCAGAGAGTGAGTATAAGAACGGGGAGAGATCGACCCCGACACTGGCAGAGAGTGAGTATAAGAACAGGGAGAGATCGACCCCAACACTGGCAGAGAGTGAGTATAAGAACAGGGAGAGATCGACCCCAACACTGGCAGTATAAGAACGGGGAGTGAGTATAAGAACGGGGAGAGATCGACCCCAACACTGGCAGAGAGTGAGTATAAGAACGGGCGGCAGTACAGCTGGCAATGAAGCGGGCAGTCCTCCCTCAACCCCTCACTCCATCACATGCATGTATGTCTGTTCGTTACAGGTATGTGACACTGCGTCGTGGCCGCACGACCACTGCCGTGCCTCCTCTGGAGGGCACCCCAGCTCCCCAGCGGCTGCCCGCCCGCCGAGGTCGACCCCAGGTCAGTGGCGTGTGCCCCGCGGCCAAACGCCGGGTCAGCGTGCCCCCCCGAGGCCACCGTGCTTGCTTGGGTGGGATGCCGGGTAGAGGAGACCTCGCAATGACATGCCGCTTAAAGGGGAAAATGGGCGCTTCATGCGACATATGAGACTTTCGGACCGAGGTGTTACTTGACCAATGACTTGCGCTGGGTTGTATATTACCGATGTGAAAATGCTTACAAGACAATGGACAGACGATGAGAGCATTCTGCCTCGTATTTTAAGAGTCGCTAGTCCTTCCGAAAGGTGGACCAGGGACTCTGGGACTAGGGACTGGTCGTGAGAGCTCAGTGCGATGACAAGGTTGAGGGATCGGCGTGACTTGTACTGGTGATATGCGGCGGCACGGTGTGATGGCATCCGGTCTGCTGCTCGTCATAGATTAGCTGGTGGGTGGTCTAATCGGTCGGGTTTCGGAAGAGGAGGTGGTGTGGCAACTCGACTAACGCTTCCTGAATAGTTTCCGCGTGACTTGGCCACTCCTCAGCCCCGGGCGGGCTCGCCAGTGTTCAATTGACTGGTGCTCACCAGTGTTCAGTTCACTGGTGAGTTCGTCTGTGGGACGGGTGATTGGGTCAACTAAATGTCACGCGGTTAGATGGCCTGCCTGTAGTGGGTCGGTGGACTTTGAGGCGGTTTTCCGCGCACGGTTGCCATGGTTACCTGCCCTTCCAAGGCCCGGCTGCGGCCAACAGTCGGACGGTGGCGGGCTTCGAACCCCGGAGTGGAGGCTGGTACCCGATACCGGTGACATCACAGCGGCCCAGAGACCGTCGCGACAGTGGGAAACCGTTTGCGAAACTTCTCCCCTACCGCCGACAGTCGCTGATATACAGTCAGCGGTCTGAACAACATAACGTTAAGGCCTGATACATCTCAAGATTGCAAAATTATGTAGGTACCGCGTAAAAAAGAGATCAGTTTTGTGATTGGAAGGTTTCATTGACCAGTATCGTTTGATGGATATTTTTCATTTGTATACCAACCATGAAAGAAACTTGAACATTTGCCATCTTCCTGAGATGTTTTCACATTTGACCTATGGTCGAATTCGCCATCATATTTCGCATTTCGCCTGTCGTTTGCGGACGATAGCAGAACGCTGTATATCTGCTGGTCTGCTGTCTTTGGCAAAACCGGCCGACCCTGTTAACCTCCGGTCTCTGGCAGAGCGTGCCGCCTTCCTGCGGGGTTCCTCGTAGCCTACCGTCCGGCCGGCCGCCGCCCTCTGGCGGCAGAGCTGAGAGTTCTGACGCGCCGTCCGCTCCTGGGTTTGCAGGTGACGGACCCACGACCTGACGGTACCGTCGACCCGGCGCTCGCCCTGCTCAACGCTTTCGCTGGACGCGCGCCCGCTAACTCCGACATTAGCGACACCTCTGTAGAGGCCAACCAACTAACCGACTTGGACGCGCCGCGAGACAACGACCTGTTCTCGGTCCCCACTGACGCTAGCCTAGACATCGCCGAGACTCAGACTGAGACTGTACCGCCCCCGCCCCCGTCCCCGCCGACGTTGGCGGCGACGCGACCGCCGCGAATTCATATCCGTGTGCGCCGTCCCACGCAGGGTGTCGGAGAGGTAGAGCAGAGCGTAGCTGACCCCACTGGTCAGCGTAGGGTGAAGGTAGTCAGGCTGAAGCGACCCAGGGGGAACAGACGGGGACCTTCCCCGGCTCTGGACACCACACTGCCTCCAGCTCCGACCAGCCAGCTGCCCGAGCTGCGCGAGAATGAGGTGACGATTGATGACCGGGAGGAGAGACTGTCGGAGGGCCCGACCACGCCGCAGCCGGTGCCGGAGGTGTCTAACCTGCTGACAGAGAGGGCAGACACGGTGCCGCCACAGGAGCTGACCACCGCCGCCCCGGAGACGCAGGAGGTACCTCAGGAGACACAGGCGGCGCCCACGGCTACTAGTGGTTCTGCTAGAGGCTCCGGCAGGTTCACCAGACCAGGCAGTCAGAGGGTGTCGTCTCGTCGCCGTCTGACCAGCCGCCGGCGAGGAACCACCACCCCCGCCCCCGTCGAGCAGGAGACCCTCGCGCCCACCGCCGCCCTCGCCCCGACGTCGCCCCAGCCCCAGCGCGGAGGAGCGCGTCGATTCCGCGGTGGACGGGGGCGGGGCCGACTCCGCCAGCGTCGTCCTGCGACTGAAGCAGCCACTGAGAGCGCGACTGAAGCAGCGGAGGCAAAGGAGCAGAGCACCGAGTCGGCACAGCAGGAGAACTCCACCACGGAGCGTGGCTCGGCCCGGTTCGCCTTGCCCGGGCAGACACTGCGGCGCAGAGGTCGGGGCCGGGGCCGCGGCAGAGGCAGGGGTCGACCGGGGCTGAGGCCCACCGGCCGTCCAGCGCCTCAGGAGCCGCAGGAGCAGGAGCTGCAGTTGACGGCGCAGGATCTGACCGCCATCACCACCACCGGTCGCCAGGCCTCCAACACGTTTCCGCCGCTGCCGGACGAGGTTCAACCCACTGAGGCAGGCATCACTGACGAGGAGACCGCCAACGAGCGGCCGGAACAACCTGAGAGACCCGAGAGGCGGCCCGTCAGGCTAGGCAGGCCCCCGTTCCGGCGTCAGAGGCCGACCCCTCCGACGACGACGGAGGCTGCCGAGGAGGCGGTGGAGACTGTGGAGGAGAGGCCGGTGCGCCCGCCCCTGAGGCTGCGGCCGGGCGCCGTTCAACAGGAGACTGAAACCGCTGCTGCGGAGGAGGAAGAAGATGAAGAGGAGGAGGCTGAGGAGGAAGGGGAGGAGGCGGTGGTGGCGGGAAGACTTCAACTGCGCCGCCCAGGTGTGCTCGGTCTCCGTCAGCGACCCGACCCTCTCTCCCGCAACAGCCAGCGACCGAGCCCTCTGCTGGCCGACCGCCGCCGACCGCCGACCGCAGAACAGCAGCCAACCACCACCACAACCACCACCACAGAGACCGCCACTGCCACCCAGACCGCGGCCGAGGAGGAGGAGGCCACCGAGCCAGCTGAAAAGGAGATCCCTCGTGAGACGGTGTTCGAGCTGCGCAGCCGACAGCCGGACGGCGGGCCGCCGCGGCCGCGTCCGTTCCCGTTCCGTCCCTCCGGCAGTAGAAGGACCAGCAGTCTGCGGGATAGACTGGCCGGAGGAGAGGGGAGACCAAACCCCTTCATCTCCCCTCTGCCGACACCGTCTGAGGGACCCAGCGAAGAGCCGCCGACTACAAGCACCACCACCACCACCAGCACGGCCAGTACCACCACGGAAGCCGAGCTGCGTCCGTTCGAGTCCTCCGAGCTTCCCCTGCCGCCCGGACTCGTGGCTCGCCGAGTCCCTGAAGACATTGAGTCCGTCACTCGCCGCCCGCTGTTCCGCCAGAGACCCTCTGTCCCGCGCCTAAGTCTCTCCGAGCTGGTCAAGTCACGCGAGAGCAAAAAGCCGGATGTGCAGAGTCTTGTTGATCAGCTGAAGTTGTCGCTTTCCGCGCAGACAACGGCGCCACCGACTTCTGAGTCGGTTACCGAAGCAGCCGGCGAAACAGCCAGCGAGGCAAACCGCGAGGCAGACAGTGAGTCAGCTGGCGAAGCAGCTACTGAGCCAACCACCGAGCAGCCGACGGCCGCGACGGAGTCGGGTCCTCTGGCGACTGTGACTACCGAGAGCACCACCGAGGGTGGAGCCGTCGCTACCGTGATCGTGGCGACGACGTCAGTGACGCTGAACGGAGCTGCGCCGCAGACGGAGAGCGGCACCTCAGCGGCCGACAGCGCCACAGAGAAGGCTGCACTGCCGGAGACGACCGATGCTGAGGCGGCAGCGGGAGAGGAAACGACGGAGACGACGGAGACGACGGAGGAGACGGAAGAGACGGAGGAGACGGAGGAGACGGAGGAGACGGAGGAGACGGAGGAGACGGAGGAGACGGAGGATACGGAGGAGACGGAGGAGACGGAGGAGACGGAGGAGACGACGGATACGGAGGAAGTGGTCTTTGCGGTGACTGAAGCTGCTGCGTCCGCTACAGAGGATGCTGCCGATGCAGCCGCTGGTGCTGTGGTAGAGGAGGGTGCAGAGAATGGCGCAGGAACTGGTGCTGCTGTTGATGCTGCTGTCGAGGGAGTCTCGCAGGGTACTGATCCTGAACTTGCTGAACCTGTAGAACCTACTGAATCTCCCACTGTCTATGCCACGGACGCTTCCTCGGAGACAGTCACTGACGCTGCCACTGAAACCGCCACCGAACCGTCCGCTGAAGCCGCAGAGCATGCCGTCACCAAGTTCGACTCCGCCTCCGGCTCCAACTCCGACTCCGACCCCGAGTCTGCAGTCACCGCCACCGACGCTCCGGGCTTCCACCGTGGCGGGCGGGTATTTGTCGTCGGTCCCTCGATAACATCCTCTCAGCGGCCCGTGATCATCCGCACCGACGGAGCTGTGATCGTCACCGCCGCAACCCTCCCGCCGCCGGTCGCCGCCACCGGGGGCGACTCTTTCGTCTCGGTCAAGGTCAGCGTGTCGTCAGAGCAGGAGGCGCCGCCGCCGGCTGGAGGCATCACCACGCCGAAGCCGTTCGTCTCGCCGGTGGAGGCGCTCTTCACCATGTGGGCGGACGACTCGGCGAGGCCCACCTCACCGCTGCCTCGCCAAGAGCCGGAGGGAGACGCGGAAGATGTGGAGGACGCGACGGAGGACCTGGAGGATCACGGCAACCACGAGGACCACGATGACGACACGGACCATGCGGACCACGCGGACCACGCGGACCACGCGGACCACGACCAGGGCGGAGCGCAGAGCTCCTCCCTGCTCAGCAAGCCTCCGGCAGTGCTGGCGTCCAGCGGTGACCGGAGCGCGGCGGAGCAGGAGCCGAAGGAGAGCCTGCTGGACCAGGAGCAGGTGCTCGCCTACTCCACCGTCACGCCGCGCTATCGAGACCCAGACAGCCTCTTCAAGAGGAAGACGTTCATTCAGAGCGCAGCCCCGGCGGCGACGCCCGGAGTGCTCTGCTGGACTGTGGCGGTCGGCGCCGCGCTCCTGCTCCGGTGGCATTGAGAGCTCCGAGCTCCGAGCTCTAACAGCTCTGAACTCCGGGCTTTCTGCCGCCGGTGGATAGAGTAGAGGTGTGACGTCACAAGGGTGCTCTCAGGCAGGTATGACGTCCTAGGAGTGTGGTCTGGCGGAGGCTGGCAGGGGGCGGCTTGGCCGGCAGAGTCTGTGATGTGCCGTGGAGGAGGGTAGCTAGGAGTCAGCTGACTGAGGAGGTGGGAGTCATGATATGGTTTGTCTCCGACTGAGGTCGGAGCCGGCAGAGTCAGCTGTCTGAGGTCGGAGCCGGCAGGGTCAGCTGTCTAGTGGAGGAAGGTGTGAGGAAGCAGGGCCGCGTCTGCCGCTGGTTGTTGATTCAATGGATGCCTGCCGAAGAATGAGAGTGTCCGGAGAACGAACGCCGCACGGGCTGACTTACATTAGCTGCCCAGAGGCTCAGAGTAATTTAATTTAAGTTGAGGATGATGAATGAAGGCATGAATGAGTAAGAATCCGAAGTTGGAGGCAATGTTGGACTGACGATGGGGCTAAAGTTCGGGGAAGATGAGGCTGAAGCACATGCCGGTCAGAATGTCTAGTGGATGAGGCGGAGGAAGAGAACTAACAAAGCGTCTTTCCAAGTCACACCAGACGATTGCACAGATGCACTGCATGGTTGAGTGGCAGTTGAGAGGATTGCAGATGATGTAAATAAGGCAACGAATGCCGACGGAAGTTATGGATACCAATGGATAATCTTACCCACTCCGAAATGATGATGTCGGTACGAATGCCAATCCCATACCTACCGTTCAATCACAATCCTTTTTTCTTCCAAGTCTGCCATTTCAACAAAACAATCGCGATGCAATATTGCACACGTTTTTAGACGACACATTCGAAAGACTACAGCTTGGACAGCGCGCGTTTGTAGTAGATGAGTGCGAGTGCCGTGTTTTTTCATCGTCATATGTAACCGATGAGCCAAATACGAACAATGCTCAACGTTTTTCTTCGAGTCGCCGCGACCGGTGCGCGCTCCGGATGTTTGACTAATGTATTTACTCTCTTGTTAGTCGCCGCGACCGGTGCGCGCTCCAGATGTTTGTTTGACTAATGTATTTACTCTCTTGTTAGTCGCCGCGACCGGTGCGCGCTCCGGATGTTTTACTTATGTATTTACTCTCTTGTTTGTTGTTCTGTTACGAGAAAGGCATGTGTCTTCCGTGTCGTGGTCAGTTGATATTGTTGCTAGCCTCTGTGGCTGCGTTTCGGTGTGCTAATCATGTTACATGACTTGTGCGAAGGTGATTAAATATACCGACGAAATGAAACGCGATGTTCTGTGTGTAGGCTAGAGCCCTTCATGGGATACATTTTCAGCCCCCATCCCATTCCAGCCCATTCAGCCAGACCCAAACCCGATCCAATCAAAATCCAAATCCGAATTCATAATTGATGGGGCTCCCATTCTCACCCGTTTCAGCATAGTTCACTTTTTGTGGTGCTAAAAAATTATATGGTCTGTCCCAAAACCCGTTCCAACCCGTTACATTTACAAAAATGGTCCCATTTCCACCCATTTCCATCCCGTTCCATGGGTTCCATGAAGATTCCCATTCCATGAAGGGCTCTAGTGTAGAACTTGTAAATGACTGCGGACTGACGGGGACAAATTCGAAATACGTACCAGGCAAGAAGACGCGACCAATGCTATCTACTAGTGTGCAACAAGTAAGTACATCTGAAGCGAACGGCCTCGAAGAATCTCTCGCCGTAGGGCATCCACGTCAAATGACGACTAGCACCTGTACAAAAGAGACTCAATGACCGCACTGCAGACTGTCCGACACCCCCGCCTGCTGACCTGACCCCCGGTCAGAGGTCAGCAGGACAGTGACCTGTAACCCGCCCTCGTCCTCGGGCCTGCCGAGGTATCCGGGGACCGTGGCGTGCCGGCGATGGGGACCGCCTGTACGCATAGCTGTGGATGGCATGCGCTGGTGACGGTGGTGCTGGTGAGCATGCGCTGGTGACGGTGGTGCTGGTGAGCATGCGCTGGTGACGGTGGTGCTGGTGAGCATGCGCTGGTGACGGTGGTACGGCGCGAGACGCATGTCGCATCAGCATGGTAGTCATCCGCCACTCTCCGTCCTCTGCTCTGTATCCTCCGTCCTCTCCTCTGTCCTCTGCTCTGTATCCTCCGTCCTCTCCTCTGTCCTCTGCTCTGTATCCTCCGTCCTCTCCTCTGTCCTCTGATCTGTATCCTCCGTCCTCTGCTCTGTATCCTCCGTCCTCTCCTCTCCGTCCTCTGATCTGTATCCTCCGTCCTCTCCTCTGTCCTCTGCTCTGTATCCTCTGTCCTCTGATCTGTATCCTCCGTCCTCTCCTCTGTCCTCTGATCTGTATACTCCGTCCTCTCCTCTCCGTCCTCTGATCTGTATCCTCCGTCCTCTGCTCTGTATCCTCCGTCCTCTCCTCTCCGTCCTCTGCTCTGTATCCTCCGTCCTCTCCTCTCCGTCCTCTGCTCTGTATCCTCCGTCCTCTCCTCTCCGTCCTCTGCTCTGTATCCTCCGTCCTCTCCTCTCGCCCTTTCCTCCGTCCTCTCCTCTGTATCCTCTCCGTCCTCTACTCTGAGCCTCAAACAACGTCCACACTGACTGTGGTCTAACGCCTCGCTGTTGGCACTTACTCACAGTGTTTCATTCCCTCAGTCGCCCCGGGTAACCATGCCTCAGTCGCCCCGGGTAACCATGTCTCAGTCGCCTCACTCACACCCACGTGCTGGGAGTGCTGGGAGTCACAGCCACGTGCTGTGAATCCCCTTGATGTGCAAGACACTGCGTGCTAACCACTGCCTCACTCAGTCGTGCTCATTGGCTCCATGCCACAGCTTCCTCATCCATACTCAGCAATCCATGCTCTCCATTTCAACTAACATCCAGCAACCCATGCTCAACATCTGCCTACTTCTGTATACCCCCGTCCAAGTCCCGCTTTATACCCCCGTCCGAGTCCCTCTTTATACCCCCGTCCCTCAACACTCAATCATGCACGCATAGCTGCGCTATCTGTCATGCGAAACTTGATGTTAGAGAATTAACTGACTTGATGTAGTAACAGCATGCTCGGTTGTGGGTATCATAACCCCGCACAGTTTATTTGCAACCAGTTTACAATCCGTAAATGCAGTAGGTACCGATAGCATTTGGTTTGAAAACTTAGTACGCGGATTTCGAGTCAACTAATATTTCAAATAAAAATGGATAATTCTGAATTAATCTTTAAATCGTATCATAGCAATGCATTTAGCTCCACGTTAAGTGTAGCAATGATACGTAAATAAACTGGGTAGGTAGTAGGTACATATATACCTAAATTAAATCAATACGGTAAATAAATACACATAAAAACAGAACGATGTAGTCAAGCGCGGAGTGCAACAATGCCACACATCACATCTGTTTCGTTTTCCACTAAAGTAGCTAAGGTCAGCTCCCGCGGCCGGCACACAATACACGCCGCTCTGGTGACTCCCATACTGCCGCCTAAGACACCCACACCACAGACGCTGTCCACATAACACCCACATCACAGACGCTGTCCACATAACACCCTCATCACAGACGCTATCCACATCACACCCACATCACAGACGCTGTCCACATCACACCCTCATCACAGACGCTGTCCACATCACACCCACATAACAGCATCTGCCCACATCACACCCACATAACAGCATCTGTCCACATCACATCCACATAACAGACGCTGTCCACATCACACCCACATCACATACGCTGTTTATATAACACCCACATCACACACGCTGTCCACACCACACCAACATCACAACCTCTGTCCACATCACACCCATATTACATCCTTTGTCCACATCACACACAAATCACAGCATCTGTCTACATCACACCCACATGCCGGCTTCTGTCCACATCACATCATCTGTCCACATCACACCCACATCACATCCTCTGTCCATATCACACCCACACCACACATACATTGCAGCCTCTCTCCACATCACACCGATATCACATCATCTGTCCACATCACCCCACATCACATCCTTTGTCCACATCACATCCTCTGCCCACATCACACACACATCACATCATCTGTCCACATCACATCCTCTGTCCACATCACACCCACATAACACCCACATAACAACATCTGTCCACATCACACCAACATCACATCCTCTGTCTACATCACACTCACATCACATCATCTGTCCACATCACACCAACATCACATCCTCTGTCTACATCACACTCACATCACATCATCTGTCCACATCACACTCACATCACATCCTCTGTCTACATCACCCCCACATCACATCATCTGTCCACATCACACCCACATCACAGCCTGTGTCCCGTGACTTCAGGGAAGCCGCCGCGGCGTGACGCTCCGCCGGCCGGGGAACCGCGCTACTCAGCAGTTCCGGCTGACCAGCACCCTGCCGCCGCGCCTGACCACGACCGAGGAGCCAACGACCACCGCCGCCCCCGAGACGGAGACGCAGGCGGAGACGCAGAGACCCACCGCCAGCCGGCTGGACAGGAGGACGTCCCATGAGAAGCTCATCGCGGAGGAGCTCGCCAGACGGAGGGTAGCGGCGCGGGAGGTGGCTGAGGAAGGAAAGAGGAGGGAGGCGGAGCTGGCTAGAAGGGAAGCTCAGAAAGTACTCGTTGCAGAGGAGTTGGGCAGGAGGGCGTCTCAGGAGAAGCTAGTCGCGGAGGAGCTGGCGAGGCGGAAGGTAGCGGCGCGGGAGGTGGCTGAGGAAGGAAAGAGGAGGGAGGCGGAGCTGGCCTCCACCACCGCCGTGAGTACAGCTCGCCATGTCACAATATCGTGCAGTTAGACACTGGGTTGCCGGGATCGCAGCATTAGAAATTGTTAGCTACATGGTAGTCAACGCATGCTTTGTGAAACATACTGGAGGTAGCTTTGCCTACTGTGCACGGCAGACCGCTTGGGACCCTAATTTTCGGCGATAACCTTTGCAGAAACCAACCGGCATGCACGCATTTCTCACAATGGATATCTCAGACCCTGAGCAAATTTGTATTATTGAGGTGTCAAACGAAAATGTGGGGCACTTGCCATTCACTCGTAATGTTACCTCGCGCAGGGAATTCAATCGGTGAGTAGAACTAGAGGCTATCGTGGAAGGGTGGAGCAATGCTCTGACGTCATGACTTAGCATAGCCCGCCCTGGCTGACCTTGAACTGGCGCTGTCCGACCCGCCGTGACCGGTCGGTTGCGAGTGGTGGGCGGAGTCGAGGGCGGGACTACAAAGCGACCAGGCGTTAGCCTCTAACCGAGCTCGCATTGTCCTTAGCATTATGAGTGAATTGAAAGTGCCCTCAATTTTTGTTGGACACTAACCAGCCTTAATAATAAAATTAACGCATGGCATGACACATCAATTGCGATAAATTCGCTCACGCCAGTTGATGCATTCAAAAGCTATCGCCAAAAAAACAGGGTCCCAAGCGGTCCACAGTTCGCAGTAGTTGCATTTTAAATGAATTCAGTCACAGCACGTATGCAATTAAATCAGTGTTGCGTGTGCATTCTATTTTTTACAGTCTTGTCGGATGAAAATGTTGAGTTTGCTTTGTGATCAGTCCTTGATGTGGTTATGATGCAAGTATGTATGTTGTGGTTTCGCTGAGCGGACTGAGCTGCATATTAACTGAGCGTCTTCGGTGTTTCAGAGCCCAGGTTCGTCGCGGAATCGCTTCAGACAGCGCACCAGAGGCCGGGGATCCACGCGTCTGCGCCGGCCCACCGCAACCGCCGCCGCCACCACCACCACCACCACCTCCACGACAACCACCACCACCATCACCACCACCCCGTCAACCACCACCACCACCACCACCACCACTACCCCGCCAACCACCACCACCCCACGATCGGTGCCGACCACCGTGCCGTCCGTGGCCACTGCCTCAGACCAGCAGGTGCCGCGTCCCACCAGCCAGCGAGTCCGCGACCTCGACCTCAACGCGCCGCCGACCGCGCCCGAGGAGGACGTAGAGTATGACTACTACTACGACTACGTGTTCGAGTACCCCGACGGCACGGTGCAGGAGATTCCAGCGGAGGAGCTGGTCAAGCTCAGAGCCGAGATCGAGCTGGCAAAGAGGCTACTGCAGACGAAGGAGGGCCGGTCTCTGTCCGGCGGGGCGTTCGGCCAGAGCCTGGTGAGGGACCCACTGGTGGGCGCTCAGCAGGAGGCGGCGCCTGGTGCCGAGAGGACGACTTCCGGCGGTCCGCCGAGGCAGAGGCTCTCTTCCAACCGCGGACCCGTCCGCGCGTCTTCCCGGTCCCAGAAGTCCCGGAGGCCACCCTCCGACAGGCCCGTAGCCGCATCTCCGCGACCTCAGCGGTCCCGTCAGCCTCCCACCGCCGCCGCAGTCGCTTCCTCCGATCCAGCCCACTTCCTGGACGAGGTGCCGCCCGGTTACGAGGTCGCAGAGTACGAGTACGACATTGCTGGAGATGTGGATGAAGACGTTGTCATCATCGAGGACGAGCAGGGTAGGCGAGTCGTCAGTACCACCTATAGGCCAGTGGAGGCGACTGAGACTGGATTCCGGGGCGCTGAGGACAGCACGCTGCGGCCGTTCCTCGTGCAGGACTCCACCAGTCCTCCGCGGAGCTCGGCAGGTCGTAGGCAGCGTCCTGTGGGCCGCGTTGTACCGCCGATACGGCTGCTGAACGCCCTCAACCAGCGCCGCCAGGAGGTGACCACGGAGGAGGCGGTGACTGAACCCAAGCCGGTGACGACACCACCACCACCACCTCGGCGCCGCACGCCGGCCACTATCCGCTCCTTCCGACCGCGGCCCCGGCAAGCTTCGGAGCAGACTACGGAGGCGCAGCCGGTGTTCGAAACTACCACGCCGTTCGGGTCTCTCCGGCAGAGCCCGGCCGGAAGGGATAGAAGCCGGCAGCAGCAGCAACAACAGCAGGAGCAGCGGCAGCAGCAAGAGGCGACCACACGGCGGCCTCCACTGAGCCCCACCACCATCCAGACGCTGATCGAGCGGCAGCGGCAGCGCCTCGGTCCCCTCCGACCACTCCCTGGCTCCGGACGACAGTCGTCCGCAGTTTCTCAGCAGTCTGAAAACCCCCAGTACAGGGACGACGTCCAGTACTTGGACGACACACAGTACGAAGACTACCCTGCTGGCGCGATATTCGTTGAGGGTGAGCCCACAACACCCTCGACCACCACAACCACCACCACCACAACCACCACGACCACAACTAGACCGACGACAACGACCACAACCACGACCACAACGGAGGCCGCCAGCAGCGAGGCGGCGCCGGCCGAGGAGAACGAGGTCCTGCCGGGACGCGGAGGTCGGAGGGTAGGCTCTCGGACTCAGCTGAATAGACTGCGGCCAGGACGCAGGCGCGGTCGGCCGTCCCGCCAGAGGAACGCAGCCACCACTACCGAGGCCGCCCCCAGCAGTACAACAACAGAGGAGGAGCCGGTGCAGACGACGGAAAGGACCCGGCTTGCTCCGGTCAGACCCAGCAGGCGGAGGCGGCCGAACAGCCGGCGGCAGAGACCGAGTCTCACCACCACCACAGAGCGGACGACCACCGCCGAGGCCGAGCCAGAGGAGACGCAGCAGGAGGAGGGGCAGGAGCGTGTGACGCCTGCCCCCAGCAGAGGGCTGTCCGCCGCCGGCCGCCGCCGGCAGTCATCGCGTTTGGCCGCCCCTCGGAGACGCCTTCCGACCCGTGCCCGCCCCACCACCACCGAGCAGCCCCAGGAGCAGGAGACTGAGGCACCGCAGGAGCAAGAACAGGAGACGACCACAGCGGCGTCCGGCCGCCGCAACCGCCGGCCCGGTCTCAGCCAGTCACGGAGAAGGAACCGTATCGGTTCCCTGCGCCGGCGTCCTACCCGGCCCACCACGGAATTCACCACGGAATTTTCCCCTGACCTCACCACCGAGTTCGCCGACTCACCGACCACTGAGACAGCAGCGTCCATCCGGCGAACGACTGTTGTACCCCCGGCGGTCACCACCACTTTCCCTCCCACCACCACCGCCGAGCGCACGGAAGTCGCCTTCGAGCAGTTCGTCCGGGAGCAGGCGCACGACAACATGACGCGCGAGCAGCTGCGCGAGCTCTTCAACCGCACCATCCAGAAGCAGGCGGTGTTCGTTAGACGAAAACCCGGCTCGGCGGCACCCGAGATCATCGGCCGCGGCACCGTCATCTCCCAGCCCGGCGGGGACCGTCGCCTCATCGTCAACAACCGGCCTGGGGTGGTCGAGACCTCAGAGATCACCCTCATCGAGAGCTCGACGCTGAGCTCTCTGCTGGGTACGACACCCGCGCCGAGGACGGGGATCTCCCCTCGTCCGTCCCAGGCGCCACGGCGTCCCAGGCCGCTGGGCCGGCCGACGTTCCGCCCACGGCTGCCGACGCTGGGCGCCCGGCAGGAGGAGACGGAGGACCAGCGCAGCCCCGCCCGACAGGTGATCGAGGACGTGACGGCACGCACCATCGCCTCGCCGTTCGATGACGAACTGCGCGGTACGTCAGTTAGGTCGGTCATACAGCTGGAGTCGGGCTTCGGCCGTGGCCGGGATCGGGACGAGGGAGGCGGCTTCGCCGAGCTCGGACGTGGCCTGTTCCAGCTGAGGACGCAGGAGCCGTTCGTGCTCCCTGTCGCTGCCGCTTCCAGACAGAGCGAATCCTTCACCAATCAGAGGGAAACCTTCACCGATCAGCGGGAAACCTTCACTGATCAGAGGGAATCCTTCACTGATCGGCTCGAGTTCAGCAGCCAGGATCTCACTGCGCCATCCGGCGTTGACTTGGCCGGAGCCTCGCCGGACCGGGCCGATTTCGACGCGGCGGGCTTCACCGATCGGTCTGGGCATGATACGGTACCTGAGGCCAGCACTGAGCATGTGATTCGCAAGCAGGTGGTGCGTCTGGTGCCGCTGGGCACCAGGCGGAGTGCCGAGCTGCCCCGGCCCACCACCTTCTCCCCCGTGCAGTTTGAGGAGGGAGCCGAGCGCGCCCGGCTCCCGCGTCTGCTGGCCAGCGCGCCGCGCCGAGTACAGGTGAACAGGCGGCGACTGGACCTGAACAGTGACGGCGAGCAGACGGTCGGGGAGGTGCGGATCGAGATGGCGAAGGAAGAGGAGGAGCCGGTCGCCGACACGGCAGCGCGGCAGCCCCGGCGGCAACGACCTCAGAGGATCAGGGTCTTGTCCAGGAGAAGGCCGACCTCGCGGAGGTCGTCAACTGAGAGTCCAGTGACCACGGCACAGCCGAAAACGGCGCACGAACTGGCGCTGGAGGCGCACGAAAAGGCGATAGAAGAAGAACAGACGAGGAGAGAGGAGGAACTGGTGCGAAGGGCGGAGGAGGAGAAAAGGAGGGTGGCGGCGCACGAACAGGCGATCGAAGAAGAACAGAAGAAGAGAGGGGAGGAACTGGAGCGAAGGGCGGCGGAGGAGAAAAGGAGAGAGGAAGAGCTTGTGCGAAGGGCCGAGGAAGAGCCTGTGAGAAGAGCTGAGGAGGAGCAGCGCAGGGAGGAGGAACTGGCTAGAAGGGAAGCTCAGAAACAACTCGTTGTAGAGGAGTTGGACAGGAGGACGGTTCATGAGAAGCTCGTCGCGGAGGAGCTGGCGAGGCGGAGGGTAGCGGCACGGGAGGTGGCTGAGGAAGAAAAGAGGAGGGAAGAAGAGCTGGCTAGAAGGGAAGCTCAGAAAGAACTTGTTGTAGAGGAGTTGGACAGGAGGACGGTTCATGAGAAGCTCCTCGCGGAGGAGCTGGCGAGACGGAGGGTAGCAGCGCGGGAGGTAGCTGAGGAAGAAAAGAGGAGGGAGGCGGAGCTGGCTAGAAGGGAAGCTCAGCAAGAACTCGTTGTAGAGGAGTTGGACAGGAGGACGGTTCATGAGAAGCTCGTCGCGGAGGAGCTGGCGAGGCGGAGGGTAGCGGCGCGGGAGGTAGCTGAGGAAGAAAAGAGGAGGGAGGAAGAGCTTGTGCGAAGAGCTGAAGTGGAGCAGCGCAGGGAGGAAGACCCGGGTAGAAGGGAAGTTCAGCAAGAACCCGTTGTAGAGCAGTTGGACAGGAGGACGCCTCAGGAGAAGCTTGTCGCGGAGGAGCGGGCCAGGCGGCGGGCAGCGGCGCTGAAGGCGGCTGCTCTCCAGGCGCAGCAGCAGCAGCAGCAGCAGCAGGCCGACCTGCTGCAATCCGGAGAGTCGGTCCGTAGCAGCGTGGTCAGCACGGGGGCGGACGGCGGCCAGCAGCCGCTGCGGAACCAGCAGCAGGTGGGGAGAGACACTGACGCCGTCAAGTCGGACCAGAGTCCGCTCATAGACGCGCTGGGAGGCCCGGAGACGGCACCCAGCACCGCGAGTCCCGCCTCCGCCACCGACCAACCGCCGTATGAGGGCGACTACGTGTACTACGATGATGGAGATTACTACTACGATGACGACTACGTGCGGAGTCTGCCGGCGGTGGACACGGCACCTCCAGAGGGCACCACTGAAGCGGCGGCAGATGGCAGCAGCAGCGGGTTCCTGTGACGCTCCGATTTTCAGGGAGCAAGGCGTTGAAGGAACAATGTGAACAATACAATGTTGGATGAACATGCGTCGAGAACGGGAAAATTTCAAGGGAGTAACGGGCAACCATCAAATATGACGTCTGATAACTGATACTGATAACTGACGTATGATATGATGACGTCTGATGTCTGATAACCGATGCTGAGGTTTCGCTCAGTGTTTGATATGGGAATAGACGGCAGGATAAGGTACAATTTATAATGAGTGGAGCACTCGTGGCGTATTTTCGATGAGACCTGTAAAATATGCATGCACGGAGTCGTCTCTTAATTTTGCATTGTTTTCATATCTCATTTTTAAACATGAACGGTCCAGAAAAGACAAAAAAGCCTGAGGAATAAGGCGTATGTGCACCACTAAAACGTTTGCTTCACTGCCTTTCCGGCTGATAGGAAAGTTTACGGATTTTTGAAGGAAGCACATGATTCACGTTCATCTTTAGTGATGGTCATTCTCACGTCACAGAATGCGTCCCGACGAGGAGAGGAATAAATGTGTAAATCCGTCCTGCAGTTCGGCTTGGACATATGAACTGGTGCTGGTAGCTATGTAAAACTGCAGAGATACTACCTGGTTAACCCAAGAGCTGGTACCCGACCCTGTGGAAGACCGTATACCGAAATGTGACGGCTGATTGAAAGTCCGTGTTACCGAACTGCCAAGACCAGGTTACCATGGCAACTGCTTAGTGATAGCGACCGATACTGCGTCGCGCCCTGTATTGACATTTTGCGCGTGTTTTGTGGTGAGTGCATCGTAGTTGTTGACAATAAATATAAGAGCGATCCGCATCAGCGTATGTCTGCAGCTTCCGTGACCCGTGAGGATACAAACACTCGAAGACTAATAGTTGACGCTCTATTTCCACAGTGCACGATGATAGTCCTACGGCCTACCTCGTCTTTCACATACAATGGCATCTCCCATTCGCTACCACGCACGTACAGACATCGGTTCTAGAAATATTCATTTATATCAAGCAATCAAGCATTCTCACTGATAAGTTCTGAAAATGTTCCATAGCAACTGAAATGACAAACATTCAGTTAAAAGTGTTGATAAATTTAGTATTTCTCCGCAGATTCCACGACTTGCTGTCTACTGCCGCGACACGTTTTCTGCATCACAATGCCGCACCGGACGCATTGCGAAGTTAAGCGTCAGTAAATAACAACGTACCAGCATTGCAGCTGTTATCCATGTTGGAGCAGCCTGTCTACAATACAGCAGCGGTCAGCCTTTATCGGCCACGTGGTCAGCCTTTATCGGCCACGCGGTCAGCCTTTATCGGCCACGCGGTCAGCCTTCATCGGCCACGCGGTCAGCCTTTATCGGCCACGCGGTCAGCCTTTATCGGCCACGCGGTCAGCCTTTATCGGCCACGCAGTCAGCCTTTATCGGCCACGCGGTCAGCCTTTATCGGCCACGCGGTCAGCCTTTATCGGCCACGCGGTCAGCCTTTATCGGTCACGCAGTCAGCATCACACACTCGTCGACCGGCACTCCTCACCCACCGGTGGGTGACCACAGCTCACCCACCGGCCGACCAGCACTCTCCGCTTCTCAGTCAGGTGTGAACCTGCACGCCACCATACCATACACGGACAAACACACACACACACGGACAGACAGACAGATACCTGCCTCTGAACCTCGCCGGTTTGGCAGGACCACTCGGCGCCTCACTCCGCGCATCACTCGCCGCCTCAGTCTGCTCCCACATGTTCAGGCAATCCCAGCAGTGCCACCACTGCCTTCCTGTACTCCACTAGGGTCGCCTCATCCTCTCCCTCGTTATGGAGTCTCGCCACGGCCTCGGCGTACTCCGCCACTACCTCCTCCCCCGCTCCCAGCTCCGCCACCGCCGCCTCGGACGGCGAGCCGGTCCAGACGAACTTCTCCGCGTCGGCCACCGTACGGAGCTCAGTCTCCCAAGGCTCGCGTTTGCAGCTCTCGAAGTAGAGCACGGTGAGCAGGTAGAGGGCGTAGTCGCGGTTCTGTCGCTTCAGGGGGCACCGGTCTGCGGTGATGGTGAGCACGTCCGTCTCAGCGTCGTGTCGGTCTCCGACCAGACGCAGCAGCTTGTCACGGTCTGCTTCGCTCAGCTGTAAGGAGGCCAGAGGAAGCCGGAGCGAGACTACCCGCGCATCCGGGTGTCGCAGCGTTGGCGACGCGTGCACAAAGTCCTGGGTGACCACCTCTAGCGGCCGAAGTTGGTCCAGCCGCTCGTCTGTGAGCCCCTCCGGCCAGGCGGTGCAGAACTTGGCCAGCGCGCGGCACTGGCGCTCCACGGCTGGCGGCGTCAGGTGGAGGAAGTTGGCGATCTTCATCAGCTCTGCGTTAGCCTGCTTCCCGGGCGGCGCCTGCACGTTCGGCCGCTTGACGAAGCCCTGTCGGAGCGGCAGCGGCACGGCGTCCGGATGGAAGGTGCGCGGCGCCGGCCACACGTCGCCCCACTGCTGCGTCACCGGCTGGCGTTCGTGGCGCGGCGGCGGCAGCGCGGCGCGGCGCCGATCGCGGGAGTACTGCACGGCCTCGCGCCGCCGGCCGATGTCCAGAGGGCGGAACTGGGGGTCATCTGCGGGCCCGGCGGCCGACTGACTGGCAGCGGCGCGGGCGGAGATGGAGTGCAGAGGAGGCGCCGGCCGCGCCACCCGACAGCACAGAGACAACATGACTGACGCCGGGTGGGTGACGATTGAGTGCCAACAGAATCCAGACAGCGGCACTCTGACCAAGCTGCTAGTCTAGTGGACAAGACTAGTCTCCAGCCAATGTGGGTAAGATTGGTGAGGACTTATACTCCAGCTTGGGGGTAATTACCCATTGAAGACAGCTGAAACATACAGTTGCTTGTAAGTTAAACAAATATTAACAGCTGAAAATGAGTCAGATGTTAGAATCATCACTTACAATTTATATTTTTGAGTTGAAATCTAGTTATAAATGAAACTCATCGAACTCACACTTTTCCAAAAATATGTTTAAAGGAAATAGTTCCCCTTGGAACATTTTTCCAAACACAATTTGAATATATTTTGAAATACAATATATTTGTATATTATCAAAAATGGCCATACATCGCGCCGATTCAGGATGGGTCGTAAATTATTCATCTCATCAAAGCTATATACATACTCTCTGAGTCAGAGTCCTGACGTCACGCGAATGAACAAAAATGGCTCAGCCAATCAGATTAGAAAGTAGTCGCATAAGGATAGACTCGCATTAGAGAAGTGCCAACCGGCGGCCGGCGGTTCGCTTGCTAGCACCAGCTGCAAGCTGATTGGCTGATGGTATAGTCTCTGCCAGCACCACATTCCTTTGCCAAAAAATCAAATATATTCAGCTGGAGTCTTTTCAGTCAAGAAAACTTGAAGACAGGGGTTTCCCAACACTGGCTACACAACTGCTATCTCAGTTCAAAACCCATGTTGAAGTTGAACTATTTCCTTTAAGATTGTGACATAGCTTTCTTCCATCTTTCAAACTCATGATCAGGCCTAATATGCTGACATCCAATAAAAGGTAAAACAAAACTGTGGGATCTTTCGGCATGGTGAGGAGGATAGCCCGCGCACTGCAGGGGCTTTGCGCCGAACACGAACTGCAGGGGGGGGGGGGGGGTGATTTCCGCCCCCCCCCCCTGAGATCTCGAAAACTACGCAAAGTAGCGAGAAGCGGAAAAAGGCATTTGATAGCTTCAAACATGTTCTATCGAAAGTATTTCAGTGTTTTTTTTTAAAGTCAGGTCAAAATTGAGGTCACCAGAGGTCATCAAAGGTCAAATTTTCCAGTTCTTTTCTGTTTTAGGACATCGCTCCAGAAATTCCAATATATCTCAGAAACGATGATAGTTAGAAACAAACCGAAAAAAGCATACGCCAGCCAGTGAAATTTGTAATCGCTAAGGTGCCCTCAAATTTGATCTCAGGTCAATATTTGAGGCTCCAGAGGTAAAAAAAAATCGTTTTTTGGCTAAATCGTTTTTTGCTATTAACTTTTTACTTAATAAAGATAACGGAAAACTGTTTACGCCATTGTGTTTATCTTGTCAAGGCGTTTTGAATGATATATATGGTGACCTTGTTAAGTCAACTTAACAATTTTACCTAAGGTCAAGGTCAAGTGGTGACCCAAGTAGGGCATGTTGCATATGGGAAGACGTGTCTCGACGAGACAAACACATTGATGTCTGTTTTACTTCTCTATCTTCATTATGTCGAGAGTTATTGACAAAAAAGTGATGGTGACCTCGCACGACCTCAAATGACCCAATAGGGGTCACTGAACAAAACTTTCACTTGGATCATCAAGAATATCCTATAATAACATGATCCAGAAATAATTGGACTAGTACCATGCATATCCTTGAAATAGGAAGCATTTGTATATTTCCCCATTGACTTATTATGGGGAGGTTACGAAATTGACCTGACCTTAGGTCACCGATATCAAAATTCCAAGTTATACGAATTGTAAGTACTGATGCCCTCATGACATCCTGTAAGTTTCAACCTGATCGGTGAAAAACTCTGGCTTTGGCACAACTGCAAACATTTTTGGTCGTGGGGTCACTTGACCTGGTCTGTTGACCTGACCTGAGATGACCCGAGCATATTTTTTTATCTCAAAGTGTGCGCGATTGATGTCCTAACAGGTGTATCAAAACCCGGCGGCGCTGCGCGCAGCCGTTTTTTCGCTATCTTTGAAAAACCTGAGGGGGGGGGGGGGGCGGAAATCAACCCCCCTGCAGTGCGCGGGATAGGCTTTGCCATTGAGGTGGTATCCGACTGACTAGAATGGTCTGCCTCGTCTCGTCACTTGTCACTTATTGGCAACTCCTTCAAGGCTAGTCTGGATGCCTATTGAGTTCCTTTCTGGTACCACACACCCTGATGCTGACCCAATCAGGGCTGAACATACCAGCTTGATTAGAGTGGATCCTCCATGCCATAAGCCCGGCAAAAATCACAACCCATGACAGCAAGGTAAGGTACTAGGTGAAGATGTATGCAGATTGCTAAAAATACTGTGCAAGTTTGGTACATATACTGGGCATATTACACCAGTTTAATGCAATTATTTCTTATGAAACTCACAGTTTCAAGAATCTGGAGGGCCTATGCTCACAACTATATTAGCGTATTGTGAATGATTGGAACGGCCTCCCATCCGAAGAGGTCTGCGCTCCTTCGCTGAATGCCTGCAAGGCTAGATTAGACACCCATTGGGCTCACATCGTGTTCAGCATACCTGACACTGACAGAGACATGCCAGGAATCATGAGCTCAATGAGAGCGGGTACTACAGGCCTAACAAATTCTGATTACTGCAAGGTAAGGTAAGGTAACTAGATTCACAGAGGAATGCATGGAAAATGGAGGTAAGTTAGGTTAATTGGTCGCAATTGTGTTTCCCATGAAACAAATAGTTCAAATCCAACTTGATGTGCCCAATGTATCCTGGAGTGTTTCAGCCACCAATGTTCTTCAGAAGCTAGGTTCCCACTTCCTAGTGTAAATTACGGAACCAAAGCATGGACATATCAAAATGTAGGAGTTTAGACTTGTTTCCATGCCTTTTCTGGTGTAGATGATATGGACACACTCAGACACAGGTACACTGCTAATAGCATGACTAGTCGCTGGTATTTTGGTGTTCATCCTTTCTGCTGCTTACCAACCCCTTATAATGTTAAACCTCACCAATAATCCAGGGTCCTAGGATTGCTTTGGAGCTGGGGTGCGGAGTGGACAATTCTGGCTACAAATAATCATTAAGAGTGGAAAATTCAACAACAAAAAACCATATGTGCTCAGCTTTATCAATATCCAATTACCCGCTCACCAGAATTAGTTATTAGGCACCAATGCCAATTCTTACCTGTCTTTCCCTACACAGGCTGTCCCCATTATTACATCTATAAATCAGTATCAGTGTTCACATTATCCAATAAATTTTACAATAAGGAGTGGGAAAATCACAGTAAAACTCTGGAAAAAGGGTGGACAAATAGTATCCATAGGGTGTCGTTTCCCACCCAAATTGCTGTATGCTAGAACACTGCAGGTAACCGACACAGGTCACAGACACAGGTCACAGACACAGGTCACAGACACAGGTCACAGACACAGGTCACAGACACAGGTCAAATACGGTCAAAGACACAGACACAGGTTACATACAAAGATCACAGACACAGGTCACAGACACAGGTCACATACACAGGTCACAGACACAGGTCACAGACACAGGTCACAGACAGACACAGGTCACAGACAGACACAGGTCACAGACAGACACAGGTCACAGACAGACACAGGTCACAGACAGACACAGGTCACAGACAGACACAGGTCACAGACAGACACAGGTCACAGACAGACACAGGTCACAGACAGACACAGGTCACAGACAGACACAGGTCACAGACAGACACAGGTCACAGACAGACACAGGTCACAGACAGACACAGGTCACAGACAGACACAGGTCACAGACAAACACAGGTCACAGACAAACACAGGTCACACATACACAGGTCACAGACAGACACAGGTCACAGACAGACACAGGTCACAGACAGACACAGGTCAAAGACAGACACAGGTCACAGACAGACACAGGTCACAGACAGACACAGGTCACAAACAGACACAGGTCACAGACATACACAGGTCACAGACCGACACAGGTCACATACAGACACAGGTCACATACAGACAGACACAGGTTACAGACAGACACAGGTCACATACAGACACAGGTCACAGACAGACACAGGTCACAGACACACAGACCACAGACACAGGTCACAGACTACAGACACAGGTCACATACAGACAAAGGTCACAGACAGACACAGGTCACAGACAGACACAGGTCACAGACACAGGTCACAGACACAGGTCGCAGACACAGGTGACATACACAGGTCACAGACACAGATCAGACACAGGTCACAGACACAGGTCAGACACATGTAACAGACGCAGGTCACATACACAGGTCACAGACACAGGTCACAGACACAGGTCACAAACACAGGTCACAGACACAGGTCACAGACACAGGTCACAGACACAGGTCACAGACACAGGTCACAGACACAGGTCACAGACACAGGTCACAGACACAGGTCACAGACACAGGTCACAGACACAGGTCACAGACACAGGTCACAGACACAGGTCACAGACACAGGTCACAGACACAGGTCACAGACACAGGTCACAAACACAGGTCACAAACACAGGTCACAAACACAGGTCTCAGACACAGGGCACCAGGGTCCTAGGATTGCTTTGGAGCAGGGGTGCGGAGTGGAAATTCTGGCTACAAATAATCATTAAGAGTGGAAAATTCAACAACAAAAAACATATGTACTCAGCTTTATCAATATCCAATTATCCGCTCACCAGAATGAGTTATTAGGCACCAATGCCAATTCATACCTGTCTTTCCCTACACAGGCTGTCCCCATTATTACATCCATAAATCAGTATCAGTGTTCACATTGTCCAATACATTTTACAATAAGAGTGGTAAAATCACAGTAAAACTCTGGAAAAAGGGTGGAAAAATAGTATCCATGGGGTGTCGTTTTCCACCCAAATTGCTGAGTGGTAGAACACTGCAATACTCCTTACATTAATCCTCTAAAAATTGTTATTTGAATTTTAAAGCTTTACCTATCAGCTATGGAAAAGTTGCACACTATTATTCCACATTCCACAAATAACTGACACGGTGACAAGGTGGATCAGGATGATCTCCATCCTGCTTATAAAAATAACCATACATTATTCATAAAAACCTACCTTAGTCAAATTGCCTCTCACAACTACCATCAATGTTCAAAATGATACAATTTATGTGATTGTAACTTTATCCAGCCGAAATAACCGTGATTACAAATTGATTATAACATGCAAGGCAACTTAATACCCGGCATTGTCAATATCTAAATAGAAATCACATGCACGCTATTTATTCACCGGGGCGGACGCACGAGACACATGAAAAGTGGGCTGCGTAATCAATTGTAATAAATGCGTGATGAATGCAACCATTCACGGAAGATGAAATTAATGTAAAGCTTCTAAATAAGAAAATACGTTAACGGATTTTGTGTTTAATTTTAAACATTTATTTATTAACAGTTTAATTTTTTTCTAGCATTTAAAAATACAAACTTCTTTCCAATACTTTAAAAAGTAAATACAATAAAACAAAAAATATATGGCCGCTAGGGACAGCCCACTTTTCCATGCCCATTACAAAACTTCTCATAGTTAAACGCAGTTACCGATTTAGTCCTCACCCTTTTGCATTCTTGGATGCAAAGGTGAGTGAATCTTATTACTTATTTCAAATTTACGGAACAACTCAATCACCATTCCTCTTTCACATAAACATGCACATTAATTGAACAAGCTGACAGTATCTTTTATAACGTAACACAATATTTAACAGCCTCCTTACATAATCCTTATTGTCCTTTTGCACTCATTCTCTTTCAAATAGCTGCTGGAAATGCTGGTGATTGTTGCTAGACATTGTTATAACAGTTACTATTGTGAATCCATTCTGTTTAAATGGTATTCCAATTGCTGAGTTTGGAGGTTTATACCTTACCAGTTACCTTACTGTTGGCAAGACTGGGAGGCCAAAGGCCTGATGGACCTGTTCTCATCAAGCTCCCATGATCTCTGTTAATTACTCTAGCCTAGATAGGAATATCATAATATGACCAGACCACTGTTTTTAAAGCCGGTTCTTCAACTCGTTTGTTGACTGCTAGCGCTACATAGGCAGGCAGGGAGTTCCAGTCATTTATCGCACAGATACTCCAGTGGTTTCTCTGCACTCTTGACTGTGCTCTTGGCTTTGCTACCTTCATGGGGTGACCTTTTGTCCTTGTGGAGGGAGCTGCCTGGAAGAATTCCTCCCTGGCCAGGTTGAGGTGACCATTCATGAGCATGTAGACCATGATGACATCCCCTCTGCGCCTTCTGTAGAGGAGGAATGGGAGCTGGAGCCTGAGGAGACATTTCTGATATCGGAGATGACAGATGTCTTATGCTTCACTGCTTAGGTTTTTCTTGTTTTTAAATGCAAGACCAAATAAACATTTAGAAGAAACAAGGTTGCTTCATAATGCTAGTTTAGGCTTTTTATTTAGGCATCCATGTTTTCATGCCATTACCATATTCTGTTATTCAGCATGCACCAATGCACCAAATGTCACATCCTGCACAAATGGAGCTGCCTTCTTGTAATATTTAGTACTTAACTGGAAAAGAACTAATGACACTGTCTTTACAGGTCATAACACCATGGCAGCCCGAGGTAAGGCAATTTATTCTATTAGAGAGGGTGTGGAGGACTTTGTTTGAATTCAGAAGACAAATTTATGTATTATTTTACCTGGAGTGAATCCAGATTATGACAAATGCATGAGTCTGGTGTGTGAGGTTTCTGTGGTGCAATGGATAATGCATCCGACTACAAACTCAGACTCAGAAGATTCCCGGTTTGAATCCTGGCAGGATCGAGTCATGGTGTGTCAGCATGTCATAGTTGCCTTAGTGTGACAGCCATTGTTTTCAGTTCAATTTCTGCAATGTTAGTTGCCATTCTGTCCTAAGGATGTATTTCTGTTTGCAGTAAGTAATTCATCTTAGTGAGTTGCCTTGTTGACCCATCACTGTTTTCAGTTACCATTGGTTCTCTACTAAAGAGAAGCTGGAATGAGATTCCCGAGGTTGTGGGATCCGGAGCAATGGCAGTTGTAGGTGAGGAGCAGATTCTTTTGACAGTCATTATGTAGTTTATAGTACATGCTGTTTTGCTTCTTGTCCAATCAGCCCTATGGGGCTGCCCACACCCTCAGCTAGCACCCCCCCCCCCCCCCCAACGCCTGGCTGCCCCCGCCCCCAAACTTGTTATTGTGTGACAACACTACTGCTCTCCAGCCCCAACTCTGGGCAGGTCTGAAATGAGGCGGGGCACATACAGAATTAATATCACACTACATCAACTCCACACGGTGTTTCCAGGATTTACTATTCAACTTCTGGTTACCCCAGGAGGTTGTAACTGATAACGTGATTGCTGGTGGGTAGCTGAGTGACTTGCTGGTTACCTCAGGAGGTCGTAACCGATAACGTGATTGCTGGTGGGCATCTGAGTGACTTCGGTGAAAAATGTGTGACATTACTGGAGTTATAAACAACATGCCTGTGTTTCTGTTTGCTTGTAATGTATGTAGGTTAACATGTTGGTGCATGTGGATGTGTCGACAGGATTCGGCGGCGGGCTGTACGCAGCGTGGATGTACAAACGGGATGAGATGTACAACGCCCAGCACCGCTACTACTACACCGGTTAGTTGGCAGTTGCTAACCACTACTCAATGATACAGGCGTGCTCAATGATACAGGCGTGCTCACTTTGGGTGGCGCCGAGAACGCAGTGCTTTCGCGGGACCTTCCCGGGGCTGCGGACGCCAAATGAAAGATTGTCGGCTTTTTACCATTTTTTTTATGGGACGGTTTTGGTTGTAACCGGTATTCCTGCTGGCCATGCCTTCACAGGCTTTTGTCCTACACCCTTGTCACACTCAGTGATAGCCTGGTTTCGCAGTGACCTCACGAGTCAGTCCAGGACTGAGCGACTTAACTGAGGTGTATGTGTAAATACCTTTATACCTTTAGCAGTCATCATTGTCGCAGTAATTGTGGTGTTAAACGTCATCTTCTTGTCTCTTCTGGTAGCGCGACTTTAATCAAGGGCGTATGACGTTTCTCTTAAACTCTCAAACGTAATATTAACGCATAATCCGTTATATTCATGTGTAGGCCTTTTACATACATTCTCTCAGTACCACCCATTCCAAGATTCTCTTGAATCTCCCCAAATATAAACACTCAACAATGGTTGCCATGGTGATTAACGATACCGCTTCTGATTGGCTACTGGTTCTCAGTTGTACTATCAGTTGTACTATGATTGTCCTGTGAGGCATAGTGTGTATGTTTAAATTCCGGTCACACAAGGTGATGGACATGGTCTGTATGTTTAAACTCCGGTCACATCAGGTGATGGACATGGTCTGTATGTTTAAACTCTGGTCACACCAGGTGATGGACGTGGTCTGTGTGTTTAACCCGGAATTGACTGGGGTCTCAGCCGACCGCCATTGACGGGGGGGGGGGGCGTGTCGGGGCGGGGCGGGGCGGGGCGGGGCGGGGCGGGGCGGGGCGGGGCGGGGCGGGGCGGGGCGGGGCGGGGGGCGTGGGCGTTAAACGCCCCCTGGTTATCTTCCGAACCAATGATCGCATCGAGACGCGCAGGGCGGCATTCGAAAGCTATCAATGAGACAAATCTAAATCATCTTAAACAAATTATAAGTGAGGTCAAATGCCAGGTCAAAGGTCAGGTCAAAGGTCAAATCGGTGTATGAGTTTATGCTCATACTTTCCATCCAAAGACTTCGATTATGACCATGATCACCCAAAGAGCTGCTAAAGGTATGATACACATCCCGAATGAGCTAAAGTGAGATTGTTGGCCAAGGTCAAGGTCAGGTCACAAAATATCACTATGCTCAAAATATCTACGAAAGTCATGCAACACATGTTTTATGAGTTATGTTCCACGTATAATTCGATGGTGATAGTCATTTTACCACCTGACTTCATTTACGGGAAGGTAATGTCAAGTTCTGGTCAATGAAGGTCAACATTTTTAATTGATAAATCTAAACAAAAAAGGCATGTTTCTAGACCAGTTTGGTCTCAGAAATACAGTGGTGCCATTTTGTTGTCTGTATCTGGTCAATAAAAGCCACAAACGCAATTTGTAAGTGTGACGTCATGAGTTACCCAAACTTTACATGCCATACATCAGTCAAAAATGGTGATATAATTCTTAAATTTGGTATGCTAGTTTCACATATGTAGTTCTCTTACATATATTCTGTTTTTTTGAATATTTTTTAATAAAATATTTTGTTTGCTTTTCCCCAATTTTTATCTCTTCATTTTCAGGGGTCAAAAACCAAAATGTTCAAAAATCTGAGATAGACATAGTGCAGCCCTCGGAATTCGCTATCTTTTGACGTTTTTGGATTGCATTTTGCTCAAAATATGGCATTTGTACGGTCTTTTACATTTTAGCTGATTTTGGTGTAAAACTCGTGTAGTGACGTCACTAAATTCGATATAACTCGAAATTTTTCGACGAAATTCCTTTATCTTTTTGTTTTTCACAGTAGACGTAAACGTGATTTAGAAGAAGGTACCCGAAGTTTCACGTTGATAGCGCTTTTGGTTTTTGAGCTATTACGAAAATTTATCGGGGGGGGGGGGGGGGGGGAGGGGAGGTAAACGCACCCCCCAGTCAGTGGCGGGTTAAACTCCGGTCACATCGGGTGATGGACGTAGTGTGTATGTTTAAACTCCGGTCACACCAGGTGATGGACGTGGTCTGTATGTTTAAACTCTTGGTCACATCAGGTGATGGACGTGGTCTGTATGTTTAAACTCTGGGTCACATGTGGGGATATACAGCGAAGTATCCTCACTCAGCCGTGTTGTGCAGTGATAACGTACTGTAATACAAATGCACTTCCTGCTCTGACTGTGCCTCTGCACTGAAGGCAGATCAAAGCACTCTCCTGACTTTTACCGACCGCTGGATATGACTTTATGACATGCGTGTGGCGTGTGTTGCAGTGTACCGTCACGACGACCCGAAGGCGGCGAAGCTGCGGGCGCCGCGTAGGGACGATCTGAAGTACGGACTCTGAGGGCAGCCGGCGACCTCCTGACCTGCTGTAGCTGTGCTCCCAAATGAAATGTCTAGTTATCTGTAAATACACGTGCGGTGGAATCAGGCGAGAGTCTGTAATGAAACGTGCTCGACGTGCTGGGTAAGAACGGTGTTTACTGGGCTCAAGAGAACCCGGTGACAAAGTGGCGCTTTAGAGGAGCCTCATTTGCACGGAGAACACGCATCAGAGCAACCTGTCTTCTAGACGTTTGTAAAAGTGACTTCCAGTAGAACTGCCGTTTAAATGAACGAGTTCATGAATCCTTCAGATGACAGCAAGCTGCCCGGCAGATGTTAACAAGGAGGAACCCAGTACTGTAGTCCATCCCAGAAAAATGTCATCCCAGAAGGCCGATCACTTGCTAGCAGTGTAAGATTTGTAATTGAATGTCGCAGACACCCCATAATTAGGTGCAGGGCTACTCTACCTATGAGAGAAAAATGTCCTGAAAAGCACCGCATAACACGTAGGGTTGACTCGTATTCAAGAACAACGAAACAAAAGCGGAGCAAAATCGCACATAACGCCACCGGAGGAACGTCCATGCCCAGGACAACACCATGGATTAGTAAGACAACACCATGGATTAGTAAGCCAACACCATGGAAAGTAAGACAACACCGTGGATTAGTAAGACAACACATGGATTAGTAGAACAACACCATGTATTAGTAAGACAACACCATGTAAAGTAAGACAGCACCATGGATTAGTAAGACAACACCATGGATTAGTAAGACAACACCATGGATTAGTAAGACAACACCATGGATTAGTAAGACAACACCATGGATTAGTAAGACAACACAATGGATTAGTAAGACAACACCATGGATTAGTAAGACAACACCATGGATTAGTAAGACAACACCATGTATTAGTAAGACAACACCATGGATTAGTAAGACAACACCATGGATTAGTAAGACAACACCCTGGATTAGTAAGACAACACCATGTATTAGTAAGACAACACCATGGATTAGTAAGACAACACCATGGATTAGTAAGACAACACCATGGATTAGTAAGACAACACCATGGATTAGTAAGACAACACCATGGATTAGTAAGACAACATCATGTATTAGTAAGACAACACCATGGATTAGTAAGACAACACCATGGATTAGTAAGACAACACCCTGGATTAGTAAGACAACACCATGTATTAGTAAGACAACACCATGGATTAGTAAGACAACACCATGGATTAGTAAGACAACACCATGGATTAGTAAGACAACATCATGTATTAGTAAGACAACACCATGGATTAGTAAGACAACACCATGGATTAGTAAGACAACACAATGGATTAGTAAGACAACACCATGGATTAGTAAGACAACATCATGTATTAGTAAGACAACACCATGGATTAGTAAGACAACACCATGGATTAGTAAGACAACACCATGGATTAGTAAGACAACACCATGGATTAGTAAGATACACCATGGATTAGTAAGACAACACCATGGATTAGTAAGACAACACAATGGATTAGTAAGACAACACCATGGATTAGTAAGCCAACACCATAGAAAGTAAGACAACACCATGGATTAGTAAGACAACACCAGGGATTAGTAAGACAACACCATGGATTAGTAAGACAACACCATGGATTAGTAAGACAACACCATGGATTAGTAAGACAACACCATGGATTAGTAAGACAACACCATGGATTAGTAAGACAAAACAATGTTTTAGTAAGACAACACCATGGATTAGTAAGACAACACCATGGATTAGTAAGACAACACCATGGATTTTTAAGACAACACCATGGATTAGTAAGACAACACCATGGATTAGTAAGCCAACACCATGGAAAGTAAGACAACACCATGGATTAGTAAGACAACAACATGGATTAGTAAGCCAACACCATGGAAAGCAAGACAACACCATGGATTAGTAAGACACCATGGATTAGTAAGACAACACCATGGATTAGTAAGACAACATCATGGATTAGTAAGACAACACCATGGATTAGTAGGCCAACACCATGGAAAGTAAGACAACACCATGGATTAGTAAGACAACACCATGGATTAGTAAGGCAACAATATGGATTAGTAAGACAACACCATGGATTAGTAAGACAACACCATGGATTAGTAAGACAACACCACGGATTAGTAAGACAACACCATGGAGAGTAAGACAACATCATGGATTAGTACGACAACACCATGGAAAGTAAGACAACACCATGGATTAGTAAGACAACACCATGTAAAGTAAGACAGCACCATGGATTAGTAAGACAACACTATGGATTAGTAAGACAACACCATGGATTAGTAAGACAACACCATGGATTAGTAAGTCAACACCATGGATTAGTAAGATAACACCACGGATTAGTAAGACAACACCATGGATTAGTAAGACAACACCATGGATAAGTAAGACAACACCATGTATTAGTAAGACAACACCATGGATTAGTAAGACTGTGGGGTGAGAAGCATTGGAGGAAGAAAACCGAATTGATGCACGCCCACAGTTGTATTAACTTCAGGTATCAAAACCCAAGAACAAAACAAATGAATCAGGCCCGAGCGAGAGCAGCGGGTACATGATACAACAACCGAATCGACAACTAAATACCCAGGCAGTATGCCGAAGATCAGAAAAGTGGACAGCTACATAATGTGTGAATGTAAGTATATGGTGATAAATACGTTACGTTAAGTTTGAAGAGCAAAGTAATAATATTTGAGACGAGCGACGAATGAACCAACCGGTTGGCGCCAGAGCAGAGCGAGAGTGGGCAGAATGCCACCATGCAAAGTGTGAAATCGAGTATGTTCTAAATATAAATTTAACACGCGCCCTGGAGGGCCTCTGATAATTGCACGCTCTGGAGGGGGGGGGGGGGGCGGATTTCACCCCCCCCCCCCCTATGATCTCGTAAACCACGCAACGTAGCGACAAGCGAGAAACGACGTTAGATAGTTCGAGACAAGCTCTTTCGAAAGTATTTCGTTCATTTTTTTTTCAGGTCAATATTGAGGTCACCAGAGGTCATCAAGTGTCAGATTTTCAAGTTTTCAAGACTTCGGTTCGAACACCCCCAAATATCTCGGGAACTATGATAGTTAACAGCAAACGGAAAAAAACAGTCGAAAGTCATTGCAAAATGCAATCTCATTTGTATCCTCAGATTTGAGCTCAGCTCAATAGTTTAGGCTCCAGAGGTCATCTAATGTCAAAAAGGTGATTTTGTTTTCAAAACTGTTTTCCCCAAATAACCTTTTACCTAATAAAGATAAAGCAATAATGTTTACGCCATCGCGTGTGTTTTGTCAAGGCACTTCCAACCATATTCATGGTGACCGGGCTAGGTCAATTGTGAAATTTGACCTCAGGTCAAGGTCAAGTGGTGACCCAAATTGGTCATGTTGCATATTGGGAGACGTGTCTCGACGAGACAAACATATTGGTACCGTTTTCTCTTCTCTATCTTCATTATGTCGATAGTTATTGATAAAACTGTGTTGGCGGTCACAAAATTGACCTGACCTTAGGTCACCGATATTAGAAATCCGAGATACACAAATTGTTGGTATCTATGACCTAATGAAGTCCTGCAAGATTGAAACCGATCAGCGTAAAACTGTGGCTGTGGTACTACTGCAAACGTTTTGGAGATGAGGTCATCACGTGACCTGATCTGGTGACCTGACCTGAGATGACCTGATGCCAATAATTTTACATATTGGGGGAAGTTCATTTCTAAACAGGTATACAAAAACGGCGGCGCTGCGCGCCGCCGTTTTTGCGCTATCCTCGAAAAACCGGAGGGGTGGGCGGATTTCGCGGCCCCCCTCCAAGGCGGGTGTTAAGTTACGAATACAGAAACTAATTATAGGAAAATCAGGTACGATGAGTTACAAGAGAAATATGAAGACGGAAAACAAATTGCAGATGAATCTGGTTAACCAATAACATATTAATAATATGAAAGTATACGAATTATTTAAGTTCTAGAACGTTCCGGCGACAAATATGACGCTGGAATACTATAACTGCTGAGATGGGTAAAACGCTGCAAAATAAAGATAAGCCGAAGCACCACATGACTTTCCATCCCAGAGCGGAGCGTACAGAACACATACGAGAAAAAAATAAATCACACTAATAATACATGAAGTCAGGCCGGCGTCGAAATCTCACGTCGCGGCCGAAGCGCGTCCGTACCACCGGCTCCGGCGACTGCTCCGACACTGCAGGTCGGCTCGGAACATCACCACTGGGAGGGGTCACTGTCACTGGGTCAGTCGTCTCATCACTGTCACTGGGCAGCCGCGGATCGCCGCGACACGACGGCAGCAGCGGCTGGTCGCTGTGACACGGCAGCTGTGAGTCAGGCGCCCCAGCAGCCGGAGACGCGGCGAGATGCGGCGGGTCGCCGTGACACGGCAGCTGTGGGTCAGGCGCCCCAGCAGCCGGAGACGTGGCGAGATGCAGCGGGTCGCCGCGAGAGGGCGGCCGGCAGTCGCCGCCAGAGGTCGGCCCCGGCGGCACCCCAGCGCCCGGAGACCCGCGCTCAGTAGGCGGAGGTGTCCGGCGCGCTCGCTCCTCCTCAGGTCTCGACACTGAGGTCGCGGGGTATTGCGCTCCCCTGGAACAGTCCAGGTCAAGGGGCACGGGCATACATACAGGCTTCAGGCGGTCAATACTGACAGTGTTGTGATCACCTGAAGGGAGCTCCAAAACAAAAAACTTCTGAGTCCGACGGACAACCTTCAGGGGCCCGCGGTAAGAGGCCTCCAGGGGGCGGCGTACGCGGTCAACGCGCAACCACACATGAGTACAGGTGGTCCGGTCGGCGGGAACGAAATATGATGGTACACTGGCATGATGATGACCGCGCGATAGGGAAACGAAATCAATCTCCGACATGTGGTGAGCCAGCTCGCGGATGAACTTCTTCCCAGAAGTGACGCTTGTCCGTGCGGCAGAACACTGCGGGAACAGCAGCTGTGTTCCCGTGACGGCTGTGAAAGGGGAAAAACAGACTCGTTCGGCATGGCGCGAATGCCAAGCAGAACGACAGGCAGTGCGCGTAGCCACTCCTGTTTGCGAGAACGAATAGCTGCCTTCAGTGTACGATGAAATCTTTCAACCATGCCGTTACATGTAGGTTGATAAGATGTGGTTCGCAAGCGATGAAATCCAACCATTGCTGACAAATGTTGAAACAACTCTGATTCAAACTGAGCACCCTTGTCAGTGACCACATACAGGGGAACTCCAAATCTCGAGACCCATGTCTCCAAAAACGCGGAAGCGACACTTTCTGCAGTAATACAAACTAAGGGCGTAGCTTCTACCCAGCGGGTGGCACGATCGATGCAGGTTAACAAATAACGAAATGGAGAAGTGAACGGTTGACCATGAGGTACAGACGGGGGTAGGGGTCCAACGATATCAATGTGTACCGTTTCAAAACGCGCAGAAGGCACGTCAAATGATCCCGGAGCGGACCTCGTGTGGCGGTGGACTTTTGCCTCCTGGCAAGACAGACACTCACGCACCCAGTGATGAATATCCCTGCGTATAGAAGGCCAAAAGTACCGAGAAGTCAACAAGCGAGTTGTGGCTTTACGACCGGGGTGAGACAGGTTGTGACACCTGCCGAAGACTGAGCGACGGCACGCCTCAGGTACGAACGGCCGCGGCTGAGGGGTCGTCATGTCACAGAGGACCGTCACACCATCTGCGAGGGATACTGGCTCGAGGGAGTCTCGCAGACGGGAGGTCTCCTCATCCTGCTCCTGCTGTTCTGCGATAAAGTGGAGGTCACACGAGTCGAGGGACACAGCGAGGACAGGGCGACTGAGACAGTCGGCGACAACGTTATCACGGCCACGGATGTACCGCACATCCATGATATACTCGGTAATCACCGACCAGTGGCGCTGCTGGCGATCAGACTTCGCCACGTGTTGACTGCGAAACGCACTCACGAGGGGTTTGTGGTTGGTGAGGAGAGTGACTCGCCGACCCTCGATGACGTCACGGAAGTGTAACGTGGCCAGGTAAGCTGCAAGGAGCTCTCTGTCGTAGGCCGCGTATCTCTGCTGTGGCTGGCTGAGTTTCCTGGATAAAAATCCGACAGGAATCGACTCTCCATCGACGATCTGGTGAAGGACGGCTCCGACAGCGACCTGTGAGGCATCGGTCACCAACTCATACTCATGGCACTGTGGTAGTGGGTGAGACAGCGGACAGGCCCCGGCCAGCGCTGCCTTACTGTCGCTGAACGCTTGGGACTGCTACTCGTCCCAAAGCAGCTCCTTACTCTTTGGGTTCAGACGAATCAGCTCAGTGAGGGAGTACACCACATCAGCGAAGCAAGGGATCATGCGCCGGTAGAAACCGAGGAGGCCGAGATAGCGGCGCAGAGCCGCTGAGTCAGGGGGTCTGGGCAGGTCAATAACCTCCGCTACTCTGGCCTGGGGAGGGCTGAGCCCCCTTTCGGACACCTGGTGCCCGAGGAACACGAGTGATGTGTGCATGAACTCACACTTGTTGAGGGAGATCCGGAGTTTGTGCTCAGCCAGCTTGCTGAACACAAGTTGCAGGTCAGCGACGTGCTGCACCTCGTTCTCGGAAAACACCAGAATGTCATCCAGATAGATGAACACGCAGGGGACATCTCTGAAGATTCCATCCATCACACGCTGGAACGTGGCGCCAGAATTGCGCAGACCTAGGGGCATGAACACGTGCTCGAACAGCCCAAAAGGCGTGGTGATTGCGGTTTTCTCCACATCAGCAGGGTTCATGGGGATTTGGTGGTAGGCTCGAAGCAGGTCCACTTTGCTGAAACAAGTCATACCATGCAGTTTGGTGGACAGACTCTGGATGTGGGGGAGAGGATATCGATCTGGTCTGGTCACTGCGTTCAGAACACGATAGTCAGCAGTGACTCTCCACTCACCGGGGTCACGTTTGGGAACCAAGTGGATCGGGGAGGCCCAGGGAGACCTGGACGGGCGAATGACTCCTGTCTTCAACAGAACATCAAACGACTGTTTGGCAGCCTGCAGCTTGTCAGGTGGAAGCCACCGCGGACTAGTAAAGATCGGCGGGGGTGCTACCAGTGTCGATGCTGTGGGTGGAGGTGAGAGATGAGTCATTGAACATGTTACCTGGTTGGCACGGTTCCAAAACAGAAGAGTGATCACGCAGGATAGGTTGCACTATCTCGGGAAGAGCAGAGAGGTCGTTGACCACCAGGTTGACCACAGGTTCGGTCGTCTGGGCTCCAAGAACAGAGAGGGATGTGGTTGCATCTCGGAGGACCTGTGCACCACAGTCGACAATCAACGAATGGTATGACAGGAAGTCGTTACTCAGCAGTGGCTCTGTCACATCAGCGATAACAAACGTCCACGTGAACTGGCGTCTCAGGTCAGGAAGGACAACATCAAGAGCAGCCTCTCCGTACACACGAAGCTGCTGACCACTAGCGGTAGTGATGGAGATGGCAGTGGGCTGGATCAGGATACCATTCACACACTCCTGTGGGATCAGTGAAACCCCAGCACCTGTGTCGACAACAAATCTCAGTGGCCGTGAACCAGCCTGGGCTGCAACCCGAGAAAGTGGCAGGCCAAGGGCTGCATTACCGGCCTGCCCCTCTAGTTTCCCTGAGGTGAGAGTGGTTCGCGAGCAAGTGAGGCCGAGCGCGACGAGGGCTGCACTCTGAGGTTAGCAGACCTGGATGGCCACTGACACCATGGTTTACACGTACGAGCATGTGCGCCGAAGAACACGTGAGCACGACACACTTTGGGTCTCTGTCCTTCGTGAAACGGTGTCAGACCTTGGACCGCACCAGACGCGCCAGCTTCACGAACCTGAGCGGGGTACCTGTGGAAGCTCGACTGTTGTTGCCTCAACTGTGGAGAAGCGAAGTGACATGGCAGGGAGTCATGAGCTGGGAAGCCTCGCTGGGGAGCTTCGCAGGTGTGACAGGGCCGAGACTGGCGGGGAAACTGGTGCTGACTCGCACCAGGGCCGCACTGAGGTTCACCTTCGTTAACAACGTTCACCGCCGTGAGAGTCCCCTGGACAAGAGGGACCAGTTCGTCAGCGAGCTTCCCCAACTGCGAAAGAGTGAGCTCGCGCTGCGAGGCCAGCACCGGAGCGATGCTGGTCGGGAGGGACTGAACGAATTTGTGACGAATCAGGTCATCTCCGACACCAACCTTGTCCACCACTTCACGGAGCTCGCAGAGGAACAGAGATGGGCGTCCCGTCAGCCGAGTCTTACTGATAAGACGCTCAAACAGTTCAGGTTGGGTTTTCTCATACATGTCGGTCACGACCTGCTGCAGTTCCTGGAAGTTCCTGCTAGTCAGGGTGACCTGAGGGATGTGAGCGATGGTGTCAGGCGGGAGGGCTGACAGCACATGGTAGAACTTGGTTGCTTCCAAAGTGATTCCGGCAATGTGAAATTGGGCGTCCATGACCGTAAACCAGCCCTGGACAGCAGTTTCCATGAAAGCAGGGGGCTTGATACTGACACGATGAACAGGGGCTTCACTAACAGAATCCATAACTGCAATGTTGGGTTCGTCAGGCATAGTAATGACAAAGTATTCAAATAAATGTTCAGTAATGTTAGAATATATCAATGTTTAACTGTTTAATTATCATATGTTCACACAAAATATTCACCAGACAATACACATTCAATGGGAATCGGAGCGACCGAGCAGAACGGAGCAAAACCAGTGAAACAGAATCAGCTGCGGGAATCAGTCAGCTGTGAAATCAGTCAGCTGACGGCGGGGCGGGCGACAAGGCGTGCCACCTCTATTACAAAGGGGACTCAAACCATAGAAGAGGGCAAACCAATATCTCACCAAGACCGAAGGTGGAATGAACATTGTTGCCACGTTGAAGAAAGCGTGTTCAAATTAAGTTGGAAGATAGTCAGAATCATGATCACGTCGGGGTCACCAAAAACTGTGGGGTGAGAAGCATTGGAGGAAGAAAACCGAATTGATGCACGCCCACAGTTGTATTAACTTCAGGTATCAAAACCCAAGAACAAAACAAATGAATAAGGCCCGAGCGAGAGCAGCGGGTGCATGATACAACAACCGAATCGACAACTAAATACCCAGGCAGTATGCCGAAGATCAGAAAAGTGGACAGCTACATAATGTGTGAATGTAAGTATATGGTGATAAATACGTTACGTTAAGTTTGAAGAGCAAATTAATAATATTTGAGACGAGCGACGAATGAACCAACCGGTTGGCGCGAGAGCAGAGCGAGAGTGGGCAGAATGCCACGTTGCCAAGTGTGACATCGAGTATGTTCTAAATATAAATGTAAGTTACGAATACAGAAACTGATTATAGGAAAATCAGGTACGATGAGTTACAAGAGAAATATGAAGACGGAAAACAAATTGCAGATGAATATGGTTAACCAATAACATATTAATAATATGAAAGTATACGAATTATTTAAGTTCTGGAACGTTCCGGCGACACATATGATGCTGGAATACTATAACTGCTGAGATGGGTAAAACGCTGCAAAATAAAGATAAGCCGAAGCACCACAAGACAACACCATGGATTAGTAAGACAACACCATGGATTAGTAAGACTACACCATGGATTAGTAAGACAACACCATGGATTAGTAAGTCAACACCATGGATTAGTAAGACAACACCATGGATTAATAAGAAAACACCATGGAAAGTAAGACAACACCATGGATTAGTAAGATAACACCATGGATTAGTAAGACAACACCATGGAAAGTAAGACAACACCAGGGATTAGTAAGACAGCACCATGGAAAGTAAGACAACACAATGGATTAGTAAGACACCATGGATTAGTAAGACAACACCATGTAAAGTAAGACAACACCAGGGATTAGTAAGACAGCACCATGGAAAGTAAGACAACACAATGGATTAGTAAGACACCATGGATTAGTAAGACAACACCATGGATTAGTAAGACAACACCATGGATTAGTAAGACAACACCAGGGATTAGTAAGACAACACCAGGGATTAGTAAGACAACACCATGGAAAGTAAGACAACACCATGGATTAGTAAGACAACACCATGGATTAGTAAGACAACACCATGGATTAGTAAGACAACACCATGTATTAGTAAGACAACACCATGTATTAGTAAGACAACACATGGATTAGTAAGACAACACCATATATTAGTAAGACAACACCATTGATTAGTAAGACAACACCATTGATTAGTAAGACAACACAATGTATTAGTAAGACAACACCATGGATTAGTAAGACAACACCATGTATTAGTAAGACAACACCATGGATTAGTAAGACAACACCATGGATTAGTAAGACAACACCATGGAGAGTAAGACAACATCATGGATTAGTAAGACAACATCATGGATTAGTAAGACAACACCATGGAAAGTAAGACAACATCATGGATTAGTAAGACAACACCATGAAAAGTAAGACAACACCATGGATTAGTAAGACAACACCATGGATTAGTAAGACAACGACATGGAAAGTAAGACAGCACCATGTATTAGTAAGACAACACCATGGATTAGTAAGACAACACCATGGATTAGTAAGATAACACCACGGATTAGTAAGACAACGCCATGGATTAGTAAGACAACACCATGGATTAGTAAGACAACACCATGGATTAGTAAGACAACACCATGGATTAGTAAGACTACACCATGGATTAGTAAGACAACACCATGGATTAGTAAGACAACACCATGGATTAGTAAGTCAACACCATGGATTAGTAAGACAACAACATGGATTAATAAGACAACACCATGGAAAGTAAGACAACACCATGGATTAGTAAGATAACACCATGGATTAGTAAGACAACACCATGGAAAGTAAGACAACACCAGGGATTAGTAAGACAGCACCATGGAAAGTAAGACAACACAATGGATTAGTAAGACACCATGGATCCAGCCGAAGGACGACACTCATTGCGTGACTGAAAGGTTGTCAAGCAACGTTCAAAACAAATAGGCCGGACCGTTATTGATCGATACCACGGTGCCGGTGCCCGGAGTAAACGGTATCTTAGCTATAGACTCAGTGTTTTACCAGCACCCGGAGCAGACGGTCTGTTGGCTATAGACTCAGTGTCTTACCAGCGCCCGGATCAGATAGTCTGTTGGCTATAGACTCAGTGTGTTACCAGCGCCCGGAGCAGACGGTCTGCTGGATAAAGACTCAGTGTGTTACCAGCGCACGAAGCAGACGGTCCTTTGACTTTAGATGCAGTGTGCTACCAGGACCCGGATCAGACGGTCTGTAAGTTAATGACCTCTACATGCTTTAGCATGGAGATTGCCAGCCTCCTTTTTGTCGGCAGAAATTGGTCAGTAGAAACTGACAGCGGTCCTGACCATGGGTCAGAACTGCGTGTTACCGCTGTTCACGATCCTCCGTACCTCGCGATACATCCTCTGCCCGATGGCTCCTACAGATATGAAGGCTATCTGTACGATGTCTGGCAAATCATAGCCCACTCACTGAACCTTCACTACCGACTGGTGCCGCTTCTGGGTGGTGGCTTTGGACGTCTAGATGAGAACGGAACGTGGACTGGGATGGTGGGGGAGCTAGCCTATGGTCGAGCCGATGTGGCGTTGTCCTGGCTATACTACAGAACGGATCGCTCGGCAGTGATCGACTATGTCGACGCCATACCGATGGCCAAAAGTGAAGACAGTTTCTACTTCTCCAAGGACTTGGGGGACACGCCTAGCCTGACTGGTGACATGTTCAGCTCGCTGCTGAAGCCGCTGCACATGAGCGTCTGGTGGGTGTTGTTCGGCACCCTGCTGGCGCTCTCCCTGACACTCAAGGCCACTGCGCATCTCAGCCGGACCGAAGACAGACGAGATGCGAGCGAGATGACCTGGGCAACGTGTTTGCTCTCCAGCTTCATGTCCCTCGTGATTCAGGGCTGGCACTCGATGCCCAACTCTCTGTCTGGTCGTACCGTCACCATATTCATCTGGATGTTGTGCATCATCATCTACGTGAGCTATACGGCCAACCTGATCTCCCACTTGACCGTCGTCACCGTTGACCAGCCCATCAGAAACCTGAAGGAGTTCTCTGAACAGTCAGACTGGATGCTTGCAGTGAACCCTGGCCACATTGTTGTCAGTGATTGGAGGGTTAGCAGGAACCCATATGAACGAGAGCTGTATCAACGGGTTATGCGCAGAAAACAACTCATTTCATTCGACAACAGAACAAGCAGAACCGCACTTCGTCTCGTCGAGCCCAAGGTGCTGACGTACATTGACCTCAATGAACTGTTCTATCTACTGGGAGATGAAGCTTGCAGCATGGTTCCCTTATTTGATCAGCCTATAAAAGGAATAAGCAGCTATATCGTGATAACGAAGGGAAAGGACAAACTAAGACAGGAAATGAACCAGATAATGAAACAACTTAACGAGGCGGGGGTCCTGTCACAAATGAAGAAGAGGTGGATTAAACCCAAGAATGTATGCGTGTACCATCGAGGCTGGGAGCCGCTGTCCCTTGAAAACTCGCTCGCTCTGCTTATGATCATACCGTTGGGTGTTGTCACCAGTGGTATCATCTTTTTGCTGGAGTTGACCTGGTTCCACTGGGTAACTAGAAGGGACATCACTGATGCTGCGAGCCTGCGACTGGGAAAAAGTGATGTTGGCAGCTCGTCGCTAGGTAACTCGGATATTTGAGATATTGTGAGGAAAAACAACAATGGCGTGCAGAGTTGCCTTCCTGTTCCGTATTGTTTTTTTTTTGTAGCGCTTGAGAAGTAATGCTGTTCTGGATGTTTTGGGGTAAGTGTTGAGCCGCACGTGACGGGCTTGTGGATGTGGTGTGGTGTTCTTTGTAACCATATTACGAAATGTGTTTTCATCCTTTTCCAAATTAATGTGACTGTGTTCCTGCAGGGTAGTTTGACTGTGCAGGTGTCCCTTAGATGAACATCCAACGGGCACTTGCAACATTAACCTACCCCGAAAATAATTCGGTCTGGCCACGGGGGATTAGCCCTTTTACAAGGGTGGTATAAGCAGGTTCATCCGTAAAGTGCAGATAGAACATTCCAGGTATGCTGGCTACCTGCTTGTTGAACCTGTAAACAAAGATGATACCTGTGGTGACCGAATCTGCATACAATCTAAACGCAGGAACACGGATCGCTAGCGTCGTGTATTTAACGACTCGCTACAAGGAGGTCGACCTTATACTCGTACGGCGAAAGCACGTACACGGCATACGCAGGCAAGGAGAACTGTATCATTGTATCCACTGTACACTATACCGGCGGGTATCACATTATTTGCACAGGGTATTTCAACTCGGCATAGACGGGTATGTTTTCGTCAGCTGTTGCGGTTGGACGCTTAGCGGCTCGGCTACGGCTTTGTCCGCGTCGGAGTTGGAGGCGGCGGCGAATCGGCGCGCGCGTGTGTGTGTTTTGATTGGTCTAGGACAGAGTACTTATAGTCTAGGCTGTTAGTCGCAGCCTGATTGGTTTAGCATGCGCAGTTTCGCATTCAGTTGCCCTTGGAAGTTGGAATGTTGGATGCAGTCGGCGCCATTGTTCAGTGCCATATATGTGCGGTGCTCCGTACTTAGCGCCGACGACGTAGTGAAATATGGGCTGAAACTGTTCTACATTGGTGATATTTGTGATATGAAGGGCTTATTTCAGGCGCAATTCTAATTTCGTGACGTGTTTATGCAATAACAGTTTGTATTTACCTGGATCGTCTGCGTCGTATTGGTGTGTGCGTGTGCGTGTGCGTGTGCGTGTGCGTATGCGTGTGCGTGTGCGTGTGCGTGAGCGACCTGGGCTCGATATTTTCCTATGGACAGAACTGGCATATTACGTTCAATGCGACGAAAATAGTTATGCAAACATTTACAACAAAGCGCAACATGCATTCACCACAGCTTATATTTGGAGGTGAGTCTATACCATACACCAGCAGTCATAAACACTTAGGACTTACATTATCCAATGATCTTAGATTTCACGCTCATGTTAACGATATGATACAAAAAGTAAGCAGAGCTCTGAGCCCTCTCTATCCTATTGCTAATCATTTACCAAGGACAGTCTTAGCTCAACTCACAAAATACACATTCGACCGTATTTTGACTATTGTGACGTAGTGTATGACGGACATTTGACTTTTCATGACTCACAACGACTGGAGAGAATACAAAACAGAGCCGCACGATTTGTAACGAGAGCACCATTTAGGACTTCAACAGACAAACTTCGACGCGACTTAGGCTGGGACACATTGGCAACAAGACGCGAGATGCACAAATTTCAAATGTATTTTAAACCTAAAAGTAACTTAGGAACACTACCCGACTACATCAGAGCCGCGATACCACATGCTCGTCAGCTTGACACCAACAGAACACTACGCAATTCATCTTCACAATCACTCCCGCCTAATCGTACCTCACTTTTCCAAAGATCCTTCATCCCCGCCACCACCCGCACCTGGAACCGCCTTCCGGAATCCACACGTACCTGCAATTCCCCAAAAGCCTTTACGCGAGAATTATTCAAGCGGCTGGGTGTTCCAATACCGCCAGTGTATTATTCATTAGGGACCAAGACAGGCAACATTTTGCATACTTAAGTAAGGCTAGTGTGGCGACTTAAGTACACAAACTGGGCATAGACACATGTGTGTAGGAATGCCTATGAGAAAGTTTGTCCTCGTGGGATATGTGTATATTATAAATCTGAATAATTTGTCACGTTTCCAATGCTAATGGCGATCGTCATTAACCCGCGCGGCGCTGGGGTCTCCATCCGAACGCGCCGCGCTGGGGGGTAAATTTTACCCCCCCTCTTATCTCCCGAACCAATAATCGCAGCGAGACGCGCAAGGCGGCGATCGGAAGCTCTCGATGGGAAGATTCTGAGGAATTCTTAAAATTTTATTTAAAAGGTCACATATCAGGTCAGGGTCAGGTCAAAGGTCAAAACCACCTGTTTTCAGATTATTGGCTGCAGAGACCGGACTATCAACAGCAGCGCGCCGAAACTCAGCGAAAACACTTCTAAATATAAGGAGAGGGTAATGCTTGAGTATGAATATCATACTAAGTACAGGTCAAGGTCAAAGTCAGGTCACAAAAGGTCACACTGTGAAAAAGTAATATGAAACCCATGTGACACATGCCTCATGGGTTATTTCAGACGTAGAATCCAAAAATAATGGTTATTTTGACATTTGACCTCAAGGACAGGTCAAGATCAGGCAAAAAAGGTCAAATTTTGAAATCCAACATTTGCAATAACTGACACATGTTTACGGTTCAGTTTTGCCACAGCAGTCCAATGGTGCAATTTGTTTTTGTGTACGATGTCTAAAAATTTCAAAATTTTCGATTTTTTTTTAAAATGCGTCCATCACATTGAACACTTATTAGTGTCATTTGGGGGTCAAAAATATAGATATTTGTTTGAAATTTGGAATAGTCACTCATTAGAGATGGTTATCTGACATATCTTCCGTTTTTTTGAAAATTCTTACAATTTTGGATTTTGTAAACTTTGAAAAAAAATAAAAACGATTTTTTGAATTTTGGGGATCAGAAAATCAAAATTGTGCAAATCCGAGAAAGCCATCTTGTAGAAAATGTCATTTCCTTCCTTTTGATGTGCTTTGTTTGCAATTTGCTTCAATACTCGCTGTTCTATCATCGATCAAAGTTTCGTCCATTTTGGACCGAAAGAGGCGTTACATGACGTCACTAAAACGCTATTTTCGCAAAAACTACTCGACTGATTTTCTCCAAAATTTATCTGAAGACGTCAAATCGATGCCAAATAAGGTACTAAAAGTTTCGCGTCGATATCTAGTGTAGTTTTTAATCTATAGCGAAAACCCGGGAGGGGGGTAAAATTTACCCCCCAGCGCCGCGCGGGTTAACAGTGTACCATTGCACGATTGTTTCAGACGTGTGCAAGAATTGTAATACTTTGTAAAGGCGCTGAGTGTGAGCCAGTTGCCTAGAGCTTGGTGTGTAGCTCGTCAGCTGAGTCTGATCCAGCTGAGAGATTTTGGAGACCTAGCCGAGTCTGAGCCGGCTACGGCTTCCTTGTCTCACCAACCCACTGCCAGGGAACACTCTCTTGGGTAGTTGAAAATGTTAATTGACATCATGGCATTGCATTGCTCTATTACTTGTCATTAACTGGAGTCGTTACTTGTCATGTTTAACCCGCGCGGCGCTGGGGGGGGTAAATTTTACCCCCCTCCCGGGTTTTCGCTATAGATTAAAAACTACACTAGATATCGACGCGAAACTTTTAGTACCTTATCTGGCATCGATTTGACGTCTTCAGATAAATTTTGGATAAAATCGGTTGAGAAGTTTTTGCGAAAATAGCGTTTTAGTGACGTCATGTAACGCCATTTTCGGTCCAAAATGGACGAAACTTTGATCGATGATAGAACAGCGAGTATTGAAGCAAATTGCAAACAAAGCACTTCAAAAGGAAGGAAATGACATTCTCTACTAGATGGTTATCTCGGATTTGCACAATTTTGATTTTCTGATCCCCAAAATTCAAAAAATCGTTTTTATTTTTTTTTCAAAGTTTACAAAATCCAAAATTGTAAGAATTTTCAAAAAACCGGAAGACATGTCAGATAACCATCTCTAATGAGTGACTATTCCAAATTTCAAACAAATATCTATATTTTTGACCCCCAAATGACACTAATAAGTGTTCAATGTGATGGACGCATTAAAAAAATCGAAAATGTTGACATTTCTAGACATCGTACACAAAAAAAAATTGCACCATTGGATTGCTGTGGCAAAACTGAACCGTAAACATTTGTCGGTGATTGCAAATTTTTGATTTCAAAATTTGACCTTTTTTGCCTGATCTTGACCTGACCTTGAGGTCAAATGTCAAAATAATCATTATTTTTGGATTCTACGTCTGAAATAACCCATGAGACATGTGTCACATGGGTTTCATATTACTTTTTCACAGTGTGACCTTTTGTGACCTGACTTTGACCTTGACCTGTACTTAGTATGATATTCATACTAAAGCATTACCCTCTCCTTATATTTAGAAGTATTTTGGCAGAGTTTCGGCGCGCTGCTGTTGATAGTCCGGTCTCTGCAGCCAATAATCCGAAAACAGGTGGTTTTGACCTTTGACCTGACCCTGACCTGATATGTGACCTTTTAAATAAAATTTTAAGAATTCCTTAGAATCTTCCCATCAAGAGCTTCCGATCGCCGCCTTGCGCGTCTCGCTGCGATTATTGGTTCGGGAGATAAGAGGGGAGGGGGGTAAAATTTACCCCCCCAGCGCGGCGCGTTCGGATGGAGACCCCAGCGCCGCGCGGGTTAAGAGCTGCCATTCAGTATTATTTCTCATGGTTACGGTTTAGCACCGAGTGTTCAGCCTGAGATGATGTTGCGGTTAATGTTGCAAGGATTGTTTAAGCATAACTGCAGCTAATAAGTAACAGAAAACAATGATCGTTTGTTGACCGCTAATTTGTGTACGGAAATATCTGCCTACAGCATATAATTATCAACAGGGGTAACAGGTGCATGTTGCATGTTTTGTCCGGCAGAAACCGCATCGTTGCCCTGCTACTGCTGTCTGCACTGTGACTTGCTGCTTGCTTGCAGCTGCACTACTGCATGTCACTGGTCTCAATACCACTGTCTGCCCCCTTTCCATTGTTTTATTTTATTTTCATTTTCTGTTTGAGTGAGCACAGAGCGGGGTCGCGAGGCGCGTTTTGGAGAATGGGCAGAGACGGAGGTGAGAACAGCTAGTAATGTCTAACTTGAATGCTCATCTCTATTTTATTCAAAAAGTAGAAACACCTAACTGTGCTTGCGGCAATTCTTCTGAAACAACAAATTACTTCATACTTCACTGCCACCTTCAAGAACATTGTAGACACCAATTATTTACCAACAATATCATCCATTCTGCAGTCAGATTTCTCCCATTTTCCAACAGACACACAGATCGGCATTCTTTTACACGGAACACATCTGAGCACTGGTGAGCGGTGCAGGGTGGCCCGATCATTTCAAGAATTCCTTTTATATTCAAAAAGATTCAACTCTTAAGTTGTGAACCAAGGGGGCGGCGGTCAGCATGGGTCAGCAACGTGCTGCTTTGGAGGGGCGGAGGGGCGATGCCTCCGTGACGGCGGTCGGTTTTGTTGAGTTTACGTTGCAGTTCGCGAGAGGTGCCATGTTATATGCAGTGTGCATTTGCGCCAATCGCACTTGTATTGTTTATTATATTTGTTTGTTTGATAATATATTTTGATTGATTGATTGATTGATTACGTGTGCGTGTGCGTGTGCGTGTGCGTGTGCGTGTGTGCGTGTGCGTGTGCGTGTGCGTGTGCGTGTGCGTGTGCGTGTGCGTGTGCGTGTGCGTGTGCGTTTGCGTGTGCGTGTGCGTGTGTGCGTGTGTGCGTGTGTGTGTGCGTGTGTGTGTGTATGTGTGTGTGTGTGTGTGTGTCACAACCGACAAAGTCGCAACCCACAAAGCCAGGGGTTGCAAGCTATTTGCAGCTCCTAGAAGACATGAACCTGAAACAGATCGTCACATAAACAACGAGACCTAACACCGCAGTGACTGATGGGGCGTCTGCATCTGGAACGATTATTGACCACGTCATAGTTCCGGTCTCGGTCTCGACTACCACCGTCACGGTCACCCCCACTCACTGCAGCGACCATCACATGGTTGCCGTCCGTCTGGCTATGACGCGGGAGAAACGACAGGTAAAGGAGATTACCATCAGATCAACCATCTCAGCGGGACGGAGCGACGTTGAATTAAGGTATGTCTATGCTTTTGATATTTGATTGCGTTTTTCATCATAATGTTATATTTCTTTGCCATTAATATCTTCAGTTTTGCCCGAACTAACTGTCAATTGCGTATTTTATATAATCGAAGCTGATTATCTAGTATACTTTTTAGCCTCTTTTGGGGCGTTTTTAGTATGTTTTGTAGAAGGAACTAACACAACCCAAAATTGCCAGATTTGCTCATGAATGTGAACATTCAAAGCAAACTAACGGTACATATTGCATTGTAAGAGCATATACTTATACATTAATTCATAAAATTGTGATTGATACCAACAATCACCGGAAAAGGCCGTGTTCTTACAAGCTATAGACCCATTTACCCCAAACGCCCCAAACGCAAAATCCTTCGTGAAAACGGCTAATAGCGTGTCTTGGTCCCAAGCTTTGGAACGACAAAATGGCCACCAGGTTGCCTCGTAATGGAGTACCTCATTCCAAGACTGCGGTAAAAAAGATTATAAAAAATACTTCATTGAAACATATCAGTAAACAAACATATGATTAATACAATACCTTACAATACCTACCTTGGCTAAATAGAACTGCCAACAATATATATTATGGAATAACTAAATGAAATATATTAGCGGATATATAACGTAGCTTATATATTTACATGCCAATCACGCAATCATATATATCTATGACAATATGTATCTCTCATGGTCCACAATCATGATAACTTCATATGTAACCTTGCATCACGATGCATAATTACCATCACTCACAACATATGTAACTTTTTATCATAATCCATAATCACAATCATATATAACATTATTACTCCTGATCTTTATCCATAATCATTGTGTACACCCTAATCGATGGCGCTGGCTCCTGGAGCTCACTCTGCATGCAACAAACTTGCTTAGCAGAGTGACTCCATGGAGTATCGGCATAAGACTGCTTGAAACGACCAGATTTAGCCCCTCCGACCCCTAGTGACTGATTCGTGACTGATTCACCTTACTAACATCGAATGAAAGAGTATGTCTGGGGACTGGGATGGTATAGCGGACAGTCATATGCTCTCTTTGGCTATGACTACTTTCAGCCCTGGTCGTTTTTGGTATGCATAACATTGGCACTGCTTGCTTTACACGCCTATTTACGTTTTATTTCCTCTTCTTAGCAGGGAGTGCGGCGACATTGTTTTTTATGTTTGTTGGTGTCTCGATTTTATGTTTATATCTCGAATTCATGTTTGTTAACGTATGGTTTTGTGCGTCGCTGGGCTGAGGGAGGGGCACTCCTGGTTACCTGATATTGGGTGACGGTTAGAACAAAAGGTGGGATAGTCCCTTTAAACTAAGACAAGCTTCTTGATAAGCCCATGAGCGCTCAAAATGTTCGACTGAAGTTTTATACGTTGCTGTTTTCTGATGTTGTCTTTGCAAACTTATGACGGATCGTGTCGCATAAAGCGCCTCCACATTCCATAGTCTATACGTCAGTAAATTACCTCGAATTTACGTGTTTGCAATGTAATTTGTCACAAACGTGAGCAATCAGGGCAACGTAAAATGTTGAGGGCCCGAAGTTTCGCGTTGCCTCTTCTTCATTGTGTTGCTGCTGGGACCTTCACGGAGCTTTGTGTGTGCAACTAAAATGGTTAACCCGCGCACGAACGGGGTCCGCGCAAACTTCGAACCGACAGGGGGGGGGGGGGGGGGCGGGCGGATACCTGCCCTCTAATATTTACAAAAATGCAGCATAGCGACAAACATAAAAACCGTTAAATAGCTCGAAGCAAGGTATTATGAAAGTACCAAGGTCATGTTCTAGGTTAGGTAATTATTAAGGTCACCAGAGATGAACAAAGGTAAATCGTGGACCATATATGGTATCCTTACTAAAAACCGTCTATATCTTGAAAACAAAAAGAGCCAGCGACGCGCGAAAAATAAACGTCCGAAATATTTGTTTTTGTTGTCACTGAGGCTCCATCATATTTCACCTCAGGTCAATAGTTAGCTCAGGGGAGGCCATTAAACTTGAAACATTTTAAAAATCGCGGAATTGTTTTAGGGAATAGCTTTTGAGATACGCATGCTAAAGTGATGCCTACAGTGTTCACCATTGTGTTTCTCCGTCGAGACGCATCGAATGGTATGTCGCATCGAATCGTATGACCATGACCTAGTTGGGTAATATCCGAAAATTTACCTGACCTGTGGGCAGGTCAAGGTCAGGTCAAGTTCAAATTTTACATCAATCAACGCGTCTTGACGAGCCAAACACAATGTTGAGAACTCCAATACTCTACCTTGATTTGGCAAAGAGTTATTGAAGAAAAAACACGCGTGACCTTGAGCCCCTTTGGGTCACCTAAGTTGACCTCGTAGAGGTCACAGAACAAAACTGTGACTTGGGTCTTTGCATACCACACAATAATGGTGTATCTGGTGAAAACTGGTTAAATTTACTGTGGATTTATACTTGTTTTAATTCTTATCCATTTACTTATCATGATGAAGTCACGAAATCGATCTGACCTTAGGTCACCGATATTTAAAAATTAAGATACACGAATTGTAGGTACTTATGGCCTAATTAAGTGTTGTGAGTTTGAAACCGCTCGGTCAATCACTGTGGCTTTGGCACGGCCACAAACTTTCAAAAACCTGCTTGGAGGTGGAGTCCCTTAACATGAACTGTTGACCTGACCTGAGATGACTCGAGTTAACAAAATACACACAATGTGGATAATTTATGCCCGAATAGCTATGCTAAGTTTGGCGGCACTGCACACCGCCGTTTTCCCAATATTTACGCAAACTTCAGGTGGGCGGATATCCGCCCCCCACGTCGGTGCGCGTGTTAATACTTCCCCCAAGCTCCTTGGGGACCCCCAAGGAGCTTGAGTTGCACCGCGAAATGTCGCATGAATGTTACCAAATACATGGCCAAACTTTAAAAAATAATCATGCAAATCGGAGCGGGCAAACATTGTTTGACCTCGACCTGAAATAAATGTCATCTGGTCAAGCCTTAGGGCCTTATCCTTATGGGTTAAATTTGTATGTCATCACATTATATTTTTCTTCCTCTTTCTAATGATGTATAATTATACCCTGATATCTATTCTAATCATGTATATTAATGGGAAACCTAGTTGGATGTTTGATCTTTACCGCAATTTTCGCTGAACCGTTCTTGTGACCCCGTGACCTGACGATCGTACAAATTCAAAAATCGAAACCGGCGCTAAGGATAACCCTATGTATACACCATTTTGGAGCGAAAACTAAGGGTGTGGTTACCATGCCTTGGTGATCTGTCTGTAATTGCCCTGAAAGGCTCCAGAAAGCTCGAAATTGGGCTGTAGGGGTCCCAATTCCGAACTGGTCCGCCTGCGCATTAGGAGAATATCTCGCAGAAGCCCAAAGGACGCTGCTAGAACAATAAGGGTTATAAACAACTGACATTGAGAACATCAAAGACACTCGATCATGAGTTGTCGGCGAATACCGACATTTCTCCAGCCGAAGGACGACAACTAATTGTGTGACTGAAAGGTTGTCAAGCAACGTTGGAAACAAATAGGCCGGACCGTTATTGATCGATACCACGGTGCCGGTTCCCGGAGCAAACGGTATCTTAGCTATAGGCTCAGTGTCTTACCAGCGCCCGGAGAAGATGGTCTGTTGGCTATAGACTCAGTGTGTTACCAGCGCCCGGAGCAGACGGTCTGTTGGCTATAGACTTAGTGTGCTACCAGCGCCCGGAGCAGACGGTCTGTTGGCTATAGACTTAGTGTGTTACCTGCGCCCGGAGCAGACGGTCTGTTGGCTATAGACTTAGTGTGTTACCAGCGCCCGGAGCAGACGGTCTGCTGGATAAAGACTCAGTGTGTTACCAGCGCACGAAGCAGACGGTCCTTTGACTTTAGATGCAGTGTGCTACCAGGACCCGGATCAGACGGTCTGTAAGTTAATGACCTCTACATGCTTTAGCATGGAGATTGCCAGCCTCCTTTTTGTCGGCAGAAATTGGTCAGTAGAAACTGACAGCGGTCCTGACCTTGGGTCAGAACTGCGTGTTACCGCTGTTCACGATCCTCCGTACCTCGCGAAACATCCTCTGCCCGATGGCTCCTACAGATATGAAGGATATCTGTACGATGTCTGGAAAATCATAGCCCACTTACTGCACCTTCGCTACCGACTGCTGCCGCTTCTGGATGGTGGCTTTGGACGTCTAGATGAGAACGGAACGTGGACTGGGATGGTGGGGGAGCTAGCCTATGGTCGAGCCGATGTGGCGTTGTCCTGGCTATACTACAGAACGGATCGCTCGGCAGTGATTGACTATGTCGACGCCATACCGATGGCCAAAAGTGAAGACAGTTTCTACTTCTCCAAGGACTTGGGGGACACGCCTAGCCTGACTGGTGACATGTTCAGCTCGCTGCTGAAGCCGCTGCACATGAGCGTCTGGTGGGTGTTGTTCGGCACCCTGCTGGCGCTCTCCCTGACACTCAAGGCCACTGCGCATCTCAGCCGGACCGAAGGCAGACGAGATGCGAGCGAGATGACCTGGGCAACGTGTTTGCTCTCCAGCTTCATGTCCCTCGTGAGTCAGGGCTGGCACTCGATGCCCAACTCTCTGTCTGGTCGTACCGTCACCATATTCACCTGGATGTTGTGCATCATCATCTACGTGAGCTATACGGCCAACCTGATCTCCCACTTGACCGTCGTCACCGTTGACCGGCCCATCAGAAACCTGAAGGAGTTCTCCGAACAGTCAGACTGGATGCTTGCAGTGAACCCTGGCCACATTGTTGTCAGTGATTGGAGGGTTAGCAGGAACCCATATGAACGAGAGCTGTATCAACGGGTTATGCGCAGAAAACAACTCATTTCATTCGACAACAGAACAAGCAGAACCGCACTTCGTCTCGTCGAGCCGAAGGTGTTGGGGTACATTGACCTCAATGAACTGTTCTATCTACTGGGAGATGAAGCTTGCAGCATGGTTCCCTTATTTGATCAGCCTATACAAGGAATCAGCAGCTACATCGTGATAAGGAAGGGAAAGGGCAAACTAAGACAGGAAATGAACCAGATAATGAAACAACTTAACGAGGCGGGGGTCCTGTCACAAATGAAGAACAGGTGGATTAAACCCAAGAATGTATGCGTGTACCATCGAGGCTGGGAGCCGCTGTCCCTTGGAAACTCGCTCGCTCTGCTTATGATCATACCGTTGGGTGTTGTCGCCAGTGGTATCATCTTGTTTCTGGAGTTGACCTGGTTCCACTGGGTAGCTAGAAAGGAGATTACTGATGCTGCTAGCCTGCGACTGGGCAATAGTGATGTTGACAGCTCGTCGCTAGGTAACTCGGATATTTGAGATATTGTGAGGAAAAAACAACAATGGCGTGCAGAGTTGCCTTCCTGTTCCGTATTGTCTTTTTGTAGCGATTGAAAAGTAATGCTGTTCTGGATTTTTTGGAGTAAGTGTTGAGCCGCACGTGACGGTCTTGTGGATGTGGTGTGGTGTTCTTTGTAACCATATTACGAAATGTGTTTTCATCCTTTTCCAAATTAATGTGACTGTTTTCCTGCAGGGTATATTGACTGTGCAGGTGTCCCCTAGATGAGCATACAACGGGCACTTGCAACATTAACCTACCCCGAAAATAATTCGGTCTGGCCACGGGGGTTAGCCCTTGCACAAGGGTGGTACAAGCAGGTCCACCCGCAAAGTGCAGATAGAACATTCCAGGTATGCTGGCTACCTGCTTGTTTAACCTGCAAACAAAGGTGATACCTGTGGTGACCGAATCTGCATACACTCTAAACGCAGAAACACAGATCGCTAGCGTCGTGTATTTAACGACTCGCTACAAGGAGGTCGACCTTATACTCGTACGTTGAAAGCACGTACACGGCATACGCAGGCAGGGAGAACTGTATCATCCACTGTACTCTATACCGGCGGGTATCACATTATTTGCACAGGGTATTTCAACTCGGCATAGACGGGTATGTTTTCGTCAGCTGTTGCGGTTGGACGCTGTATCATATGTGGGACTAAAAGCTATGAGGACCAAGACCGAACTGTATATTCAGGTCAGTTACAGAGCAAGCCAAAATATTAACAGGTCACGAGCTTTACAGCTTTCATGCCCTAATTCATTAGGGTCCGCTCGGTAGGCGGATCCACGATACATCTCCCTCCTTTTAAGCGAGACGCATGTCACGGCCCGAAGCGCCTACCGCTGCGGGTCACTCGGGGAGAGAACGACTTGATCCCGTCAGGATGGCGTCCCTCTGGCGTGGGAGTCCGGCGCTGGGTATTGCTGCGAGCATGTGACTGCTCTTTACCCGGCGGACTGGGTCCTTCTGGGTTTGTACTGCTGGTCGGCTGAGTGGGGGCCGCTGGGGTCGATGCTGGACCCAGTACGGCACGACGCGACAGATGAGGAGACCGCAGCAGAGCTGGCCAGTGCGTCGGGCTCGTCGCGCCGGGAGTTGGCGGTGAGGAGCGCTGGCGCTGGAGCCCGTCTTGCTCAGTTGGTTTTAGGTGACGACGGTTGCGCCTGTAAGTCGTTCCTCCGCGCCGTACTATGTAGCTTCTTGGACCTGTTTTCTTGAGAACTTGAGCTGGCTCTGACCAGTTGGATTCTTTGTCCGTCTTCATGCGTACATCGTCACCGGGCTTGAGTTCTGAGAGTGGTTTGGCGCTATAATGTTTGTTGAAGTTCTTCTCCATCTTATATGTGGGACTAAAAGCTATGAGGACCAAGACCGAACTGTATATTCAGGTCAGTTACAGAGCAAGCCAAAATATTAACAGGTCACGAGCTTTACAGCTTTCATGCCCTAATTCATTAGGGTCCGCTCGGTAGGCGGATCCACGATACATCTCCCTCCTTTTAAGCGAGACGCATGTCACGGCCCGAAGCGCCTACCGCTGCGGGTCACTCGGGGAGAGAACGACTTGATCCCGTCAGGATGGCGTCCCTCTGGCGTGGGAGTCCGGCGCTGGGTATTGCTGCGAGCATGTGACTGCTCTTTATCCGGCGGACTGGGTCCTTCTGGGTTTGTACTGCTGGTCGGCTGAGTGGGGGCCGCTGGGGTCGATGCTGGACCCAGTACGGCACGACGCGACAGATGAGGAGACCGCAGCAGAGCTGGCCAGTGCGTCGGGCTCGTCGCGCCGGGAGTTGGCGGTGAGGAGCGCTGGCGCTGGAGCCCGTCTTGCTCAGTTGGTTTTAGGTGACGACGGTTGCGCCTGTAAGTCGTTCCTCCGCGCCGTACTATGTAGCTTCTTGGACCTGTTTTCTTGAGAACTTGAGCTGGCTCTGACCAGTTGGATTCTTTGTCCGTCTTCATGCGTACATCGTCACCGGGCTTGAGTTCTGAGAGTGGTTTGGCGCTATAATGTTTGTTGAAGTTCTTCTCCATCTTATCCTTCCCTTCCTTGTCTTTCTCACGGGCCGCTTGGTACTCAGCTTGCTCGGTTCTTGCCACCGGAAGTCTTGTTTGCAGGTTGCGTCCCATGAGGAGCCTTGCAGGTGAACAGCCGATAGCTTCTATGGGGGTCGCTCTGTAGTTCAGGAGAGCTAGATGCCAGTCTTTCTGCTTAAGGACCCATTTAGCGGTGCGTACCGCACGTTCAGCAGCTCCGTTGGACGACGGATGGTGTGGGTCTGTCACCCGATGCTCGAAGTTGTAAGACTTCTTGAATTCCTCGAACGTCACAGAGGTAAACTGCGTACCCCCGTCGGTTGTCAGGAGATCTGGAATACCGTGCTGGCTAAACAGAGTCTTGAGGCACTCCACCACGCCTGTGCTGCTTACATTGGGAAGACGCTGGATCTCCAAGTATCTGCTGAAGATATCGACGGTTACCAGCCAGGTAGCTCCGCCGGAATGACATATGTCAGCTGCTACATGTGACCAGGGTCTCGCTGGAACTGGCGTGGAGATGAGCGGCTCCTTGCGCTGCTTCGGTGAGTTGATTTGGCAGAATGAGCACTGAGTTACGTGGCTCTTCAGATCGCTGCTGATTTCCGGCCACCAGACAGAATGCTCTGCTCTTTCTCTGGACTTATTCAGCCCAAAGTGACCATCGTCATGGAGACGTCGCAGCATCTCTCTCTGGAGCGTCGGCGGAATCACGAGACGCTTGCCGTTCATCAGGAGGGTTCCGAAGGTGGTGTAGATGACGGTGAGCTGTCCTCTTACAGCGAAATATTCGCTCAGGCTGTGATGCTTGAGATGCTGCGACGTCTCCATGACGATGGTCACTTTGGGCTGAATAAGTCCAGAGAAAGAGCAGAGCATTCTGTCTGGTGGCCGGAAATCAGCAGCGATCTGAAGAGCCACGTAACTCAGTGCTCATTCTGCCAAATCAACTTTAAACTTTACCTTCTGCTTGTTCACATCAACTAGGATGGTCCATTCTTGGGCAGCAGCTTCATCAACATCGCCGATGAATACACTTCCGTGGTCTTCAGCCGGTGTGAATGGAGGCGACCACTCGCATTCCACCTCTCGAGCAGACACACGCGAAAGGCACACAGCAGCGAAGTGGTCACGCTTCTTGCATTTATTGCAAATTCTGCCTTTAGCTGGGCATTCTTGGGGGCGGCTGTGGCGGTCACGGCCACAGTACTTGCATGTGCCTTGTCGTTGGGCTTGCTGTCCTACGCTAGAATAGCTTCTGCTATTGCTATGCTCATACTGCATTCCCGCTTGGTAGCTTCTGTCTTGGCGGGACGGACCGGGGTGAGACCTGTGCATGCCGATGCGGTCAACATTTCGCTGAGATTCTTGCCCATTATTCACGATGTCCATGTTACGCATCATTGTAACAACTTTATCCAAAGTTATGTCTTCGTCCATCGCTTGGAGCTGAATTTTCATGGATAATTCTTTGTTCTTCATACCAGCTATGAGCCGGTCCCGGATCCGTTCTTGCTGGTTCTCGAAGCCGCAGTGCTCGGCTAGAGCAAACAGGCTTCGCACGAAGCACTCGCTGCTTTCATTTGCCGCTTGACATCTCGATTCAAAGGCCTGGCGCTCGGCTATGTAGTTCCTTTTCGGGATGAAATAGCCGTTTAGCTTGTCCACAACCGTGCCGTAGTTGTTGGCTTCTTCTGCCGACAAGTTCAGCGTGTTGACGATGTGTTCAGCTTGCGGTCCCATTGCGTAGATCAGGGCGGCAACTTGAACCTCACCGTCATCCTTGTGCAGGCCCGAGGCTAGTCGATAGCGCTGGAATCTGTCTCTCCAAGCTGGCCATCGCTCTGGCGTAGTATAGTCGAATTCATCTGGAGGACGGAACGCACCTGGCATGCTGTAAAATTATAGGCTTAAATATCTGATAGCGGCATGAAAAGAAGCTACGTTAAAATTGCGCACGCTTGCTAAATTAAGTCCCACATTGCTGATGAAGGTAAGGCTAAATTGAATTATTATCACTTTAAATAATCCTGCCGGCTGCGCCATGTATCATATGTGGGACTAAAAGCTATGAGGACCAAGACCGAACTGTATATTCAGGTCAGTTACAGAGCAAGCCAAAATATTAACAGGTCACGAGCTTTACAGCTTTCATGCCCTAATTCATTAGGGTCCGCTCGGTAGGCGGATCCACGATACAGACGCTGAGCGGCTCGGCTACGGCTTTGTCCGCGTCGGAGTCGGAGGCGGCGGCGAATCGGCGCGCGCGTGTGTGTGTTTTGATTGGTCTAGGACAGAGTACTTATAGTCTAGGCTGTTAGTCGCAGCCTGATTGGTCTAGGCCGCACATAGACTGTCAGTCGCAGCGTGATTGGTCTAGCATGCGCAGTTTCGGATTCAGTTGCCATTGGAAATTGGAATGTTGGATGCAGTCGGCGCCATTGTTCAGTGCCATATATGTGCGGTGCTCCGTACTTAGCGCCGACGACGTAGTGAAATATGGGCTGAAACTGTTCTACATTGGTGATATTTGTGATATGAAGGGCTTATTTCAGGCGCAATTCTAATTTCGTGACGTTTTTATGCAATAACAGTTTGTATTTACCTGGATCGTCTGCGTCGTATTGGTGTGTGCGTGTGCGTGTGCGTGTGCGTGTGCGTGTGCGTGTGCGTGTGCGTGTGCGTGAGCGACCTGGACTCGATATTTTCCTATGGACAGAACTGGCATATTACGTTCAATGCGACGAAGATAGTTATGCAAACATTTACAACAAAGCGCAACATGCATTCACCACAGCTTACATTTGGAGGTGAGCCTATACCACCCACCAGCAGTCATAAACACTTAGGACTTACATTATCTAATGATCTTAGATTTCACGCTCATGTTAACGATATGATACAAAAAGTCAGCAGAGCTCTGAGCCCTCTCTATCCTATTGCTAATCATTTACCAAGGACAGTCTTAGCTCAACTCTACAAAATATACATTCAACCGTATTTTGACTATTGTGACGTAGTGTATGACGGAAATTTGACTTTTCATGACTCACAACGACTAGAGAGAATACAAAACAGAGCCGCACGATTTGTAACGAGAGCACCATTTAGGACTTCAACAGACAAACTTCGACGCGACTTAGGCTGGGACACATTGGCAACAAGACGCGAGATGCACAAATTTCAAATGTATTTTAAACTTAAAAGTAACTTAGGAACACTACCCGACTACATCAGAGCCGCGATACCACACACTCGTCAGCATGACACCAACAGAACACTACGCAATTCATCTTCACAATCACTCCCGCCTAGTCGTGCCTCACTTTTCCAAAGATCCTTCATCCCCGCCACCACCCGCACCTGGAACCGCCTTCCGGAATCCACCCGTACCTGCAATTCCCCAAAAGCCTTTAAGCGAGAATTATTCAAGCGGCTGGGTGTTCCAACACTGCCAGTGTATTATTCATTAGGGACCAAGACAGGCAACATTTTGCATACTTAAGTAAGGCTAGTAATGTCTAACTTGAAGGCTCATCTATTCAATATTCTATTATTCTATTCAAATATATTTTCAAAAAATATTATATTCAAAAAGTAGAAACACCTAACTGTGCTTGCGGCAATTCTTCCGAAACAACAAATCACTTCATACTTCACTGCCACCTTCAAGGACATTGTAGAAGCCAAATATTTACCAACAATATCATCCATTCTGCAGTCAGACTTCTCCCATTTTCCAACAGACACACAGATCGGCATTCTTTTACACGGAACACATCTCAGCACTGGTGAGCGGTGCAGGGTGGCTCGATCATTTCAACAATTCCTTTTATATTCAAAAAGATTCAACTCTTAAGTTGTGAATCAAGGGGGTCATTGGTTATCAAGCACAATATGTTCTATACTAGTCTATTGTCCTATGCCTTAACCCGCGAGTTACTGGGGTATATTGATTCCATAACTGCAACCGTTACTGGGCTCTGTGCCTGTGGTTGTTTTGCTGCAATACAATGTAATACAATACAATAACGCGACTTACTGGGGGGCTACCCCCCCCCCCCCCCCCCTCGGATCTCCGGAACTACTGGACCGATTGTCAAAATTCAAACGGCATTCGATAGCCCTGGGAGATTTGTCGAGGCAAATATAATATTGTTGACCTCGGGGTCACCGATGACGTCACAGGTCAGCAGGGGCGCAGCCGGGGGGGGGGGGCAAGGGGGGCAATTGCCCCCCCCCCCTTACGGGTCACAGGGGGCCCCGCCGAGATTGGCCCAAATACCATTTGCATTAGCTAAATGGCTTTCAAAAAGTCACAGAGGAGCCTTCAAACCAGGCAAGGGTCACTCTGGTGCATGTCAAGGGCCCTCAGAGACACTGCAGGGCTTTCGAAGCCGGCCCAGAGAGCCTCTTGGGCATGTCCAGGGGCTCATTGAGCCCACCGATGGGCCCCCAAAAAAACTGTCCAGGGGCCTCTCGAGCATGTCCAGAGGCCCCAATGAGCCCACTTTAGGGCGCAAAAACATGTCCAGGGACTTTTAGAGCATGCCCTGGGGCCCATTGAGCCCATTCAGGGGGCCCCCAAAACCGGCCCAGGGGCCTCTAGAGCATGTCCACTTGTCCAGGGGCCAATTGAGCCCACCTACGGCCTAACAAACCTGCCCAGTGGCCTCTCGAGCATGGCCATGGGCCCAATGAGTATGTTCAGGGGCCTCTCGAGCCTGGCCAGGGTCCCATTATAGTCTGTTTTTAGGCCTCTTGAACCTGCCCAGGGGCTATTATAGATTTCCCAGAGGCCCATCGCGTCTGTTCAGGGGCCTCTCGAACCTGCCCAGTGACCATTATAGCCTGCCCAGAGGCCTCTCGAGCTTGCACAGGGGCTATTGAGTCTGTTCAGGGGCCTCTCGAACCTGCCCAGGGGCCTCTTGAGCTTGCCCAGGGGCCCATTGAGTCTGTTCAAGGGCCTCTTGAACCTGCCTAGGGACATTAGAATATATTCAGTGGCCTCTCGAGCTTTCCCAATGGTCCATTGATCTTGTTCAGGGGCCTCTCGAACCTGCCCAGGGGCTATTAGAGTCTGATCAGGGGCCTCTCGGCTTGCCAAGGGGCCATTTAGTCTGTTCAGGACCCTCTCGAGCTTATCCAGAGGGCCATTTAGTCTGTTCAGGACCCTCTCGAGCTTATCCAGAGGGCCATTGAGTCAGTGAACGGGGCCCTCGAGCCTGCCAAGGGGTTGCTAGCCGTCGCCTGGAGCGCCTGCTATAGCTGGAGCGCCTGCTAGCCGTGGTCTGCTGCTAGCGCCTGCTAGCCGAAAAATTAACAATTTATCGCACAAAATTGACTTTGCAGTGCAGTCAAATCCAGCTATAAAAGCTAGCTAGCTAGTGTCAAAAACTGGAAAATTTCGCGCCGCTTCGCGGCATTACATAAGTTTCGCAATTGCTTATACAATTTTGGAAAACGGGGAAAAGAATTTCATTAAGTGTCTGGCAGAGGCTCTCCTTGGCTGGAATTGCTGGCCCCAGTGCCCATTCCCTTCATAAAATATTGATTTTTAAGTTTCAAGCAGGCTACATGTTTAGCTAGTTTGCAGAGTTCTGAAAAAGGCGACGCGAACGCAAAGACGAGGAGATCGGCACCCGGAAGCTGCTCCAGCGGTGCACAATTTGCTGGACCGAAGAGCCAATAGTGGAAACAGGCCAGGACCATCTCATAAAATATTGCCAGGACCATCTCACCTCACGGTCTGGTTCCAATATTAAAATTTATTTTTCCAAGACGTAAAAATAACATTGTCAAGCCGCTTCGCGGCGTCACATCGGTAGTCATCGTCATAACGAAGCCATAGTCATCGTCATCGGTTCGTCGTAACGCTGAATTGAATGAATATCATGTTTAGCTTATTATCCTCCACAAAGCACACCGCCTATATTTCTGGGTTTTATCAGGCAAAACCGTAAAAATTTCGCGCCGCTTCGCGGCGCTAACTAACAAGTACATACCTACCTACTATAACATGAAAATCCACATAAAAAATCCTGTAAAGGCTTAAATACACGTATCAAAATCGGGGTACATTTTTCGTAATTTCAGCCGCCCCCACACTCAAAAGCCGACCCCCACCTGTTGTCAGCTAAGATATGTTTTCTCTCCTGTACGTAACAATACAAATTAGTAATGCGCTCAGTACAATGCCTACTAAGGGCCCTGGTCCAATCCAGCTCATCACAAGTAGACGAAGAAAATTGTTAAAAAGGGGGCCTCACAAAATAAAGTGGCCGAAATCCGTAGAGTTTTTCATATCCAGGGGTATTTGTTGGGGGTGAGGGGCCTCTCCCAGGGACTTGCCCCCCCCCCTTTCTGAAGGTCTGGCTGCGCCCCTGCAGGTCAGGCAAGTACAAAATGTTTGACCGTGTCGAAAGGTCTCGATGGAAAAGCAACAGTTGGCAGCACTCGGGCGTGTGGGCGTTAAAAACCTACTACACCGTAGGGTTCCCATGTTAGCTCGATGATCTTCAGACGATGATGGCTCGTAACCTATGGTACATATTTTAAATCCGACTTTTGGACCAGATAGCTACAAGCCTTTGCTACAACTTTTTTATAATTTTTCGATATTCCGGGCATAAAGGGGTTAAATGGGGTTGGGGGGTAAAAAATGTCCGAATGACCGCTGACGGCTTCCAATTGCTACTACAGTACTGAAATATACACTACCTACCTCGTAGTAGAATAGAATATAAACGCTTCCAAATGCTACTACATGTACTGCAAATACACTACTTTGACTACTACTTCGTATATTTGCTGGCGTTTAATTCAATAAATAAAGATGTAATCTATGGAAATAGAAGTTATTGATAGCAAACAATACGTTTAATGTATAATAGACAAAACAATTACGATACAAATTATATCTTGTCTAATACATTTGGGCGTTACATTCCTTACTGTTCTACCCGTTGTTCTATTACCCTGCGCGCGCCGGCCGCCGCTGCCAACAGCGGCGCGGCCGCGTTATACCGGCTGGGAGGCGACACATTCAGCCCGCTGAACACCGGAGCCTGGCCGCTCCGGTCCGTCTCACGGCTCGGCCGACGGCCCGCCGCGGAGACCGACCAGATGAGACCGCTGCAAGGCCATCGTGGCTCATCAAGGCGGGACATCTGAATGTGAATCACCTGATGCCATCTATCGACGACGTCAACGTCCTACTGATTGATCGAGGCCTGGACACTCTGTGCATAGGGGAAACATTTCTAAGCGATGATGTTCATATCAAATTTTGTATTTTCCCTGGTTATGTTGTGGAACGGCACGATAGGAAAACTCACGGAGGCGGCGACGTCTGCATTGTATACCGAGACTCTATGCGCGGGGACGTGATAGAGGTTCCAGCCACTGGCTCTCAGCCTGAGTCGCTCTATATACCGAGACTCTATAGCGACGGGACGTGATAGAGGTTCCAGCCACTGGCTCTCAGCCTGAGTCGCTCTATATACCGAGACTCTATGCGCGGGGACGTGATAGAGGTTCCAACCACTGGCTCTCAGCCTGAGTCGCTCTATATACCGAGACTCTATAGCGCGGGGACGTGATAGAGGTTCCAGCCACTGGCTCTCAGCCTGAGTCGCTCTATATACCGAGACTCTATGCGCGGGGACGTGATAGAGGTTCCAACCACTGGCTCTCAGCCTGAGTTGCTCTATATACCGAGACTCTATGCGCGGGGACGTGATAGAGGTTCCAACCACTGGCTCTCAGCCTGAGTCTCTCTATATACCGAGACTCTATAGCGCCGGGACGTGATAGAGGTTCCAGCCACTGGCTCTCAGCCTGAGTCGCTCTATATACCGAGACTCTATGCGCGGGGACGTGATAGAGGTTCCAACCACTGGCTCTCAGCCTGAGTCGCTCTATATACCGAGACTCTATGCGCGGGGACGTGATAGAGGTTCCAACCACTGGCTCTCAGCCTGAGTCGCTCTATATACCGAGACTCTATGCGCCGGGACGTGATAGAGGTTCCAACCACTGGCTCTCAGCCTGAGTCGCTCTATATACCGAGACTCTATGCGCGGGGACGTGATAGAGGTTCCAACCACTGGCTCTCAGCCTGAGTCGCTCTATATACCGAGACTCTATGCGCGGGGACGTGATAGAGGTTCCAACCACTGGCTCTCAGCCTGAGTCGCTCTATATACCGAGACTCTATGCGCGGGGACGTGATAGAGGTTCCAACCACTGGCTCTCAGCCTGAGTCTCTCTATATACCGAGACTCTATGCGCGGGGACGTGATAGAGGTTCCAACCACTGGCTCTCAGCCTGAGTCTCTCTATATACCGAGACTCTATGCGCCGGGACGTGATAGAGGTTCCAACCACTGGCTCTCAGCCTGACTCTCTCTATATACCGAGACTCTATGCGCCGGGACGTGATAGAGGTTCCAACTACTGGCTCTCAGCCTGAGTCTCTCTATATACCGAGACTCTATGCGCCGGGACGTGATAGAGGTTCCAACCACTGGCTCTCAGATGGAGTCGCTCTATATACCGAGATTCTATGCGCGGGGACGTGATAGAGGTTCCAACCACTGGCTCTCAGCCTGAGTCTCTCTATATACCGAGACTCTATGCGCCGGGACGTGATAGAGGTTCCAACCACTGGCTCTCAGCCTGAGTCTCTCTATGTACCGAGACTCTATGCGCGGGGACGTGATAGAGGTTCCAACCACTGGCTCTCAGATGGAGTCGCTCTATATACCGAGACTATGCGCGGGGACGTGATAGAGGTTCCAACCACTGGCTCTCAGATGGAGTCGCTCTATATACCGAGACTCTATGCGCCGGGACGTGATAGAGGTTCCAACCACTGGCTCTCAGCCTGAGTCTCTCTATATACCGAGACTCTATGCGCGGGGACGTGATAGGGGTTCCAACCACTGGCTCTCAGATGGAGTCGCTCTATATACCGAGACTCTATGCGCGGGGACGTGATAGAGGTTCCAACCACTGGCTCTCAGATGGAGTCGCTCTATATACCTAGACTCTATGCGCGGGGACGTGATAGAGGTTCCAACCACTGGCTCTCAGATGGAGTCGCTCTATATACCGAGACTCTATGCGCGGGGACGTGATAGAGGTTCCAACCACTGGCTCTCAGCCTGAGTCGCTCTATATACCGAGACTCTATGCGCGGGGACGTGATAGAGGTTCCAACCACTGGCTCTCAGCCTGAGTCTCTCTATATACCGAGACTCTATGCGCGGGGACGTGATAGAGGTTCCAACCACTGGCTCTCAGCCTGAGTCTCTCTATATACCGAGACTCTATGCGCGGGGACGTGATAGAGGTTCCAACCACTGGCTCTCAGCCTGAGTCTCTCTATATACCGAGACTCTATGCGCCGGGACGTGATAGAGGTTCCAACCACTGGCTCTCAGCCTGAGTCTCTCTATATACCGAGACTCTATGCGCCGGGATGTGATAGAGGTTCCAACCACTGGCTCTCAGCCTGAGTCTCTCTATATACCGAGACTCTATGCGCCGGGACGTGATAGAGGTTCCAACCACTGTCTCTCAGCCTGAGTCGCTCTGGATGTGTTTCACCGGGCGGAGCAAGTTCACACTCGGTGTGGTGTACCGTCCGCCAAGCACCAGCGTCTGTCATTCCTGGAGGACCTACATCACCAGCTGACGTTCCTCCTGGCCAAAAAACAGCCGCTCTACGTCATGGGAGATGTGAATCTGGACCTGCTGAAACCGAACGTCACCGAGGTTCAGCAGTACTGCACCCTTCTACACGAGATCTCGATCGAGCAGCTCATCACGCCGCCGACCCACACGACGGCGACGACGGCCACACTCATCGACCACCTTCTCACTTCGAGACCAGACCTGACCGCCGACCCTCTCGTCATCCCGTGCTCGTTCAGTGATCACGACCTTATCACAGTCAACATCGTCGCAAAGCGGGAACGCCGAAAAGCCGCCGGTTCGAGGAGATGATCAAGGCTCGAGACCTGACCATGGTGAAGCGGCTGCTCTCCGACACAGGCCCACCTGCTCTAGCTGACTGCCTGACTCGCTGTGCCATTGTTTCGAGTAGACAGACGCGAGGAACTGAGGCAGGGATGCTGGTGCTGCCTAGAATCAGGACCGAGGCAGCAAGGCGCAGCTTTCCCTCTAGGGCCGTGATGGCGTGGAATAAGCGTATATGAATTGCTAGTCAACAGTAACATGCACGTCTTAACGTCTATCTAGGTTTTCTTGTAATACTCATTGGCTCATCATGTTTTAAATGTTGTTTAGCGATTGTATTTTGTGCGGTGTTTTTTATGTGTAGTATCAGCGTTAGTGTTTTTACTCTAGTGTGTATGCAGTATGTGATTAGCTCGATATTACATGGTTAGATTTTATGAAATGTCATTGACGCGAGGGCTGAAAAGCCCTCGCGTCAATGACAGTCATCATGTCAGAATGACGTCAATGACACTGGAGACCTCAATAAAATACTACTACTACTACTTAACGCTGCGATCGCCGCATTTTCTTTTAACTTGATTAAGTTCGGTGTCGAGACACAGCTCATTTCTATTGCATAAGCTCAACGCCCCAGTCCCACTTCTGCTTTAATGACGCAATCTTGTAAAAGGCACTTTACAACATTATCTTCCATATCGACTGAGTTGCACAGGTGGAGCGGCGTGCTGAATAAATAACTGGCCGGGACACCGCTCAGCCATCCGGCAACTGACACCGCTCAGCCATCCGGCAACTGACACCGCTCAGCCATCCGGCAACTGACACCGCTCAGCCATCCGGCAACTGACACCGTGCAGCCATCCGGCAACTGACACCGCTCAGCCATCCGGAAACTGACACCATGCAGCCATCCGGCAACTGACACCGCTCAGCCATCCGGCAACTGACACCGCTCAGCCATCCGGCAACTGACACCGCTCAGCCATCCGGCAACTGACATCGCTCAGCCATCCGGCAACTGACACCGTGCAGCCATCCGGCAACTCCCATAACATTAGCTGTATCAATGGGTGGAGTATCCTATAGGGCAGCACCGGCCGCGCCCGGGGCAACTTCAAAGTTGCCCCGGCGGGGCCGGGGTAACTTTTTGAGAGACCTTTGTTCTGCAAACTTTTAGTTTTTATTTAAACAGAATACAGAAACGCAAATATAATCCCGGCATAAAAATGCATACTTGGTACGACTATCGGTGAAAAATATTGGTAAAATTGCGCTTTCGGTGCGCTTTCGAAATGGGGAGGGGGGGTAGTCAAGGGAGGCTGCGCCTTGCCAACTTTGTCTTGGTGAGCACCTCGGGCATATCAGAAAACTTTTGTTTTCTTGGGAGGCACAGTTGGGGTCGTTATCTCCGGTTTAAAGGAGGCATCATTTCCGAACCAAAGTGGTGCCGCCGGCACTCACGACTCAAGGGGCGCCACCTGCACTCGAGATTGGCGCCTTCGGTGTCCAGACACCTAGGAGAGGTGCTCTCAATCGTGATGCTCCGTCCATGTACATTGAGTTAGCGACGGATTCGATTCGGATTTGAATTCAGCGTCGATCAACGATTCGCTTCAAAATGTAGTAACAGGTCAATTACAGCACGCTGATCACGAAAATGACATTCATAATGGTCATGGTCATTCAGCGGCCTTTGCAGGGTCATTTTCAAGGTCAAAGGACGGGCGGCTAAAAATGACTCGAAGTTATTGTCCAATCGCAAAAATAATGGTCTAATTCAGACTGGTTATTGATTCAACATTCTTGGAACGATTCAAGAACTTTTTTTTGGAACCTGAATGATTCAATCACCGTTCGATTCATGGATACAAATTTTGAGAATTGATTCTTTCCGATTCAAAGAATCAAACAAAATATTGTAATCGATTCACGCTGGATTCAACATTTAAATGTGTATGTTGATTTTTTGTCAAATCAATAAAAATTGAAACATACATACCAGGACGGATCCAGCCGGCGGTTTTGGGGGGCCAAACCGTTTCTTAGCGGAACTTACCTACCCCCAGTTTCGAATTTCTTCCCGGATTTGGGCCACTTTATTTTGCAACCACACGATTTCTATTTTTTGTGTAGGTTTTCGACCTTTTGGGATATCAAAAAAGGAAAGATGTCAGCTTGCAGTTTGTATTGTTCCGACATTGCCTTACACTGAGCAAAACTATGTCAATTGTCAGCTGTACCCAGTGGCGTCGCCGATAATTTGAGTGTGGGGGTCGCCCGAAATGACGACAAAATGTACCCCAATTTGTTATGCGTGTATTTAAGCCTTTGCAGCATTTTTAATATGTATTTGCATGTTATAGTAGGTACTTGTTATTTAGCGCCGCGAAGCGGCGCGATTTTTTTTCGGGTTTGCCTGATAAAACCCAGAAACATAGACATTTTGGGCTTCTTAGCATTGTAGAGGATAAGAACCTAAAAATGTTATTCATTCAATTCAGCGTTACGACGAAACGAAGACGATGACGATAGCTTCGTTATGACGATGGCCAATGATGTGACGCCGCGAAGCGGCGTGAACATTTTAATTTTAGGTTCGTGGAAAACACAATTTTAATATTGGAACCAGACCGTGAGTGGAGCCAAGCCTCAGGTAACCCCTTTCCCAGGTTACACATCTCGGTATGATGAAAATGTTTAAATGAAGGTAGTTTTTCATATACATCATCCTCGGATAGTAAATCACGATGACCGGTGGCAGTCTGCACTCAATAGTACATATGATAACAATAACTGTAGTCTGTATACATATACCGAACTGTAACAAACAACTGTGCAAATGGTGTCAAAGCAGCAAGAGGCAGACCGACTTTTCCGCGCATAAATGGTCCCTGTGGATCTGAAGGAGCCTGGGGAGATGGCTTGGGGAGATAGTCCTGGCCTGGTCCCCACTATTAGCTCTTCGGGCCAGCAAGTTGGGCACCGCTGGAACAGCTTCCGGTTGTCGATGTCCGCGTCTTTGTGTACGCGTCGCCTTTTTCGGAACTCGGCAGACTGGCTAAACATGTAGCCCGCTTTAAAGTTAATATTTTGTGAAGAGGGGTGGCCCCGGAGCCAGCAATTACCGCCAAGGAGAGCCTCTACTTAATGGAATTAATTTTCTAAATTTGGATATGCAATTGCGAAACTTGTGTCATGCCGCAAAGCGGCGCGAAATTTTACAGTTTTTGACTGTGGCTAGCTGGATTTTGACTGCTTAAATTTTGGGATGCCCAGTACCGTTCTAGAAACGCAAACATAGCATGTATTAGACTTCACGTCTTGGGGGGGGGCAAAACATAGTTTGTCCACCCCCCTTGAACAGGCTTGGGGGGTCATGGCTCCCTTCACCCCCCCCCCCCCCCCCTGGATCCGCCCTTGCATACACATGTAGTAGTGACAAGTGTTAGTGCTGGGTTAGCGTATTTTATTTGCTGCTCGCTTTTTTCCGCTCATCGTGATTTATTACTATATTTGAAGTTGGCTTCTGAGATAGTTTAATATATTGCCTTCCAGTGTGAATTTCGTATTGCTACCTTTGTTCTCGGCTCCGTTAGTTTTCTTTCTGATTTTCTAGCCCTAGCTATGCATTACCGATGTTTCGTTGGCGTCTGTGAGCGCACGTGAGGGTGAGGCGACCTGGAGCTGGCGGCGGGCGGACGTGGCAATACAGCGTGCAGCAGAAGTGAAGTGTGTCTTTCGTGATCGGCCGACTAGAACTGGTGCCAGCCGGTGAGCCATGTGAGGGCCCACGCCGTCGTTGGCCGTCGCGTTCGACATGAGGTGGCTCCTGCTATCGTCCGTCTGCACGTGGCCGCCTACCTGATGTTCGTCGCTGAGCGCGCCTCTGCGAGCGACCCGAACCGCCCCCGCCGCCCGCCAGCTGTCTGGGTGACCGCGGCCGGGTCAGTTCACGGTCATAAAATACTAGGTAAGGCGGAAATGACGCTTCAAAACAGGGCCAATAGGAGACAGTTTGTCAGCTGGCTAGTTTTTATTCAATATTCTACTTAACGGTAAGGTTTCATACTTTGTCATTAATCGTTATTTCAAGCTTCAATTACCAAAAACACATATCATCGATATCTGTTAGAAATTACAGAAAATAAGTTTCGCTAAGGTGACAATGGTGAGGAATAAGCCTTACAGAGCTAAGGTGGCAATGCTGAAGGAATAGGCCTTACGTAGCTAAGGTGTCAATGCTGAAGGAATGGGAGCTTTTTGGCGTATAACTTGGCGCACGACAGACAAGTCACCGCCATTACTTACTTTTAGTGCTGTTTGCAGTTCTGATTCAAGGATAGGCTTTTGCCGGTATGTCGTCACAACTCATTTTGGTGACACAAGATTATTGTGACGTCACATGTAACAATATTAATACCTTGCAAATTATATCCAATTGGTATTTTTTTCGCAAACACGAATCCCAGAACTATAATTAGGTTACTCGTTTGCATCATTCGACG
>JAXIVJ010000100.1:0-10000 GCA_036785665.1 Chirona hameri | reverse complement strand
ACGCGGATTGCACCGCTGTCCACACAGCGCGGACGCGGAGGGAGGGGGGCACGATCCGAACGTTCGCTGTCTATCGCTGCCGCCAACAGATGCAAAGTGTTTGTTGAGCCGGTCTGACCATGCACTGGTGCCTTTTTCGGTGTCGATGGACCTTCCGAGATGAAATCAGAAATCGTTGAATGTCCTTTCCACGTGTGTCGCCGTGAGTTCCGGAAAAGACGTGGCAAATAAATCCGAGAGCACCTGCGCTAGGGAACTCCTTGCCTGATTACGGCTCACACGGTAGACGGCACGTGTCTCGGGGCTCGGATCGGTCTCGCACGCATTTCTGGCCAGGTCACGTGCTCGCATGAGTGTTCGCAACGTCGTCGTTGTCTGTGGGCCATGGACATGGTAGGTATTTCGGTCGGATCGTGATCTGCGGCATGTGTCGGTCAATAACAGGTGACCATACAGCCCGCCAGGCAGACCACTTTTCCTCCACTCCGGTCGCCTCTCTCACTCCGCTCCAGTCCGCCAGCAAGAGATCGAGGCGGAGAGCGTCTTGTACCAGCGAACGGGTTGATCTGATGGTAATCTCCTATACCTGTCGTTTCTCCCGCGTCATAGCCAGACGGGCGGCAACCATGTGATGGGTCGCTGCAGTGAGTGGGGGTGACCGTGACGGTGGTAGTCGAATCCGAGACCGGAACTATGACGTGGTCAATAATCGTTCCAGATACAAACACGCAGTGCCCCCATCAGTCACTGCGGTGTTAGGTCTCGTTGTTTGTGTGACGATCTGTTTCAGGTTCATGTCTTCTGGGAGCTGCAAATAGCTTGCAACCTCTGGCTTTGTCGGTTGTGACTTTGTCGGTTGTGACACACACACACACACACACACACGCACACGCACACGCACACGCACCACGCCACACGCACACGCACACGCACACGCAGCAACGCACACGCACACGCATTCAATCAATCAAAATATGTTATCAAGCAAAACAAATATAATAAACAATACAAGTGCGATTGGCGCAAATGCACACTGCATATAACATGGCACCTCTCGCGAACTGAAACGTAAACTCAACAAAACCGACCGCCGTCACGGAGGCATCGCCCCACCGCCCCTCCAAAACAGCACGTTGCTGACCCATGCTGACCGCCACCCCCTTGATTCACAACTTAAGAGTTGAATCTTTTTGAATATAAAAGGAATTGTTGAAATGATCGAGCCACCCTGCACCGCTCACCAGTGCTGAGATGTGTTCCGTGTAAAAGAATGCCGATCTGTGTGTCTGTTGGAAAATGGGAGAAGTCTGACTGCAGAATGGATGATATTGTTGGTAAATATTTGGCTTCTACAATGTCCTTGAAGGTGGCAGTGAAGTATGAAGTGATTTGTTGTTTCGGAAGAATTGCCGCAAGCACAGTTAGGTGTTTCTACTTTTTGAATATAATATTTTTTGAAAATATATTTGAATAGAATAATAGAATATTGAATAGATGAGCCTTCAAGTTAGACATTACTAGCCTTACTTAAGTATGCAAAATGTTGCCTGTCTTGGTCCCTAATGAATAATACACTGGCAGTGTTGGAACACCCAGCCGCTTGAATAATTCTCGCTTAAAGGCTTTTGGGGAATTGCAGGTACGGGTGGATTCCGGAAGGCGGTTCCAGGTGCGGGTGGTGGCGGGGATGAAGGATCTTTGGAAAAGTGAGGCACGACTAGGCGGGAGTGATTGTGAAGATGAATTGCGTAGTGTTCTGTTGGTGTCATGCTGACGAGTGTGTGGTATCGCGGCTCTGATGTAGTCGGGTAGTGTTCCTAAGTTACTTTTAAGTTTAAAATACATTTGAAATTTGTGCATCTCGCGTCTTGTTGCCAATGTGTCCCAGCCTAAGTCGCGTCGAAGTTTGTCTGTTGAAGTCCTAAATGGTGCTCTCGTTACAAATCGTGCGGCTCTGTTTTGTATTCTCTCTAGTCGTTGTGAGTCATGAAAAGTCAAATTTCCGTCATACACTACGTCACAATAGTCAAAATACGGTTGAATGTATATTTTGTAGAGTTGAGCTAAGACTGTCCTTGGTAAATGATTAGCAATAGGATAGAGAGGGCTCAGAGCTCTGCTGACTTTTTGTATCATATCGTTAACATGAGCGTGAAATCTAAGATCATTAGATAATGTAAGTCCTAAGTGTTTATGACTGCTGGTGGGTGGTATAGGCTCACCTCCAAATGTAAGCTGTGGTGAATGCATGTTGCGCTTTGTTGTAAATGTTTGCATAACTATCTTCGTCGCATTGAACGTAATATGCCAGTTCTGTCCATAGGAAAATATCGAGTCCAGGTCGCTCACGCACACGCACACGCACACGCACACGCACACGCACACGCACACGCACACGCACACACCAATACGACGCAGACGATCCAGGTAAATACAAACTGTTATTGCATAAAAACGTCACGAAATTAGAATTGCGCCTGAAATAAGCCCTTCATATCACAAATATCACCAATGTAGAACAGTTTCAGCCCATATTTCACTACGTCGTCGGCGCTAAGTACGGAGCACCGCACATATATGGCACTGAACAATGGCGCCGACTGCATCCAACATTCCAATTTCCAATGGCAACTGAATCCGAAACTGCGCATGCTAGACCAATCACGCTGCGACTGACAGTCTATGTGCGGCCTAGACCAATCAGGCTGCGACTAACAGCCTAGACTATAAGTACTCTGTCCTAGACCAATCAAAACACACACACGCGCGCGCCGATTCGCCGCCGCCTCCGACTCCGACGCGGACAAAGCCGTAGCCGAGCCGCTCAGCGTCTGTATCGTGGATCCGCCTACCGAGCGGACCCTAATGAATTAGGGCATGAAAGCTGTAAAGCTCGTGACCTGTTAATATTTTGGCTTGCTCTGTAACTGACCTGAATATACAGTTCGGTCTTGGTCCTCATAGCTTTTAGTCCCACATATGATACATGGCGCAGCCGGCAGGATTATTTAAAGTGATAATAATTCAATTTAGCCTTACCTTCATCAGCAATGTGGGACTTAATTTAGCAAGCGTGCGCAATTTTAACGTAGCTTCTTTTCATGCCGCTATCAGATATTTAAGCCTATAATTTTACAGCATGCCAGGTGCGTTCCGTCCTCCAGATGAATTCGACTATACTACGCCAGAGCGATGGCCAGCTTGGAGAGACAGATTCCAGCGCTATCGACTAGCCTCGGGCCTGCACAAGGATGACGGTGAGGTTCAAGTTGCCGCCCTGATCTACGCAATGGGACCGCAAGCTGAACACATCGTCAACACGCTGAACTTGTCGGCAGAAGAAGCCAACAACTACGGCACGGTTGTGGACAAGCTAAACGGCTATTTCATCCCGAAAAGGAACTACATAGCCGAGCGCCAGGCCTTTGAATCGAGATGTCAAGCGGCAAATGAAAGCAGCGAGTGCTTCGTGCGAAGCCTGTTTGCTCTAGCCGAGCACTGCGGCTTCGAGAACCAGCAAGAACGGATCCGGGACCGGCTCATAGCTGGTATGAAGAACAAAGAATTATCCATGAAAATTCAGCTCCAAGCGATGGACGAAGACATAACTTTGGATAAAGTTGTTACAATGATGCGTAACATGGACATCGTGAATAATGGGCAAGAATCTCAGCGAAATGTTGACCGCATCGGCATGCACAGGTCTCACCCCGGTCCGTCCCGCCAAGACAGAAGCTACCAAGCGGGAATGCAGTATGAGCATAGCAATAGCAGAAGCTATTCTAGCGTAGGACAGCAAGCCCAACGACAAGGCACATGCAAGTACTGTGGCCGTGACCGCCACAGCCGCCCCCAAGAATGCCCAGCTAAAGGCAGAATTTGCAATAAATGCAAGAAGCGTGACCACTTCGCTGCTGTGTGCCTTTCGCGTGTGTCTGCTCGAGAGGTGGAATGCGAGTGGTCGCCTCCATTCACACCGGCTGAAGACCACGGAAGTGTATTCATCGGCGATGTTGATGAAGCTGCTGCCCAAGAATGGACCATCCTAGTTGATGTGAACAAGCAGAAGGTAAAGTTTAAAGTTGATTTGGCAGAATGAGCACTGAGTTACGTGGCTCTTCAGATCGCTGCTGATTTCCGGCCACCAGACAGAATGCTCTGCTCTTTCTCTGGACTTATTCAGCCCAAAGTGACCATCGTCATGGAGACGTCGCAGCATCTCAAGCATCACAGCCTGAGCGAATATTTCGCTGTAAGAGGACAGCTCACCGTCATCTACACCACCTTCGGAACCCTCCTGATGAACGGCAAGCGTCTCGTGATTCCGCCGACGCTCCAGAGAGAGATGCTGCGACGTCTCCATGACGATGGTCACTTTGGGCTGAATAAGTCCAGAGAAAGAGCAGAGCATTCTGTCTGGTGGCCGGAAATCAGCAGCGATCTGAAGAGCCACGTAACTCAGTGCTCATTCTGCCAAATCAACTCACCGAAGCAGCGCAAGGAGCCGCTCATCTCCACGCCAGTTCCAGCGAGACCCTGGTCACATGTAGCAGCTGACATATGTCATTCCGGCGGAGCTACCTGGCTGGTAACCGTCGATATCTTCAGCAGATACTTGGAGATCCAGCGTCTTCCCAATGTAAGCAGCACAGGCGTGGTGGAGTGCCTCAAGACTCTGTTTAGCCAGCACGGTATTCCAGATCTCCTGACAACCGACGGGGGTACGCAGTTTACCTCTGTGACGTTCGAGGAATTCAAGAAGTCTTACAACTTCGAGCATCGGGTGACAGACCCACACCATCCGTCGTCCAACGGAGCTGCTGAACGTGCGGTACGCACCGCTAAATGGGTCCTTAAGCAGAAAGACTGGCATCTAGCTCTCCTGAACTACAGAGCGACCCCCATAGAAGCTATCGGCTGTTCACCTGCAAGGCTCCTCATGGGACGCAACCTGCAAACAAGACTTCCGGTGGCAAGAACCGAGCAAGCTGAGTACCAAGCGGCCCGTGAGAAAGACAAGGAAGGGAAGGATAAGATGGAGAAGAACTTCAACAAACATTATAGCGCCAAACCACTCTCAGAACTCAAGCCCGGTGACGATGTACGCATGAAGACGGACAAAGAATCCAACTGGTCAGAGCCAGCTCAAGTTCTCAAGAAAACAGGTCCAAGAAGCTACATAGTACGGCGCGGAGGAACGACTTACAGGCGCAACCGTCGTCACCTAAAACCAACTGAGCAAGACGGGCTCCAGCGCCAGCGCTCCTCACCGCCAACTCCCGGCGCGACGAGCCCGACGCACTGGCCAGCTCTGCTGCGGTCTCCTCATCTGTCGCGTCGTGCCGTACTGGGTCCAGCATCGACCCCAGCGGCCCCCACTCAGCCGACCAGCAGTACAAACCCAGAAGGACCCAGTCCGCCGGATAAAGAGCAGTCACATGCTCGCAGCAATACCCAGCGCCGGACTCCCACGCCAGAGGGACGCCATCCTGACGGGATCAAGTCGTTCTCTCCCCGAGTGACCCGCAGCGGTAGGCGCTTCGGGCCGTGACATGCGTCTCGCTTAAAAGGAGGGAGATGTATCGTGGATCCGCCTACCGAGCGGACCCTAATGAATTAGGGCATGAAAGCTGTAAAGCTCGTGACCTGTTAATATTTTGGCTTGCTCTGTAACTGACCTGAATATACAGTTCGGTCTTGGTCCTCATAGCTTTTAGTCCCACATATAAGATGGAGAAGAACTTCAACAAACATTATAGCGCCAAACCACTCTCAGAACTCAAGCCCGGTGACGATGTACGCATGAAGACGGACAAAGAATCCAACTGGTCAGAGCCAGCTCAAGTTCTCAAGAAAACAGGTCCAAGAAGCTACATAGTACGGCGCGGAGGAACGACTTACAGGCGCAACCGTCGTCACCTAAAACCAACTGAGCAAGACGGGCTCCAGCGCCAGCGCTCCTCACCGCCAACTCCCGGCGCGACGAGCCCGACGCACTGGCCAGCTCTGCTGCGGTCTCCTCATCTGTCGCGTCGTGCCGTACTGGGTCCAGCATCGACCCCAGCGGCCCCCACTCAGCCGACCAGCAGTACAAACCCAGAAGGACCCAGTCCGCCGGGTAAAGAGCAGTCACATGCTCGCAGCAATACCCAGCGCCGGACTCCCACGCCAGAGGGACGCCATCCTGACGGGATCAAGTCGTTCTCTCCCCGAGTGACCCGCAGCGGTAGGCGCTTCGGGCCGTGACATGCGTCTCGCTTAAAAGGAGGGAGATGTATCGTGGATCCGCCTACCGAGCGGACCCTAATGAATTAGGGCATGAAAGCTGTAAAGCTCGTGACCTGTTAATATTTTGGCTTGCTCTGTAACTGACCTGAATATACAGTTCGGTCTTGGTCCTCATAGCTTTTAGTCCCACATATGATACAGCGTCCAACCGCAACAGCTGACGAAAACATACCCGTCTATGCCGAGTTGAAATACCCTGTGCAAATAATGTGATACCCGCCGGTATAGAGTACAGTGGATGATACAGTTCTCCCTGCCTGCGTATGCCGTGTACGTGCTTTCAACGTACGAGTATAAGGTCGACCTCCTTGTAGCGAGTCGTTAAATACACGACGCTAGCGATCTGTGTTTCTGCGTTTAGAGTGTATGCAGATTCGGTCACCACAGGTATCACCTTTGTTTGCAGGTTAAACAAGCAGGTAGCCAGCATACCTGGAATGTTCTATCTGCACTTTGCGGGTGGACCTGCTTGTACCACCCTTGTGCAAGGGCTAACCCCCGTGGCCAGACCGAATTATTTTCGGGGTAGGTTAATGTTGCAAGTGCCCGTTGTATGCTCATCTAGGGGACACCTGCACAGTCAATATACCCTGCAGGAAAACAGTCACATTAATTTGGAAAAGGATGAAAACACATTTCGTAATATGGTTACAAAGAACACCACACCACATCCACAAGACCGTCACGTGCGGCTCAACACTTACTCCAAAAAATCCAGAACAGCATTACTTTTCAATCGCTACAAAAAGACAATACGGAACAGGAAGGCAACTCTGCACGCCATTGTTGTTTTTTCCTCACAATATCTCAAATATCCGAGTTACCTAGCGACGAGCTGTCAACATCACTATTGCCCAGTCGCAGGCTAGCAGCATCAGTAATCTCCTTTCTAGCTACCCAGTGGAACCAGGTCAACTCCAGAAACAAGATGATACCACTGGCGACAACACCCAACGGTATGATCATAAGCAGAGCGAGCGAGTTTCCAAGGGACAGCGGCTCCCAGCCTCGATGGTACACGCATACATTCTTGGGTTTAATCCACCTGTTCTTCATTTGTGACAGGACCCCCGCCTCGTTAAGTTGTTTCATTATCTGGTTCATTTCCTGTCTTAGTTTGCCCTTTCCCTTCCTTATCACGATGTAGCTGCTGATTCCTTGTATAGGCTGATCAAATAAGGGAACCATGCTGCAAGCTTCATCTCCCAGTAGATAGAACAGTTCATTGAGGTCAATGTACCCCAACACCTTCGGCTCGACGAGACGAAGTGCGGTTCTGCTTGTTCTGTTGTCGAATGAAATGAGTTGTTTTCTGCGCATAACCCGTTGATACAGCTCTCGTTCATATGGGTTCCTGCTAACCCTCCAATCACTGACAACAATGTGGCCAGGGTTCACTGCAAGCATCCAGTCTGACTGTTCGGAGAACTCCTTCAGGTTTCTGATGGGCCGGTCAACGGTGACGACGGTCAAGTGGGAGATCAGGTTGGCCGTATAGCTCACGTAGATGATGATGCACAACATCCAGGTGAATATGGTGACGGTACGACCAGACAGAGAGTTGGGCATCGAGTGCCAGCCCTGACTCACGAGGGACATGAAGCTGGAGAGCAAACACGTTGCCCAGGTCATCTCGCTCGCATCTCGTCTGCCTTCGGTCCGGCTGAGATGCGCAGTGGCCTTGAGTGTCAGGGAGAGCGCCAGCAGGGTGCCGAACAACACCCACCAGACGCTCATGTGCAGCGGCTTCAGCAGCGAGCTGAACATGTCACCAGTCAGGCTAGGCGTGTCCCCCAAGTCCTTGGAGAAGTAGAAACTGTCTTCACTTTTGGCCATCGGTATGGCGTCGACATAGTCAATCACTGCCGAGCGATCCGTTCTGTAGTATAGCCAGGACAACGCCACATCGGCTCGACCATAGGCTAGCTCCCCCACCATCCCAGTCCACGTTCCGTTCTCATCTAGACGTCCAAAGCCACCATCCAGAAGCGGCAGCAGTCGGTAGCGAAGGTGCAGTAAGTGGGCTATGATTTTCCAGACATCGTACAGATATCCTTCATATCTGTAGGAGCCATCGGGCAGAGGATGTTTCGCGAGGTACGGAGGATCGTGAACAGCGGTAACACGCAGTTCTGACCCAAGGTCAGGACCGCTGTCAGTTTCTACTGACCAATTTCTGCCGACAAAAAGGAGGCTGGCAATCTCCATGCTAAAGCATGTAGAGGTCATTAACTTACAGACCGTCTGATCCGGGTCCTGGTAGCACACTGCATCTAAAGTCAAAGGACCGTCTGCTTCGTGCGCTGGTAACACACTGAGTCTTTATCCAGCAGACCGTCTGCTCCGGGCGCTGGTAACACACTAAGTCTATAGCCAACAGACCGTCTGCTCCGGGCGCAGGTAACACACTAAGTCTATAGCCAACAGACCGTCTGCTCCGGGCGCTGGTAGCACACTAAGTCTATAGCCAACAGACCGTCTGCTCCGGGCGCTGGTAACACACTGAGTCTATAGCCAACAGACCATCTTCTCCGGGCGCTGGTAAGACACTGAGCCTATAGCTAAGATACCGTTTGCTCCGGGAACCGGCACCGTGGTATCGATCAATAACGGTCCGGCCTATTTGTTTCCAACGTTGCTTGACAACCTTTCAGTCACACAATTAGTTGTCGTCCTTCGGCTGGAGAAATGTCGGTATTCGCCGACAACTCATGATCGAGTGTCTTTGATGTTCTCAATGTCAGTTGTTTATAACCCTTATTGTTCTAGCAGCGTCCTTTGGGCTTCTGCGAGATATTCTCCTAATGCGCAGGCGGACCAGTTCGGAATTGGGACCCCTACAGCCCAATTTCGAGCTTTCTGGAGCCTTTCAGGGCAATTACAGACAGATCACCAAGGCATGGTAACCACACCCTTAGTTTTCGCTCCAAAATGGTGTATACATAGGGTTATCCTTAGCGCCGGTTTCGATTTTTGAATTTGTACGATCGTCAGGTCACGGGGTCACAAGAACGGTTCAGCGAAAATTGCGGTAAAGATCAAACATCCAACTAGGTTTCCCATTAATATACATGATTAGAATAGATATCAGGGTATAATTATACATCATTAGAAAGAGGAAGAAAAATATAATGTGATGACATACAAATTTAACCCATAAGGATAAGGCCCTAAGGCTTGACCAGATGACATTTATTTCAGGTCGAGGTCAAACAATGTTTGCCCGCTCCGATTTGCATGATTATTTTTTAAAGTTTGGCCATGTATTTGGTAACATTCATGCGACATTTCGCGGTGCAACTCAAGCTCCTTGGGGGTCCCCAAGGAGCTTGGGGGAAGTATTAACACGCGCACCGACGTGGGGGGCGGATATCCGCCCACCTGAAGTTTGCGTAAATATTGGGAAAACGGCGGTGTGCAGTGCCGCCAAACTTAGCATAGCTATTCGGGCATAAATTATCCACATTGTGTGTATTTTGTTAACTCGAGTCATCTCAGGTCAGGTCAACAGTTCATGTTAAGGGACTCCACCTCCAAGCAGGTTTTTGAAAGTTTGTGGCCGTGCCAAAGCCACAGTGATTGACCGAGCGGTTTCAAACTCACAACACTTAATTAGGCCATAAGTACCTACAATTCGTGTATCTTAATTTTTAAATATCGGTGACCTAAGGTCAGATCGATTTCGTGACTTCATCATGATAAGTAAATGGAT
>JAXIVJ010000099.1:402500-418909 GCA_036785665.1 Chirona hameri | reverse complement strand
GAGTTTCTTAAGTTCGAATACCAAAATAAGGGTGACGGCCCAAATCTGCGGAGAGGAAAACAAGATTGAGGGTACTTTTTTGCCACAACAAGGAGGGCGCCCTCATATGGGGTTTGCGCCCTACTTGAGGGCTTGCCCCCCCCCCCCCCCCCCCCCCCCCCCCACCCCCCCCCCCTTGACGGATTTATAAATACGCCCCTGAACTAGTATGACGGTATGCTAAACTGAACGAACGGGACTCTAGACGATATGGTTCTTTAAAAACAGCCAATTTCGGTATCATTAACTTGTTATTAGCTCAATACATGTGAATAGTGATAATTTCGCCTAAATCAGTAATTTATCTCTTTGAATGTATAATATACTAAGACTTGTATACCACAACTTTTTTTTAAATCTTTTAAGAAATGTTTCAGAATGTTTTCAGCGCAATAATCCTCGTGAAAACGGCTACTGTGAAAGTATGCGACAGGAGTGCTTCTGTGTCTCTCTCGGGTCTCTCTCAGTTGGCAATTTGTGTATCCGGACTTAAGGACAAGAACGGCGACTTGTTTATCCTCTGCATCTGTAGCCCGGGTGTGGAGCGAGGACGCTCCTTTTACCTCGCATCTGTTACCCCGGGTGTGGAGCGAGACGCTCCTTGTTTACCTCTGCATCTGTACCCCCGGGTGTGGAGCGGAGACGCTCCTTATTACCTCTGCATCTGTACCCCGGGTGTGGAGCGAGGGACGCTCTTTTGCAGGCCTTTTGGAAATCGTCACCTACAATCTTGTTAATTGAGAAGGTAGAATTTGGCGATGGCAAGGGAATGCCAAACAATTTTCTCCAAACTATGTCACAATACTAACATTCTCTCCGCCTCCGTCAAATAGGAAACGAGATTTTCAGCAAAAACAAACATTTAACCTTTGGGGCGTCTTGCCCACTTTAACCCCTATTATCTTTCCAAGCGTTCATTTACACAAGATGCGCGCAGAGAGCATCCAAGACAGAATACACGCCAGCTCAGGTTTCGGCCTGAAAGCAGGGCCAAGTACACCAGAAACGGTCTTGAAACTGGCTGAGGTGCTAACTTCCGACTCGTGCAAGCGCTTGCAGTAGCAAAGCTGCTCTTCAAAAGTCCATTTCGTTATATGCCGTGATTTGTTCATTGATTTGTGAGGAAAATAATGTGTACACAATCACTGACTGTGCGCAGCTATTGGGATGAGTCGGTACCCCATGTGTGATTGTGTGGGATGAGTCGGTACCCCGGTGATTGTGTGGGATGAGTCGGTACCCCCATTGTGATTGTGTGTGCTGAGTCGGTACCCCGTGTGATTGTGTGGAGAGTCGGTACCCCGTGTGTGATTGTGTGGGATGAGTCGGTACCTCGTAGTGTGTGGATGAGTCGGTACGCCGTGTGGTGGTGTGGGCATGAGTCGGTACCCCGTGTGTTGTGTGGAATGAGTCGGAAACCCTGTGTGATTGTCATTGTGGATGAGTCGGTACCCCGTGGTGTGATAGTGTGGGTATGAGTGGAACCCCGTGTGAGTGTGTGGGATGATCGGTACCCATGTGTGATTGAGATCGTACCATCGTGGGGATGAGTCGGTACCCTGTGTGGGGTTGGGGGGGATGTGGATGAGTCGGGTACCCCGTGTGATTGTGTGGGAATGAGTCGGTACCTGTGTGATTGTGTGGGATGAGTCGGTACCCCGTGTGTGATTGTGTGGAGAGTCGGTACCCCGTGTGATTGTGTGGGATGAGTCGTGCCCCGTGTGATTGTGTGGTATGAGTCGGTACCCCATGTGTGATTGTGTGGGATGAGTCCGGTACCCCATGTGTGATTGTGTGGGATGAGTCGGTACCCCGGTGTGATTATGTGGATGAGTCGGTACCCCGTGTGATTGTGTGGGATGAGTCGGTACCCCGTGTGATTGTGTGGGATGAGTCGGTACCCCGTGTGATTTGTGTGGATGAGTCGGTACCCCGTGTGGTGATTATGTGGGATGAGTCGGTACCCCGTTGTGATTGTGTGGGGATGAGTCGAGTACCCCGTGTGATTATGTGGGATGAGTCGGTACTCCGTGTGATTGTGTGGGATGAGTCGGTGCCCTGTCTTGTGTGATTTGGTGGGATGAGTCGGTACCCCGTGTGATTGTGTGGAATGAGTCGGTACCCTGTGTGATTGTGTGGGATTGAGTCAGTACCCGTGTGATTATGTGGATGAGTCGGTACTCCGTGTGGTTGTGTGGGATCAGTCGGTACCCCGTGTAATTGAGTGAGGGATGATCGGTACCTCCGTGTGATTGTGTGGGATGAGTCGGTACCCCGTGTGTGTGATTATGTGGGATGAGTCGGTACTCCCGTGTGGTTGTGTGGGATGAGTCCGGTACCCCGTGTTGTGATTGTGTGGGATATCGAGCTTTCCCCCCCCCCCGGGGGGGGGGGTGGGGGGGGGGGGGGGGGGGGGGGGGGGGGGGGGGGGGGGGGGGGGGGGGGGGGGGGGGGGGGGGGGGGGGGGGGGGGGGGGGGGGGGGGGGGGGGGGGGGGCACCACCCGTGTGTGATTGTGTGGGATGAGTCGGTACCCTGTGTGATTGTGTGATGAGCTACCCCGTGTGTGATTGTGTGGGATGAGTCGGTAACCCAGTGTGTGATTGTCCGTCCTGCGGGGGGGGGGGGGGGGGGGGGGGGGGGGGGGGGGGGGGGGGGGGGGGGGGGGGGGGGGGGGGGGGGGGGGGGGGGGGGGGGGGGGGGGGGGGGGGGGGGGGGGGGGGGGGGGGGGTTTGATTGGGGATGAGTCGGTACCCACGTGTGTGATTGTGTGGGATGAGTCGGTATCCCCTGTGTGATTGTGTGGGATGAGTCGGTACCCCGTGTGATTGTGTGGGATGAGTCGGTTACCCCGCCATGTGTGTTTGTGTGGGATGAAGTCGGTGACCCGTGTGAGTGTGTGGGATGAGTCGGTACCCCGTGTGTTTGTGTGGGATGAGTCGGTACCCCCGTGTGCGATTGTGTGGGATAAGTCGGTACCCCAGTGTGTGATTGTGTGGGATGAGTCGGTACCCCAGTGTGTGAAATTTGGGTGTGGGATAGAGTCGGGTACCCCGTGTGTGATTGTGTGGGATGAGTCGGTACCCCATGTGTGTGGGGGGGTGTGATTGTGTGGGATGAGTCGGTGCCCCGTGTGATTGTGTGGGATGAGTCGGTACCCCGGTGTGTGATTGTGTGGGATGATGTCGGTACCCCCGTGTGGTTGTGTGGGGATAAGTCGTACCCCGTGTGTGATTTGTAGTGGGGATGAGTCGTACCCCGTGTGTGATTGTGTGGGTTGAGTACGGTACCCCGTGTGTGATTGTGTGGATGAGTCGGTACCCCGTGGATTTTGTGGGATGAGTCGGTACCCCGTGTGATTGTGTGGGGATGAGTCGGTACCCCGTGTGTGATTGTGTGGGGAGGAGTCGGTACCCCGTGTGTGATTGTGTGGGATGAGTCGGTACCACCATGTGTGATTGTGTGGGATGAGTCGGTACCAATGTGTGATTGTGTGGGATGAGTCGGTACCCCGTGGTGATTGTGTGGGATGAGTCGGTGCCCCTCGTGTGATTGTGTGGGATGAGGGCGGTACGCCGTGTGATTGTGTGGGGATGGCGGTACCCTTGTGTGATTGTGTGGGATGAGTCGGTGCCCCGTGTGATTGTGTGGGATGAGTCGGTAACCCCGTTGTGATTGTGTGGGATGAGTCGGTACCCCAGTGTGATTGAGTGGATGAGTCGGTACCCCGTGTGTGAATTTTGGTGTGGCAGGGCTGGTGATGGGTTAGCGCTGGCGTGTCACAGAATACTGCCCTTCAGCCGTTACTGCGGGTCCGTCCCGGACTCTGGTCCGGAGCTGGACTAGACCTAGCCGGACTGAAGGGCAGGGAGCCCGTGCTCTCCGCAGCGGCCACCAGACCGCACCGTTAGCCGTCCTCTCCCTCAGCTCCATCGATCTTATCTGGCTGGTGTGGCGGCTGGGTGCCGCCGCTGTCGGTCTGGTGCGCGCGCCTGCCGCCCGCCGCGCCCGCCGTCGCCCGCCGCCGCCTCTCATGTTTGCCGGCGCCGCCGTCAGCGTCCAGCAGCGTCGTCCCTCTCCACCGCCGCGGCCGCCGCCGGTCCCGGCAGCACACGCGCCTCAGTCGCCATGATCCTCCGCGCGGCCGTGCTGGAGCACTCATCATCAACTACCGCTGGGTGTTTGTCTGCCTCATTCCTGCTTCCCCGTCTCCGTCCCTTGTACGATTGCCCCTGGATGTACTCGCGCAACTGGGCCATCTCCGGCTGTCCAGCGCGCCGAAAAACACGACAGCAAAGTCAGCAGCATACAGTTCCCGGTGAGAGGATCAGCCAGACATCCTGGACAATGCTTCATGTTTGGGGACCAGGATGGCTTCCCTGTCACCCACGAGCGCTTAGCACGTTGGCAAGGTTTGTAGGAGGACCGTGGACTTGAGACAGATGCCTCTTACTTAATGCTCCTAATTTGCATGTTTAACCCCGCGCCGGCCGCCGGTGCTCGGCGCCACCTTCGCCGTGCCGGGGAGGGGGGGGGGGGGTCCCTATTGCACCCCTTCTAACTCGGCTCCTATGAGGAGTACACGGCAGTCTACAAACACCGTTCGATAGCTCGTCAAAAATCATGTCCGAAACTTTTGTTTTGTCAATGCGTTGGCTCAAGGTAAATATTGAGGTCATCAGGAGGTTATCAAAGGTCAGATTTGGCAGTTTTAGGACTATCGCTCCAGAAACCCCCAAATATCACGGGAAATTATAATAAGCTAGGAACAAACGGAAAGAAATAATCGAAAGCTCTTGAAAAATTCAATCCACGTTGCTGTCCTCAAATTTTAGCTCAGGTCAATAGTTTAGGATCGAGAGATCATCAAATGTCAAAAGGCTATTTTTTGGTGGAAACAGTTTTTCGAAAATAACTTCTACCTAGTAAAGATTAAGGATATAATTTAACGTCAACCTTGTTTGTCTCATCAAGGGTTCTTCAAATACATATACATGTTGACAAAGCTAGGTCACCTTAGAAATTTGGACCTTAGGTCAAGGTCAAGCGTTGACCCAAGTAGGTCAATATTGCATATTAGTAAAGGGGGGTGTCTCGATGAGACAAACACATTAGTGCCTGTTTCACTTCTCTATCTTCATTCTGTCGAGTGTTATTGACAAAAGGGTGTTGGTGACCTCGGATGACCACTCGCTGACCCCTGTAGGGGTCACCGAACAAAATTGCCACACCATGTCCTTCAAGAATGGCCTAATGATAACATGATACCCCCCCCCCCCCCCCCCTCCCCCCCCCCCCCCCCAGAAGGAATTGGACTGATATCATGCGTAACCTCGGAATTAGAAGCATTTTAATATTTCCCCTTGGACTTATGGAGGGTCACGAAATTGATCCGACCTAGGTCACCGATAGCAAAAATCCGAGATAGCGAATTCTAGGGTACCTATGACCTAATGAAATCCTATAAAGTTTGAAACCGACAACCAAAACCCGTGGCTGTGTACGACTGCAAACTTTTTTAGATGGGGTCCCGTGACCTGGCTAGTGTGACCTGACCTGAGAACACCCGAGGTCAATAATTTCACACAATGTGGTAATTCATGACCCGAACACCCAATACTAAACACGGCCCCTCCGCCGTTTTTCCGCTATCCTCGAAAAACCATAGGGGGTGCCCCCTCCCCCACCCCGCACGACGCGGGTTACACGCGCCTGGAGGGCCTCTGATAATTACACGGCCATGGAGGGGGGGGGGGGGGCGGATTTCGCCCCCCCCCTATGATCTCGAAAACCAGTAACGTAGCGACAAGCGGGATAACGACGTTAGATAGCTCGAGACAATGCTCTTTCGAAAGTATTTGGTTCATTTTATTTCCTCAGGTCAATATTGAGGTGACCAGGAGGTCCATCAAGGGTCAGATTTTCAATGTGTCAAGATTTCGCTTCGAACACCCCCAAATATCTCGGAACTATGATATTTAGCAGCAAAACGGATTAAAGCAATTTGAAAGCCCTTGCAAAATGCAATCGACTTAGGTGTCCCTCAGATTTGAGCTCAGGTCAATAGTTTAGGCTCCAGAGGTCATCAAATGTCAAAAAGGTGATTTTTTGAAAAACTGTTTTTTGCAAATAACTTTTACCTAATAAAGAAAGCCAAGTGTTTACGCCATTGCGTTTGGTCGTCAAGGCGCTTCGAATCATATTCAATGGTGGACCGGGTTAGGTGAATCTGAGAAATTTTACCTCAGGTAATCCAAGTTGGTCATGTTGCATATTGGGAGACGTGTCTCGACGAAACAACACATTGGTCCATTTTCTCTTCTATATCTTCATTATGTCGGATAGTTAATTGACAAAACAGTGTAATGTATGCTGGGTCACGAAATTGACCTTGGACATTAGGTCACCGATATTATGATATCAGATAAAAAGTTGTTGGTATCTATGGCCTTATGAAGTCCAGCAAGATTGAAACTGATCGGCGTAAAACTGTGGCTGTGGTACTACTGCAAACGGTTTGGAGTTGAGATCATCACGTGACCTGATCTGGTGACCTGACCTGAGGATGACTTTGAGGCCAAGAATTTTACATAATGTGGGAAGTTAATTTCTGAAAAGGTGTGCAAAAAACGGCGGCGCTAGTGCGCCGCTGTTTTTGCGCTATTCATGAAAAACCGGAGGGGTGGGCGGATTTCGCCCCCCCCCCCCCCCTCCCAGGGGGCGCGTTTAATTAAGTAGCCCCACTGAAGGGCGTTCAAGAGGAACCCCAGTTTCTTGTAAGTCGTATTTAATAATGTGCAAAACGTTTGTTACCCGCATTAACTGAGAAACTGAAAAATCGGAAAACCGGAGAAAAATGGAAAATCGCTTTTAAAGTACTATGAAAATCCACGCAAATACAGATTATCCCCGGACTTGACCCACTCCCTCGGTCCAAGGGGGGGGGGTGTTGAAGCCACTCCACTGATTAGGATCCTACATCTTTCATAACTAGCCTATATACCATAACTTCCATAACTAGCCTATAACTTTCAAGAACAGTTCAAATGTGCATCTCGCCAACAAACAATTATCACTGTTCAAACTCCCCCCCCCCCGGCCACCAGTGGCTGTTCTTTGCCTCGACTGGGGGGGGGTGGGGGTCAGGAAGCCTTGACTGGGGGTTTTGCCCCCTAGTTAACATGGTTAAACGAGTCCCTGGGACAATAGTCAGTATCAACTGATATAAACTTCACCCATTGCCGCGTGCTAGTGTTCACCCTGCACCTGGCTCAGCCGACAGAGATGCTCGCGTTTACTAACGGCAATGGGGCGCGGTACACAAATAATCAAATTATTTTAAGGAATACAGCCTTCGAATTACGGCGCCAAAGCGGCCGTGCTGGACATTGGATAGATAGCATCTTGCATGGTGACCGAGCGCGCTCAAGCTGCTGTGCAGTGGACTGAGCTAGTCTCAAAGTCCGACCGAGCCATTCCTTGCTCATGCAGGGACTATCCCCCCACCCCACAGTCGTTCCAGCCTATCTCTCAAGTGCTCGCATCCAATGAACGACTTTTCAGAGGACGTTCCGACAAACGTAGAAAGAATGCATAAAGTGTTGATGTGCCCAATATCATTGCAGTTAACTCCCGCGATGCAGGATCCTTGAGTGGCCTTGTTAATGGTGTGAGTAGTGGTGTGATGGTGCTCGAACATCAGTCTAATAATGCATGCCTCAATATACTCGATCCTTGGCCCGAAACTTCTCAATGCACGTTTAATGTATTGCTCGTAAACTAGGGAAACTAATCCTCTTTCTCATGAACGAAACATAAGTAATTAATACTAATTAACGGAAAGTGTACTCAGAAATGTAGGCAAGGCGTGGCCGATTAGATTATGCTTCTTTTAAATGTGCTGATACTGTTATATATTGAAGGACGTTGCATGGAAACAATCCACTTCAAATGCATATGCCCCTTCAAGTGTCGGGAAAGTGGGGCGGCACCATTGGCCGGGCTCCGTGGCGACCACTGGATCAGAGGGGGGCCGCTCACAGACGGTGCTCCATATCGTTTTCCCCTATTTCGAATTGCCCTCTCCCTATCGTATTCCCCCTCCCGATCGGAATTGCCCTCCCCGTTCGCAATGCCCCTCCCTAAGAGTATTCCCCATACAGGACTAATTGCCTTATGACGAATTACCCTCCCGTGCACAATCCCCTCCCGTTCATATTACCCTATTACGATTCGCCTTATGACGAATTACCCTCGTCCTTCACAATGCCCTCGCCCGTTCATATTACCCTATTATTACGAATCGCCTTATGGACGATTTACCCCCCGTTCACAATGCCCTCCCGTTCATATTGGCCTAATCGAAATCACGCCCTATGGACGATTATCATCCCGTTTGCAATGCCCTCCCGTTCATATTGCCTTCTATCGTATTCCCCCTCCTGTTTGCAATTCCCCCCACCCCAGTCGGTTAGCCAAGTCCTAGCCCTTTCTAAGATCCGGTATTAGTTTCAAGCATAGTCAACAGAGTTATGTGGTGCAGTGCCTTGATTCAGAGACGACTAGTATTCTGGTGGCTGTGCCTGGAAAAGTTGAAACAAATGCCATATCTTAGGGAGCTGTGATGAGCTAACAACAGGGAGGGGAGGCACACCGGGAGGGGGAATACGATAGGGAGGGGCAATATGAACGGGGAGGGCAATTGTGAACGGGAGGGTAATTCTTCCATAGGGCGATCGATAATATAGGGTAATATGAACGGGAGGGCATTGTGAACGGGAGGGTAATTCGTCATAGGGCGATCGTAATATAGTGGTAATATGAACGGGAGGGCATTGTGATACGGGAGGGTATTCGTCATAGGGGCGATTCATAATATAGGGTAATATGAACGGGATGGCATGTGAACGGGAGGGTAATCGTCATAGGGCGGTTCGTAATCTGGTAATAGAACGAAGGGAATTGTAACGGGAGGGGAATTCGTCATTGGGCAATCGTCTGGAGGGGGAATACCGAAGGTTGGTTGAACATTGGACAACAACTATTCTTTATAATTGTGTTTTCCATTGGGAAACAAATACGATGGGGAGGGCATTGCGAACGGAACGGCATACGATCGGGAGGGGAATACGATTGGGAGGGGAATACGATAGGGAGGGTAATTCGTAATAGGGGAAAACGACCTCCCCTTCACAGACGGAAGCAAGTGAGGTGTTATCTGACGATACCTGCCGGTCAGCGAAAGCCCGATTAGCATCCGAGTTCAAACATCCTCGTCCACTCAAAATACCCTGACCCTCGCTCGCGCAAGCCTCCAGCTGTGACGACTAAACGGTGGCTCGCACGATCATCTGAGACGGTCCGACCTTGGGGCTTTTTATTATCTTTGCCACGCCCTTGAATCAGTGCTGGTGCTGTCGCGATCTAAGGACATCAATTCCTATGTATTCGTGTTGCTAAGATGATTGCGAGTGAATGTTAGATGCTCACAAATTATGGGAATAACGAATGTTACGCGAATATCATCGAGTATTGGCCTATGCACCTACATCATTTAATTCTTTCGGTTGGTCAAAATCAATGCTCTAGATTGCGCCTTTGTTGCTAGGACCTAGTTTTCATATATATTGCAGTAAATGCTATTTTACCTGACCTTCAACGTGTCTCCGTAGACTACTCGTCAGTAGTAATGTTATCTATTGAAAAGACCCACCGTTTCTGACGACACATATAACTTGAATCTTCAACTAGGCTGACAAAAGCGATGGCTTGCCTATGACGCCGTCTATATTACCATGACAGTCGGATTCATGCCGACAGGCAATGAGAGTCACACCCGAAACGGCCAGCGCGTCCTCATCAGGTGAAAATGAAGAGTCACACCCGCGAAACGGCAGCGCGTCTCATCAGTGAAAATGAGAGTCACGCCCGAAACGGCAAGCGCGTCCTCATCAGATGAAAATGAGAGTCACACCCGAAACGGCAAGCGCGTCTCATCAGATGAAAATGCACTTTATCAATGAACCTGCCATATCAGATCGCGAACTGCGCGATCTGGGGTCACAAGGTATGGAGGAAGTTCCGGGAAGAAACTGCAAAGTCCGCCCGGCTGGAGATCTGGGTCAACAAGGTCCTGGGTCACAAGGTATGGAGGAAGTCCGGGAAGCAACTGCAAAGTCTCCACCGGCTGGAGATCTGGGTCACAAGGTATGGAGGAAGTCCGGGAAGCAACTGCAGAGTCCGCCGCGGCTGGAGATCTGGGTCACAAGGTCTGGGTCACAAGGTATGGAGGAAGTCCGGGAAGCGCGGCATGCAAAGTCCACCCGGCTGGAGATCTGGGTCACAAGGTATGGAGGAAGTCCGGAAGCAACTGCAAAGTCCGCCGCGGCTGGAGATCTGGGTCACAAGGTCTGGGTCACAAGGTATGGAGGAAGTCCGGGCAAGCGCTCGGCTGCAAAGTCCGCCGCGGCTGGAGATCTGGTCACAAGGTCTGGGTCACAAGGTTATGGAGCAAGTCCGGGAAGCGCGGCTGCAAAAGTCCGCCCCGCTGGAGATCTGGGTCACAAGGTATGGAGGAAGTCCGGGAGCAACTGCAAAGTCCGCCGCGGCTGGAGATCTGAGGTCACAAGGTCTGGGTCACAAGGGTATGGAGGAAGTCCGGGAAGCGCGGCTGCAAAGTCCGCCGCGGCTGGAGATCTGGGTCACAAGGTCCTGGGTCACAAGGTATGGAGAAGTTCGGGCAAGCGCGGCTGCAAAGTCCGCCGCGGCTGGAGATCTGGTCACAAAGGTCTGGGTCCAAGGTATGGAGGAAGTCGGGAAGCGCGGCTGCAAAGTCCGCCGCGGCTGGAGATCTGGGTCACAAGGTCTGGGTCACAAGGTCTGGGTAGGAAGTCCGGGAAGCGCGGCTGCAAAGTCCGCGCGGCTGGAGATCTGGGTCACAATGTCTGGGTCACAAGGTATGGAGGAAGTCCGGGAAGCGCGGCTGCAAAGTCCGCCCCGCGGCTGGGATACTGGGTCACAAGGTCTGGGTCCACAAGGTATGAGAAGTCGGGAAGCGAGGGCTGCAAAGTCTCCCGCCGCGGCTGGAGATCTGGGTCACAAGGTCTGGGTCACAAGGTCTGGAGGAAGTCCGGGAAGCGCGGCTGCAAAGTCCGCCGCGGCCTGGAGATCTGGGTCACAAGGTTCTGGGTCACAAGGTCTGGAGGAAGTCCGGGAAGCGCGCTGCAAAGTCCGCGCCGCGGCTGGAGATCTGGGTCACAAGGTCTGGGTCACAAGGTCTGGGAGATAGTCCGGGAAGCGCGGCTGCAAAGTCCACCCGGCTGGAGATCTGGGTCACAAGGTCTGGGTCACAAGGGTATGGAGGAAGTCCGGGAAGCGGCGGCTGCAAAGTCCGCCCGCGGCTGGAGATCTGGGTCACAAGGTCTGGGTCACAAGGTCCTGCGAGGAAGTCCGGGCGGACAAGCGAGGCTGCAAAGTCCGCCCGGCTGGAGTTGATACGTCAACGCTTTTTTGGGCGTGATATCTAATCACAAAATAAAAGCCCGCCAACAAGAACACACTGACAGAAGATACAGGACTGTGGAAAGCCACTTCTGAAATCGGAAAAAAACAAAGTAAGGGACAATCCTCATAGATAGCGTCAGCATGATATCATCCAAATCAACCCCTCTGGCTCGAATTCCATTACATTCAAATGAGCGTGCTTCTTAGACATAGCAAAGATCCACCATACTTGAAGGTATCCACCATACCTTTAAGGTATCCTTGAAGCTCGAGGCCAAGATTTTGGCCCCAGTCCTTCGAGGTGTGCCACATTCTTTTCATGAATATTGCCATTGCCGGTTTGTATTGATGTTTGCAGGTGAAAGCGGGTGGCGGACCCATGGGGGGTATTGAGGCGCCCATGTGTACACCGGTTTTGTATTTATGTTTGCAGGTGAAGCGGTGGCCGGACCCAGGGTATTGAGGCGCCCAATGTGTACCGCCAGACCCGGCTGGCAAACCATCTCATTCCGCCAACCCAAGTACAAAAAGACCTTCACAAGATCGACGTCAATCTGGTGGACACACTTACGATATTGATACATGAGCGGCAGGTAATGATTCTTATCCGTGTGCTGTCTTCATTAACGATTCTTAAAGGAAATAGTTCACCTTCAACATTAGTTTTAAACTGAGATAGCAGTTTTGTAGCCCGTGTTGGGGAAACCACTATCTGCAAGTTTTCTTGACTGAAAAGACCCTCCCAGCCGAATATATTTGATTTTTTGGTTAAGGAATGCGGTGCTAGCGAAATAATGTGGTGCTGGATCTATCCCGGGCAGAGGGCTATACCATCAAGCAAATCAGCTCTGCAGTCTGGTCGCTAGCAAGCGAACCGCACGGGCCGCCGGTTGGCACATCTCTAATTAGAGATGTAAGGAATGCGGAGGCTATCCGTACGAGAACTACTTTCGGGAATCTGATTGGCTGAACCATTCTTTAATTCGCGTGACGTCAGGACTCTGACTCATAGAAGTATGCATTTAGTTTTGATAAACAATAATCATTTACGGCCTTCTGTCCTGAATCGGCGCGTTATAAGGCCATTTTGATAAATATAAACAATTGTATTACAAAATATTATCAAATCGTGTTTGGGGAAAAAAAATCAAAGGTTGAGCTATTTCCTTAAGGGGAATGTACGAGTTGTTTTGTGACTGCCCAACGCTCTTGGTATGCACCCAGGCACATATTGGGGGTAAGGCAGATAAAGCGGTGGATGTGTTTAGTATACACGTGCTTTAGTGTGTTATCACGGCCACATGGTGACAAGGTGCTCTATCGACGCCACATGATCACCCAGGAGGGGGGTGTTTTGGGACTCACTACGGGTCCTTATCTACGTCACTACGCGAGTCGCTCGGTCCATCCATCACTACACTTCACCGCAAACGACGCTCGGTCCTCCATCACTACACTTCACCGCAAACAACGCGGATATGGCACACACCGGACACAAACGCGAAACGCATAGGAAATAGGATGGTCGTCACGTTACGACCAATACTTAAAATGTCGTCATTCAAATGACAACCCAAACTCGATTTATGATCGAACACATTATGACCCCTTCATGTCACATTTGACCCATCAGTGCACTTTTGACCCCTCAGTGTCACATTTCCTAATTTGGCTTAAGCTTGGCGTTTGACTGCGGATCATATACCTCTTGCCTACATATAATATTTCAGAATGCCTCCTGCCTACACTGTTGTGTGAAGCGAAACGTAGTTACGCCGACACTGTTGTGTGAAGCGTAACGTCGTTACGCCGACACTGTTGTGTGAAGCGTACGTCGTTACGCGTGACACTGTTGTGTGAACGTAACGTCGTTACGCTGACACTGTGTGTGAAGCGTAACTCGTATGCGACACTGTTGTGTGAAGCGTAACGTCGTTACGCTGACACTGTTGTGTGCAAGCGTAACGTCGTTACGCTGACACTGTTGTGTGAAGCGTAACGTCGTTACGCCGACACTGTTGTGTGAAGCGTAACGTCGTTACGCCGACCCTGTTGTGTGACGCGTACGTCGTTACGCCGACACTGTTGTGTGAAGCGTACGAGGTAAACGTCGTTACACTAACTGCGTCGTTTATGGTTCATACCCGCCAAGGGCGTGATAGGTCACGCACTCTTCTGAACTAGCGCAGTGTGAAGCACACCTCACGTGGTGTGCTGGCAAGTACACGACATGAAGTGAGCCGCAGCTGTGATCCGTCACGTGGCCCTCCAGGTGGTGCGCCTGGAGCCCGATGGTCACCATGGGACAGCTGACCGCCACCCTCAACCAGCTCGGCTGGACCCTGCTATCATCCCAGAAATGGACCGACCTCACTATCGGTACGTGTGTAGCTTATCCGCTTATCTCGGTAGTGGGCAGTATCTCGGTATGTTTTTTAGTTTATCTCGGTATGTGTGTAGTTTATCTCGGTATGTTTGTAGTTTATCGTATGTGTGTAGCTTAGTCTCGGTACGTGTGTAGCTTAGCTCGGTTATGTGTGTAGCTTTCGGTATGTGTGTAGCTTAGGCTCGGTATGGTGTGTAGCATTATATCGGTACGTGTGTAGCTTAGCTCGGTATGTGTGTAGTTTATCTCGGTACGTGTGTATGCTTATCTCGTGTATGTTTGTAGTTTATCTCGTATGTGTGTAGCTTATCTCGGTACGTGTGTAGCTTAGCTCGGTATGTGTGTAACTTATCTCGGTAATGTTGTAGTTCTATCCTGGGGGTATGTTTGTAGCTTCTCGGTACGGTGTGTAGATATCAGCTCAATAATGCTCCGCAATACTAGCTGGTGTCCCTCACACACACGTTGGTTTCAATGAATAGTTTGATATCATGCCTGGGCGTGAAACGTAGAATACTCACATACCATATCCAGCTGTGTTTTTAGCCCTGTCAAGAGCACGGTCATTGATAGCCGACCGGAGGGACACCCCTCGGCAACCCATCGTGAGACTGTGGTAGGCTCGTGCTGACTGCGTTAACCACTGTGGCATGTGTCCGGGCGGCCAGTGGAATAAGTTAACCGCGGTGGCATGTGTCGCGGCGGGCAGTGAATAAGTTAACCGCAGTGTATGTGTCCGGGCGGGCAAGTGGAATAGTTACCAAGGTGGCATGATGTCCGGGCGAGGCAGTGGAATACGTTAACCGCAGTGGATTGTCGGCGGCCATGGAATACGTTAACCGAGGTGGCATGTGTCCGGGCGGGCAGTGGAATAAGTTAACCGCAGTGGTATGTGTCCGGGCGGGCAGTGGAATACGTAACCGCAAGTGGTATGTGTCGGGCCGGGCAGGTGAATAAGTTAACCACGGTGCATGTGTCCGGGCGGGCAGTGGAATAAGTTAACGCGGTGGTATGTGTCCGGGCGGCCAGTGGAATACGTTAACCGCAGTGGTATGTGTCCGGGCGGGCAGTGGAATAAGTTAACCACGGTGGCATGTGTCCGGGCGGCAGTGGAATACGTTAGCCGCAGTGGTATGTGTCGGGCGGGCAGTGGAATAAGTTAACCGCGGTGGCATGTGTCCGGGCGGGCAGTGAATAAGTTAACCGCAGTGGTTATGTGTCCGGGCGGGCAGTGGAATAAGGTTAACCACGGTGGCATGTTCCGGCGGGCATGGAATAAGTTAACCGCAGTGGTAAGTGTCGGGCGGGCCAGTGGAATACGTTAACCGCAGTGGTCATGTGTCGGGCGGGCAGTGGAATAAGTTAACCGCGGTGGCATGTGTCGGGCGGGCAGTGGAATAAGTTAACCGCAGTGGTATGTGTCCGGGCGGGCAGTGGAATAAGTTAACCACGGTGCATGTGTCCGGGCGGGCAGTGGAATACGTTAACCGCAGTGGTATGTGTCCGGGCGGGCAGTGGAATAAGTTAACCGCGGTGGCATGTGTCCGGGCGGGCAGTGGAATAAGTTAACCGCAGTGGTATGTGTCGGGCGGGCAGTGAATAAGTTAACCACGTTGCATGTGTCCGGGCGGGCAGTGAAATAAGTTAACCGCAGTGGTATGTGTCCGGCGGGCAGTGGAATACGTTAACCGCAGTGGTAAGATGTCCGGGGCGGGGCAGTGGGAATAAGTTAACCGCGGTGGCATGTGTCCGGGCGGGCAGTGGAATAAGTTAACCGCAGTGGTATGTGTCCGGGCGGGCAGTGAATAAGTTAACCACGGTGGCATGGTCCGGGCGGGCAGTGGAATAAGTTAACCGCAGTGGTATGTGTCCGGGCGGGCAGTGGAATACGTTAACCGCAGTGGTATGTGTCCGGGCGGCAGTGGAATAAGTTAACCGCGGTGGCATGTGTCCGGGCGGGAGTGGAATAAGTTAACCGCAGTGGTATGTGTCCGGGCGGGCAGTGGAATAAGTTAACCACGGTGCATGTGTCCGGGCGGGCAGTGGAATAAGTTAACCGCGGTGGTATGTGTCCGGGCGGCCAGTGGAATAAGTTAACCACGGTGGCATGTGTCCGGGCGGCCAGTGGAATAAGTTAACCGCAGTGGTATGTGTCAGGGCGGGCAGTGGAATAAGTTTGGCGTTTTTCACGTGTTCCGCAGTAAACAATAAGTTATTTGTGAACTACTTTTTTGGAAAAAAATGCATCGTGACTTTGGTGACCTGGGAGCCTAAACTATTGACCTGAGCTAAAACATTTTGAGAACATCTAGCGCGATTGCATTTTTCATGAGCTCGATTTTTTTTGTTTGTTAGTTCCTAGCTATCATAGTTCCCGATATATTTTGGGATTTCTGGAGCAAAGTCCTATACTAGGAAAAATTTTACCTTTGATGACCTCTGGTGACCTCAATATTGACCTAAGCCCCCAAAAATACCAAACT